>JAKSXO010000056.1:2675164-2785164 GCA_024509115.1 Crotalus helleri | reverse complement strand
TTCTTTCTTTCTTTCTTTCTTTCTATATCTGTCTATCTGTGTGTCTATCTATCATCTATCTATCTGTCTATTTATCTATGTCTGTCTGTCTGTCTGTCTGTCTATCTATCTATCTATCTATCTATCTATCTATCTATCTATCTATCTATCTATCTATCTATCTATCTATCTATCTATCTACTCCTCTTCCTTTGAGGTTTTCTGATCCTTTTTAATGTTTGTTGGCCTCTTATTGTCCAAAAATATCTATTTTTATTGGCTTCCTAGTATTGAAATACAGTCTTAATATATAGTTTAAGGTTACTTGTAGCCTATGGTGTATAACAGAACACATCAGGAAAAGAATTTTATGATAGAAATGAATTGGAAAGAGATTTTTCTTTTCCTATAATTAGCTTTGTTCTAGAATTTTCCCCCAAACATGGAAGAAAACAATTGTGTTTTCTGACCAGTTGGGCAAAACAATTACAAGGAGATTTTTTTTTTTTACCATTAATTAGGCTATTTGGAATTTTTAAAAGAACACTCATTGCGTAGTTTTCTCCAGACTGACCTTAAAACTTCACTTAGATCAGCAACTTTTAGATATGTGTGAACTTCATTTCCCAGAATCCTCCAGGGAGCCAGATAGAAAAACAGAAAGGGAGTAGTTATTACAATAGATTGGCAGGAGCTAAACACATGTAATTATACTCCTGTTTTGCATAAGATTAAAACAGTATTTAAGTAAGAGCAACATCTACTCATAATTATCACTGCAGAGTAGGAAGGCTGCATTTTAACACTCTGTTTTTCCTAAAATTCTCATTTTGTTCAGTGGAATGTGACTTGAGTTTCGGCAACCTTTTTTTCCCCCCTGCATTTATGTATGATTATAGAATCCTATTTATTACGGTCACCGTCCAACTAATTAACCAGCCAGCTTCTTAAAAGAATAATGTAACAAAACCCTTGAAATCATGATGTTGGAAGAGAAAAACATCAATATTGCCTTAAATGTTTCCAAAACATCAGTAATCCTCGACTTAATCCTCGATTCATTTAGTGACCGTTCCAAGTGAGAATGGCACTGCAAAAGGGCGACTTAGGACCGTGTTTCACACTTATGACCGTTGCAGAATCAAAACTCACACACCTGGCAACTGACTCGTATTTATGACCTTGCAGAATCCCAGGGAGTCACGTGACTCTGGGACACGGCAACTGTCATAAATACGAGTCGGCTGCCAAGCATCCGATTTTCAGTCACTTGACATGGGGGATGCTGCAACGGTCGTAAGTGTGAAAAACAGCCCTAAGTCAACTTTTTTCAGTGCCAGCTAAGCAAAAAAGTTGGTATTTGTATACCCCACTTCAGCGGAAGAGCTGAAATGTCCTGAAAAAGTGAGTTTTGAGCCAAAAACTAGAGCTGGCAAAGATTGACCTTAAAATCTGGAGCAATCACGTAATCCAGATTTAGAATCTGGACTGGATTGTAGCTAAGGACAATTTATATATATATAGGTCGTCCTTGGCTCGTAAACAGGTTGTTTACTGTCTGTTCAAAGTTACAACGACACTGAAAAAACTGACTTATGATGACCTTTGCAGTATCCCTTGGTCACGTGATCAAAATTTAGGTGCTTGGCTACTACTGACTCATATATTTATGACGGTCGCAGTGTCCTTGGAGTCAACGCAAACAAACTTCTGACAAGCACAGTTAATGGAGAAGCCAGTTTTCAGTTAAAAACGGTGTTACTAACTGCAGTGTAAGTGCAGTTACTAAACGTCCTCAAGTCCAGCGATTGACTTAACGACTCTGGCAAAAAAGGTCATAAAATGGGGCATAATTTGCTGAACGAACGTCTCACTTAACAACAGAAAGTTTGGGCTCCATTTAATGTCGTACGTGGAGGACCAGCTGCATACGTACAGACCGTGGAGTCACATAACATTTCGGAAACTGATTTTAAGTTTTAAAAAACGGGTTTTTAAAACCAGTGGGTTTATATTCCCTCCCGCAAGGAAGACTTGGAAGACAGACGGTCCTTGATTTACAACCGTTTTGTGTGCTCCGCTGGAGGAACAACAACAGTCTTGTGGAAGTGACCTCGCAGTGGCTGCGGGTCTTTTAAGGCCACAAAATTGTTTTCTGAGAATTTGGCTGAAATCTCTTCCAGAGAACAGCAACAACCATTTCCTACATTATCAGGAGATTTAGGTCACTCCTGTCGGATTCTCAATGTCCCGCCGACCAGCAGGAGGAACACAATTGTGGCAATTTGTGTTCCAACAAATTGTAGAGCCAATTCATTATCTTAATTCTTTCTGTTATCGTTATTGCTGTATCCGAGACGGGTGGCTGTGTTCTCCCGCGTAAAAATTGGGTTTGAGTCGACAATGCAGTTGCCAAAGGAAAGGTGTTTTTTGTTGTTGTTGTGTTTTTTTATAAATTATACTGCTTTAAAAACTAGCATTTCCTTCCTTTGGGGCTCTCTTTAAGGGTTATTTCAGTTCTTCTGAGCAATAAATAGCCTTACTGTATTACGTGCTGCCCCTTAAGGAGGATTTATTTCTGTTTATTGCTTCTTGTTGAGAAAAGTATATTCCTTTTTAATTGCTTGGTTCTGAGGCAAAAGACTTCAGAAATGTCGTGGTAGGCAACCAGGCCTGTCTTTCTGGTCCTCAACTTACAACTGTTCATTTAGTGGCCGTTCAAAGGGACAACAGCACTGAACGAAGTGACTTATGGCCGTTTTTCACACTTACGACCGTTGTAGCATCCCTGAGGTCACGTGATCAAAATTCAGAGGCTTGGCAACTGGCGTGTACTTATGACAGTTGCAGAGTCCCGGGGTCACGTGATTCCCCTTTTGCAACATCTGACAAGCAAAGTCAATTGGGGGGGGGAAGCCAGATTCGCTTAACGACCAGGTTACTGACTTAAGAACTGCAGGGATTGACTTAACAACCGTGACAAGTCATAAAACGGGGCAAAATTCACTTAACCCACGTCTCGTTTAGCCACGGAAATTTTGGTCATAAGTCAAGTGTGTGATTCAAGTCAGGAGAATGGAAAGCCATTAGAATTGGCGGGAAGCGTTGTATATTAGATGACAAGGAAAAAAAAATAATTTAAGATAATTCAACGGATTTCCTTCGGTGTGTCCTAGCAAATTCGTTCACTGTTAACCTGGCGCTAGACTTTTTGCTGCACACATTACAATGGTCCCCGACTTACGGCCAGGATTGAAACCCACAATTTCGTCGCTAAGCGAGACCTTTGTTAAGTGAGTTTTGCCCCGTTTTACAACCTTTCTGGCCACGGTTGTTAAATGAATCACTGCAGTTGTTAACGTGAGTGACTCGGCTCCTCATTGACGTCGTTTATCAGAAGGTCGCAAAAGGGGATCGCGCGACGCCCCCGGGACACACTGCGACTGTCATAAATGTGAGTCTGTTGCCCAGCGTCGGAATTTGGATCGTGCGACCCTGGCGATGCGGCAACTGAAATTTGGGGGGGGGGTTCGTAAGTGGAGAGCTCCCTCTGCCAAGTTTCTAGTAGGTACAATACGTTCGGTCTCATTGGTGGAAGATGAAAGAGGTGGAAAGTATCCCCTGATTAAAAAAAATGCTCGGTCTGATAAAGTCCCATTTTCTTGGGCTTCTGGTTCTGTCCCTCTCATGAAGTTGTTTCTTCTCTCAAGATGGCGGCCTGTAGAAGACCAGGGGCGACCTAGAAGAAGACGGGTGAAGGCCCTCGTCATCCGAAGCAGAGGAGACCTGGAGGCTGTCTCCCAGCATGGACCTTCAAGAAGAGAGCCTCGGGGGCTGAAGGCCGCAGGGCTTTTGCGTTTGGGTAGGCACCATCGGTCATAGGAGCGCGTGATGGAGAGGACGGGGTGGGGTGAGGTGGGGGGCTGGGACAACTGAAGAGATGTTGTCTTGAGCTGAATTACAACTCTTAGGTCCGTAATAAAGCCAGAATCACAAGGGGGAGGGCATTTCAGAGTGCTTCTTGGTCCCAATCCTTAACTTTATGTTCTCCTTCTCCTCCTCCTCTTTGTGTTCTCCTCCTCCTTCTCCTCCTCCTCCTCCTCTTCTGCTCCTTCTCCTTCTCCCTCTCCTCCTCCTCCTCCTCTTCTGCTCCTTCTCCTTCTCCCTCTCCTCCTCCTCCTGCTCCTTCTTTTTCTGCTTCTCCTTTTCCTGCTTCTCCCTCTCCTCCTCCTCCTCCTCCTCCTCCTCCTCCTCCTCCTCCTCTTCTGCTCCTTCTCCTCCTTCTCCCTCTCCTCCTCCTGCTCCTTCTTTTTCTGCTTCTCCTTTTCCTGCTTCTCCCTCTCCTCCTCCTCCTTTTCCTTCTCCTTTTTCTGCTTCTCCTTTTCCTGCTTCTCCCTCTCCTCCTCCTCCTTCTCCCTCTCCTCCTCCTCCTCCTCCTCCTTCTCCTCCTCCTCCTCTTCTGCTCCTCCTCCCTCTCCTGCTCCTCCTTCTGCTCCTCCTCCTCCTCCCTCTCCCGCTCCTGCTCCTCCTCCTCCTATTTCTTCTTCTCCTTTTCCTGCTTCTCCCTCTCCTCCTCCTCCTTCTCCCTCTCCTGCTTCTCTTCTTTTTCCTTCTCCTTTTTCTGCTTCTCCTCTTTTTCCTGCTTCTCCCTCTCCTCCTCCTCCTCTTTTTATCAACTTGATATTGCACAGTGTAGCCAGCGGTAGATTAATTAAAAAGCGTAATCCGTTTTTGCATTTTAGAGATTATTGAATTCGTCGGTGAAAATAAAAATTAAAACATGGACGGTCCTGTCAGGGTCCAAAGCTGTCAGAAGAATCCTAGAGGAGGAGTGAAAAAGGTAAAAAACCCAGTTCTTGATCATATTGATTTGGCCAAGCTTCTCTCTTTGATGGTTTACGAGAAAGTTTTTTTTTTTTTTTTTTTTTTTACTTGGTTAAGGAAAGCATGTTTCAGGCCATTTAGCAAGGAGGCTGCTGTGACAAGTTCAGCAAGTCCCACAATCTGTAGGTCAGCCTTGAAAAAGAGTTTTTAAAGATGGAGTCAACAAGTTGACCAAGTCCAGTCTGAACCAATGAGATATATAATAATAATAACAACAACAAAAACAACAGCAACAACAATAACAACAATAATAATAAAGTTGGAAGGGACCTTGGAGGTCATCAAGTCCAACCCCCTGCTCAGGCAGGTAATCCTATACCATTTCAGACAAATGGCTGTCCAGTCTCTTCTTAAAAACTTGCAGTGTTGGAGCATTTACTGCTTCTGGAGGCAGGATGTTCCACTGGTTGACTGTTCTCACTGTCAGGAAGTTTCTCCTTAGTTCTAGGTTGCTTCTCTCCTTGGTTAGTTTCCATCTGTTGCTTCTTGTCCTGCCTTCAGGGGCTTTGGAGAAGAGCTTGACTCCCTCTTCTTTGGTGCAGCCCCTGAGATACTGGAACACTGCTATCCTGTCCCCCCTCGTCCTTCTCTTCGTTAAACTAGACATACCCAATTCTAGCAATTGTTCCTTATTTGTTTTAGCCTCCAGTCCCCTAATCATCTTTGTTGCTCTTCTCTGCACTCTTTTCAAAGTCTCAACATCTTTTTTACATCGTGGTGACCAAAACTGGATGCAGGATTCCAAATGTGGCCTTGCCAAGGCCTTGTAAAGTGGTATTAATACTTCACATGATCTTGATTTCACGTGATTTCCTCCGGAGAGTTTTAGAAAAACAATTTGGCCCTAAGACAACCTCAACATCACTTGAATTTCTCTTTTTCTGAATAGGAATAATTTATCTCCTTTTCCTAGAGGAAAACAAGTCCTTGTCTCAAATCCCCTTTGATACCCTCATCCAGCATTTGCTGGAACGAGCAATTATAATAAATTTTAACTCAATAAACCCTTCAGACCGAATCTGTGGGACACCCCTCTTGAGATTCTTCTCCTCAGCAAGTCTCCTAGCATTTGGGGAGCCTTCAAAAAAGATGACCCCCCTCCCCAAATTCTTACACTTAGTTTGAACAATAGGAAAATTAAAACCTTAAACACCTCAGGATAAAATAAGAGTTTCTACGGAATCCTGAATAAAAAAAAAGGGGGGGGGGACCCAAAACCCTGCAGGGAATAGCTACAGATAAAGTGTAGCTTGGGACCACAACTGACCCCCAAATTTTGGTTGTTAAGAAAGACCGTTGTTAAGCGAGGTTTGTTTCATTCTGCGGCCTTTCTTGCCCCATTGCCGCTGTTAAGTGAGTAACACGGTTGTTAAGTAAAGCTTGGCTTCCCCATCAAGTTTGCTTGTCAGAGGATTGCAAAAGGGGAAATCGCATTTTACCACAGCAGAGTCCCAAATTCCTGTTTGGCCTCATTTCACGGCTTTTTTTTTTTTTGTGCAGCGAGTGACGTGTTTGTGAAGTGGAATGGGCTTCCCCCATCAGCCTTGCTTGTCAGAAAGGTTGCAAAAAGCCATCGCATTTACCAATCTCCTTATTTATTTATTTCTCTCTCTCTCTCTCTCAAAAGCAGAACTTAGGTGAACCTTCCCTCTCTCCAATGACGCCGTTTTTGCAAAGTCAAAAACCGCTGTGCGCCGTCTCCGCAGAAGACTCGCCCAAAGAAGATGAAAATGTCAACGAGGTCAGGCCGTTGTGCAGCCGTGTGTGTGTGTGTGTGTGTGTGTGTGTGTGTGTTTCAATTGATAACAATATTAATTACGCCCTTCACTCTGTCCTTCAGCCAGGAGGAGAGAGAGAGAGACACACCCCTCCCTCCGTCACGTTCGCCATCTTCTATCTTCTATTACTTTTATTTATTTTTAGGACCTGTTATTAGATGATGGAATAAAATGCCAAAATGCAAAAGCAAATGGGGCACGGTGGGGAGGGAAAGGGGAAAGCAAAGTGAGGAGGAGAGGGGGAAAGGGAAGGAAAGGGAGATAGAAGAAAGGAAAGGAAAGGAAGATAGAAAAAAGGAAAGGAAAGGAAGATAGAAAAAAGGAAAGGAAAGGAAGATAGAAAAAAGGAAAGGAAAGGAAGATAGAAAAAAGGAAAGGAAAGGAAGATAGAAAAAAGGAAAGGAAAGGAAGATAGAAGAAAGGAAAGGAAAGGGAGATAGAAGAAAGGAAAGGAAAGGAAAGAAAGATAGAAAAAAGGAAAGGAAAGGAAAAAAGGAAAGGAAAGGAAGATAGAAAAAGGAAAGGAAAGGAAGATAGAAAAAAGGAAAGGAAAGGGAGATAGAAGAAAGGAAAGGGAGAGAAAAAAGGAAAGGAAGGAGATAGAAGGAAAGGAAAGAAAGATAGAAAAAAGGAAAGGGAGATAGAAAAAAGGAAAGGAAAGGAGAAGAAAGAGATAGAAGAAAGGAAAGGAAGATAGAAGAAAGGAAAGGAAAGGAAGATAGAAAAAAGGAAAGGAAAGGAAGATAGAAAAAAGGAAAGGAAAGGAAGATAGAAAAAAGGAAAGGAAAGGGAGATAGAAGAAAGGAAAGGAAAGGAAAAAAGGAAAGGAAAGGGAGATAGAAGAAAGGAAAGGAAAGGAAGATAGAAAAAAGGAAAGGAAAGGAAGATAGAAAAAAGGAAAGGAAAGGAAGATAGAAAAAAGGAAAGGAAAGGAAGATAGAAAAAAGGAAAGGAAAGGAAAAAAGGAAAGGAAAGGGAGATAGAAGAAAGGAAAGGAAAGGAAGATAGAAAAAAGGAAAGGAAAGGAAGATAGAAAAAAGGAAAGGAAAGGAAGATAGAAAAAAGGAAAGGAAAGGAAGATAGAAAAAAGGAAAGGAAAGGAAAAAAGGAAAGGAAAGGGAGATAGAAGAAAGGTAAGGAAAGGAAGATAGAAAAAAGGAAAGGAAAGGAAGATAGAAAAAAGGAAAGGAAAGGAAGATAGAAAAAAGGAAAGGAAGATAGAAAAAGAAAAGGAAAGGAAAGGAAGATTTAAAAAAAGGAAAGGCGTTGATTTACGACTCCCTCTGTTGCAGTAGAATAAATCGATAACATCAAACCTTACTTTTATGTCCTAGTATAAATTAGTCATTTCTCTAACAATGAATCAATCTAAGCAGTAAAGCCCCAAATCAAAGTTAAAATACACTTAAAACCTGTATATACAGTATTTCTTTCCACAATGTACGTGACCTCTCTTTATTTGTGTATTTCTATTCCAGGTCACGTTTCTCTGTTTTGCTAATGACTCAGCTGTGGCAGCCAAGGTAAGTTCTTTCAGAAAGAAGACTGCCTCAATTCAATATTTCTGGGTGGGTTGTTTTTGGGGACCGGGGCCCTGACCGTCGCTTTTTGTTATTAAGAGAAATTAAAAGAGACTCATGAAGGTACTTGAATAGCAAAAGAGGCCAGGTATCGCAATACAGGTAGTCCTCGACTTAACCACCGCAACGGAGCCCAGAATTTCTGTCGCTAAGTGAGACAGGTTTTAAATGAGCTTTTTGCCCCATTTTTCTGTCCTTTCTTGCTACAGTTGTTTAGCGAATCCCTGCAGTTGTTACGTTCGTAACACGGTTGTTAAGTGGATCTGGATTTCCCACTGACATTTCCGTTGCTAAGCGAGGCATTCGCCAAGGGAGTTTGGCCCCGTTTTACGGCTTTTCCTGCCACAGTTGTTAAACGAATCCCTGCAGTTGTTAAGTCAGTAACGCGGTTTCTTAAGCGAATCCGGCTTCCCCCATTGGCTCTGCCTGTCAGAAGGTCTGCAAAAGGGGATCGCGTGACCCCGGGAGGCTGAAACTGTCATAAGTACATGCCAGTTGCCGAGCCTCTGAATTCTGATAATAATAATAATAATAATAATAATAGTAGTAAAGTTGGAAGGGACCTTGGAGGTCATCTAGTCCAACCCCCTGCTCAGGCAGGAAACCCTATACCATTTCAGACAAATGGCTGTCCAGTCTCTTCTTAAAAACTTCCAGTGTTGGAGCATTTACTGCTTCTGGTCACGTGACCACGGGGTCACGTGACCACTTTACTGATCACGTGACCACGGGGAGTGCTGCAACCATTGTGTGAAAAACGGTTATCCGTCCTCTGTTTCAGTGCCGTGGTAACTGTGAACGGTCACTGAATCAACTGTTGAAAGTTTTGTTGTGTCTGGTTGAAAAACTCGCCGGCGGAATCTGGTGATAATTTCCCTCCTCAAGTTGCATTGTTCTCAATTGTGCTCTGCTGGGTTTAGGAATTGGCAACCGTCTCTGTAGGCCTTCCAGATGTTCTGAAATCAGCCCAGTGGTGCAGTTTGCACGACCAGGAAGCTCTTCTGCTAAAGGATGTGTGCAAACCGGCGGAGACGAGTCACGACTTCCGACAAAAGGTAAGAGAATCGCACGTGAGGTTGTTTGTCTGCTTTTCAAAGATCTGTTAAGGTGACTCAGTGCTCTGGATGAAAAGAATCTGAACCAATAATAACAACAACAACAACAACAACAACAACAACAATAATAATAATAATAATAATAATAATAATAATAATAATAATAATAATAATAATAATGTCGCCCGGGTTAACAAGGTCCGCGCTAGATATTGGAGTTCCTGGATATCTGGTGAAAAATGGGTTACAGGACTCAGGACTGTTGGCTGAGCAACCAGGGCCAGCAGCTGCAGAACTACTGGAAGAAAAGGTGTTTACCCGTCGCAGATACACAGTGATGGAAAACAAAGAAATAATGATCTGTTACTACAGATCAAGTCCAACAAGACGAGGATATCTAAAACGAATGCACCAGTTCTGGAAAGAACAACATCCAGAATCAGAAATAACAGAACAGAGACTAGCAGATCAACGCCGATTTATAACACGAAATAAAGTATTTACAGAAACAGAATTGGACGAACTGCAAAGGTTTACCCAGGGCAAAGAAATCAAAGCCTTACAAGAAGTAATTCAGAATGTAGAGGCAAACCAAGGGGAGTTGGCAGTGAAAGAATCCAGTAGAGATATACAACTGTTCTCATTTGGAAACCAGGCGCCTATTCCTCAGGAAGAACAAAACCTTCTAACTAAAGAAATAAAAGAATTGAAACAAAGAATAACTGAGCATCTAGAACAGCACAAAAACAACAGAATAAGGCTGCCTGCATTGAAGCTTGTTTCAAAGAAACAGCTAGCACAAGCATTAAAAGATGCAAATACTGCAATAGCAAGTATAAGCACCAATTCACTGCAAGAAACAAACCAACTAATGTACAGCACAGCTGCAGTTATAACTGAATACCTGGGATGCAAAATCAACAAAGAAGAAAAACAAACAAACAATGCACCACAAAAATGGAAGGTTAGACTAGAAAATAAGATCAACAAGTTAAGATCACATGCAAGCAAGCTAGAACAGATGAAAGAAAAGAAGCTGAAGAACAAGAAGACCAAAGAATACCTAATCAAGAAATACCACTTAGAAACAAGGAAGATCAAGGAAGCATTGGAAATAATAAAGCAACAAATAACAGCTATAGCCAGGAAAATCAGTAGATATGAAGCTCGAATTGCAAACTATAGGCAAAACCTCCAATTTCAATCCAATCAGAAATGTTTCTACCAATCCATCAATGGAGAAACTGCAAGGAATCAGTCAGTACCTGACAAGGAAGAAACAGTGCAGTTCTGGAAGCAGATATGGGATAACCCAAAGAAATACAACAAGGATGCGGCTTGGTTAAAAGAGATGGATGCAAATAAAAAAGAAGTTGAAATGAAAGAACTAGTAATAACAACAAAAATGGTAGAAAAAAGAGCAAAGAAAATCAAAAATTGGTCAGCACCAGGTGAAGATGAACTGCATGGGTTTTGGTTGAAACATCTAACTGTTATACACCCACTCATTGCCAAGCAGTTCAACAATATACTACAGGGAGGAGAAATTGAAAAGTGGCTAACAACTGGGAAAACCTACCTAATAATGAAAAATCCAGCAAAAGGGGCAACACCAGGTAACTACAGGCCAATTACCTGCTTACCAACAACTTTCAAATTACTAACTGGTGTGGTAGCTGATGCAGTACAACAGCATCTAGTTGAAAACAATCTCTTTCCACCTGAGCAGAAAGGAAACCGCCCCAATAGCAGAGGAACAAAAGATCAACTCCTAATAGACAAAATGATCTTGGAAAACTGCAAGAGAAGGAAGACCAACCTGAATGTGGCATGGATTGACTACAAAAAGGCATTTGACTCTCTGCCACATGATTGGATAATAAAGTGCCTAGAAATAACAGGAGTCAGTAGAAACATCAGAAAATTTGTGCAAAGATCGATGGCACAATGGAAGACACAGTTGCAGATCAATGGTGAGAAGCTGGGAGAGGTTAATATCAAGAGAGGAATATTTCAAGGAGATTCATTATCACCATTACTATTTGTTATTGCACTGTTTCCTCTGTCAACAATACTGAATAACTCAGGACATGGCTATCAAACATCAAAAACATCTGCTAGACTATCCCACCTCCTCTACATGGATGATCTGAAGCTGTATGGAAAAACATCATCTGAAATAGAATCGCTGCTCAACACTGTCCGTATATATAGCCAAGATATTGTAATGGAGTTTGGCTTGGACAAATGTGCCACACTTACTATCAAACAAGGAAAAATAGTGAAAACTGAAGGAATCAAGATGCCCCACGAAAATAACATTAAGAGTCTGGATGAGGAAGAGTACTACAAATACTTGGGTATCCTTCAAGCTGACAACATCAATCACACTGAAGTCAAGAAAAAGATTAGAGGTGAATACATCAAGAGAGTGAAGAAGATCTTAAAGTCCAAACTCAATGGAGGAAATACCATAAGGGCAATCAACACCTGGGCAATCCCAGTCATTAGGTACACAGCTGGAATAGTGGACTGGACTCAAGCAGAACTAAAAGCAATGGATAGGCAGACCAGAAAAATAATGACAATGAATCATGCCCTTCATCCACGAAGTGACATTGATAGACTTTATCTACCAAGGCAAATAGGTGGGCGTGGAATGCTACAAGTACATCAGATGGTTGAAGAAGAAAAAATGGCTTTGGAAGAATATCTGAAGAACAATGATGAAGATGCACTGAAATTAGTATATCAGGAAGGTTTACTAACTACTGGAGAGACCAAACTGGCCTACAAGAAAGATCAAATGAAGAACAGAATAGAGGCATGGGAAGACAAAGCACTACATGGCCAATACATGAAAAAAATAGCTGGGAAAGCAGATAATAATAAAACCTGGCAATGGCTAAGAGCAGGAAAACTGAAGAAAGAGACCAAGGGACTAATTCTGGCTGCACAAGACCAAGCCTTAAGGACAAATGCATACAAAGTCAAAATTGAGAAGACAGCAACAGACAGTAAGTGCCGCCTATGCAAAGAAGCTGAAGAAACAGTGGACCACTTGGTAAGCTGTTGCAAGAAGATTGCACAGACTGATTACAAGCAGCGGCATGACAAAGTAGCAACAATGGTGCATTGGAAGATCTGCAAAAAATATCATTTGCCTGTAAGCAAAAACTGGTGGGATCATAAAATAGAGAAAGTCATAGAAAATGATAAAATTAAACTGCTCTGGGACTTCAGAATTCAAACAGACAAGCACCTGCAACATAACACCCCAGACTTAACAATTGTCGATAAGAAAGACAAAAAAGTCTGGATAGTGGATGTGGCAGTGCCTGGAGACAGCAGAATAGAAGAGAAAGAACTGGAGAAGATAACAAAATACAAAGACCTACAAATAGAAATAGAAAGACTGTGGCAAAAGCAAGCAAGGGTAGTACCAATAGTCATAGGCGCCTTGGGTGCAATCCCAAAACAACTGGAGCACCACTTGAACACCATTGGCATTGACAAATTTGCTATTAGTCAATTGCAAAAGGCGGCCTTACTAGGAACTGCTTCCATCCTGCGACGATATCTGTAATACCATCAAACATCCACATCTGCCTATCCCAGGTCCTGGGTAAGGACTCGATAGGTAGACAAAATGCCAAATCCAGTCTGAACATCTGGCTGACTGTGCGATGATCCATAATAATAATAATGAAATAGAAAGACTGTGAGAAATAGAAAGACTGTGGCAAAAGCAAGCAAGGGTAGTACCAATAGTCATAGGCTCTTTGGGTGCAATCCCAAAACAACTGGAGCACCACTTAAACACCATCATCGGCATTGAGAAATTCGCCATTAGTCAATTGCAAAAGGCAGCCTTATTAGGAACTGTTTCCATCCTGCGACGATACCTGTAATACCATCAAACATCCACATCTGCCTATCCCAGGTCCTGAGTAAGGACTCGATAGGTAGACAAAATGCCAAATCCGGTCCGAACATCTGGTTGACTGTGCGATGATCCATAATAATAATAATAATATAATAGTAAGTAGTAGTAGTACTACTACTACTAGTAGTAGTAGTAGTAGTTGGGAGGGACCTTGGAGGTAGAATATGGAATGGAATGGAATGGAATAGAATAGAATAGAATAGGGAATAGAATAAGAAATAGAATAGAATAGAATAGAATAGAATAGAATAGAATAGAATAGAATAGAATAGAATAGAATAGAATAGAATAGCAAATGAATGGAATAGAATAGAGTAGAGTAGAGTAGGATAGGATAAGATAGGATAGAATGGAATGAAGAATAAAGTAGAATAGAGTAGCATAGAATGGAATGGAATGGAATGAAGAGTAGAGTAGAACAGAACAGAACAGAATAGGAGCTGGAAGGGACCTTGGAGGTCATCGAGTCCAACCCCCTGCTCAGGCAGGAAACCCTATACCATTTCAGGCAAATAGCTGTCCAGTCTCTTCTTAAAAACTTCCAGTGTTGGAGCATTCACCGCTTCTGGAGGCAGGTTGTTCCACTGATTAATTGTTCTCACTGTCCGGAAGTTTCTCCTTAGTTCCAGGTTGCTTCTCTCTTTGATCAGTTTAATCAGATTAATTTAATTTAATCAGATTAATCAGCCCATTTATGATATACAGATAGTCCTTGACTTACAATTGAGTCCATAATTTCTGTCACTAAAAAAATAAAAATGTTTGATTTTATTTATCCCTTATGGAATTGCTGTATCTCCCAAAGATGGTGATGGTGAAACGTTTACTGGCAAACTAACACACACACACCCTCTAAATTCTACTGCTACCTGTATTTAAAAGACATTTATTTTGAAGCGTAACAATACCAAACAAAAGACAAGACAAAAGGCAGGACAAGAAGCAACGGATGGAAACTCATCAAGGAGAGAAGCAACCTAGAACTAAGGAGAAACTTCCTGACAGTTAGAACAATTAACCAGTGGAACAACCTGCCTCCAGAAGCTGCGAAGGCTCCAACACTGGAAGTTTTTAAGAAGAGACTGGACAGCCAGTTGTCCGAAATGATATAGGGTTTCCTGCCTGAGCAGGGGGTTGGACTAGATGATCTCCAAAGTCCCTTTCAACTCTATTATTATTATTATTATTATTATTGATCATCGCACAGTCAGCCAGATGTTCAGACTGGATTTGGCATTTTGTCTACCTATCGAGTCCTTACCCAGGACTTGGGATAGGCAGATGTGGATGTTTGATGGTATTACAGGTATCGTCGCAGGATGGAAGCAGTTCCTAATAAGGCCGCCTTTTGCAATTGACTAATGGCGAATTTGTCAATGCCGATGATGGTGCTCAAGTGGTGCTCCAGTTGTTTTGGGATTGCACCCAAGGCGCCTATGACTATTGGTACTACCCTTGCTTGCTTTTGCCACAGTCTTTCTATTTCTATTTGTAGGTCTTTGTATTTTGTGATCTTCTCCAGTTCTTTCTCGTCTATTCTGCTGTCTCCAGGCACTGCCACGTCCACTCTCCAGACTTTTTTTGTCTTTCTTATCGACAATTGTTAAGTCTGGGGTGTTATGTGGCAGGTGCTTGTCTGTTTGAATTCTGAATTATTATTGTTATCATCATCATCGTCATCGTCATCATCATCATCATCAAATCTTCCACTCAGTTTTTCCTTATTTTGGAGGGTTAAAAAATATCCTTCATGACTGCAGTTCTGCACCAATTACAGCAAACGTCAGAAGTAGCAGGTTTAGCATGATCGTGTGATCCAAATTCAGATGCTCGGCAATTGGTTCATACTTAGGACCGTTGCCGTTGCCCAAAGTCACGTGATCCCCTTTTCCTGACCGGCAAAATCAACGGGGGAAGCCATTATTCACCCAACAACCAGGTTACCAACTTACCAACTGCAGGGATTCCCCTAACCGCTGTGGGGAGAAAGGTCATAAAATGGGGCAAAATTCACTTCACCGATGTCTCGCTTAAATGCGGGGCTCCATTGTGTTCGTAAGTCGAGGACTATCCGATAAACAACCTGTGGTTTTTTTCCCCTTCTCTTTCCAGCGGAATTGCGCGTCGCGAGTCCTGTGCGTGATGAGGTTGTCTCCTTCGATTCCGCGGCTGAGAGCGGAGACGGTAGTTGCTCTGCTGAGCAAGTACTCAGCTGCGATCAGATGCACGGAGGAAAGGCACTCCTTGCCGAAACCGGCGCCGGACTCCACCCACGCCGAGAACGATGACACCAATCAATCCGTGTCCTCCATTGAAGACGATTTTGTGACGGCTTTAGAGCACTTGGATGAGGAGGACCCGGCAAAGGCCGTCCATACTGGTGAGTCACCCCTGGAGTATTGTGCCTTCTTCAGCGTTTTCGGGTTTATGCAATGTACGTTTAAGGATGGCATGGTCTAATTAAAGTTTACTTTGCAGAAATATTTCTGTACATTATATATTGTATAAGAGCCATGGGTGGTACAGTGGTTAGGAGGCAGTATTGCAGGGAAAACTCTGCTTATTGTCAGGAGTTCCATCCTGACCAGCTCAAGGTTGACTTAGCCTTCTGAGAGATCTGTCTGTCTGTCTGTCTGTCTAGCTATCTAGCTACCTAGCTATCTAGCTACCTAGCTACCTAGCTATCTAGCTGTCTATCATCCATCCATCCATCCATCTATCTAGCTAGCTAGCTGTCTAGCTGTCTAGCTGTCTATCATCTATCTGTCTGTCTATCTATCTAGCTAGCTAGCTATCATCTATATCCACCTATCTATCATCTATCTATCTATCATCAATATCTATCTATCTGCCGTGGTGGTGCAGTGGTTACAATGCCGCATTGCAGGCAAACTCTGCTTACTGTCAGGAGTTCGATCCTTACCAGCTCAAGGTTGACTCAGCCTTCTGAGAGATCGATCTATTTATCTGTCTGTCTGTCTATATCTCTATCTATCTGTCTGTCTGTCGTCTCTCTCTCTCTCTCTCTCTGTCTGTCTATATCTATCTATCTATCTATCTATCTATTTATCTATCTATCCATCCATCCATCCATCCATCCATCCATCTGCTGTGGTGGTGCAGTGGTTAGAATGCAGCATTGCAGGCAAACTCTGCTCAGTGTCAGCAGTTCAATCCTGGCCAGCTCAAGGTTGTCTCAGCCTTCCATCCTTTCAAGGTTGGTAAAATGAGGACCCAGACGGTTGGGGGGCAAGAGGCTGACTCTGTAAATGGCATGAGAGGGCTGTAAAACACTATGAAGCAATATACAAGTCTACTGCTATTTTATTTCCCCTAAAATGCTTCTAGACCCAAATCTAGAAGCAAACTGAGAAAATAAAGCGCATAGGTGGATCTGGTGACTAGATATTTTTTTTTTCATGACAAGCATCTGTGCCAGATTTTGTCGCCATCTCATTTCCTGACTTACATGCAGTGATCTGTGCGATCTATTTTGGTGTGGTGTCCTTGGCGCTCTCTGAACTTGGTTGTTTTCTTGTAGACATTGCATTACTCAACTAGGTAACATCATCGGTGGTAGGTGATAATGTTAGCATAAACAGGCTTAGTTTTTTAGATGGGTCATGAAATGTCTGCAAGAAAATAACCAAGCTCAGAGAACACCAAGGACCCCACAGTTCAGCCCTGAGCTACTAATATATTTTTGTGTTTCGGAGTTGCTGTGTCCGTCCCTGTGCTAATAGAAAGAATTGGTTGTAGTAGACTAGAATTGCGGTATACAAGTGTCTGCCAGAAGTTACTAAGCATGATAATGTTTTACAATAAAAATAATCGCGCCTTACTTGAAACGTTCTACTTGCCTCCAAACGGTGTAATTAGATATAAGTCATTTTGTACTTATACAGCACCAAAAAAAAAAAAAAAAGACAGAACTATGTAGAATGTGGCACATAATTGACCCTTCGGGCTTTTAAAGCAAAACAATTAGCAATAATGCTCCTAGCATAATTGTCATTTTTGCCCTATTTCAACATTAAAAAGCCATATATTGTGAATTAATACCCACACAAAGCTCACAGTTATAGCATGTAGACAAGCATAACAGCCCATGTGCGCTCACCAGATATTATTCTCTTTGTAATTACATCAAATACATTGTTGTTTCCATGTTATTTTTGTTCTGACAAACAGAGAAATAAATAAAACCTGCTCCTTTTTTTGGTAGCGTAGCTCTGATATTGTCTTTCTAAATATCTCAGAGAGTGAGAGTTATTCAAAATTAGGTGTTCTAGAGAGACATATCTTGGGGCAAATTAATGTCACTATGTCAGCCTTGCAGACATTACAGGATTTAAGCAATCAGCGTTTATTAATTCAGGAAGAAGAATTGACCACTTTTGAAAACCTACACTAAAGGTATTGAAAATACTTTTTGAAACAATACGCTAAAGGTATTGAAAACATACTTTAAAAAAAAAAATAAATAAAAATTGCAGAGCGTGCCAATAGCTTAGCAGCATAAATGCGTTTGCCTTTACGGCTGGCTGCACCGTTTTTTATTCAATATAATGAGAAATATTTTCAAGTGATCTGGAAGAATTTAACAGAAGAACAGTAGAGTTGGAAGGGACCTTGGAGATGATGATGATAATAATAATAATAATAATAATAATAATAATAATAATAATAATAATAGAAGAGCTGGAAGGGACTTTGGAGGTCTTCTAGCCCAACCCCCTGCTTAAGCACCATTTCAGACAACTGGCTGTCCAGTCTCTTTTTAAAAAAACTCAAGTAATGCAGCATCCACAACTTCTGGAGGCAAGCTGTTCCACTGGTGGATGGTTCTCACTGTCAGGAAATTTCTCCTTAATTTCAGGTTGGTTTTCTGCTTAGCGCTTAGCAATAAGCCCTTAGACCAATGGTTCTCAACCTGTGGGTCGGGACCCCATTTGGGGTCGAACAACCATTTCACGGAGGGTCGCCAAACAAGGCTGTCCGCCATTTTTTCCCCCTTTTCTTTGGCCACGCCCCTGGCACCCAGTGATGCATAAGTGGTTGGGGGTCACCACAACATGGGGAACTGTATTATGGGGTCGCGGCATTAGAAAGGTTGAGAACCACTGCCTTAGACTTATATCCCTCTTCACAGTGCTTTACAGCCCTCTCTAAGCAGTTTACAGAGTCAACCTATTGTCCTCCAACAATCTGGGTCCTCGTTTTACCGACCTCGTAAGGATGGAAGGGTGAGTCAACCTTGAGCTGGTCAGGATCAAACTCCTGGCAGTGAGCAGAGTCAGCCTGCAATACTGCATTCTAACAGGAAGGAAGGAAGGAAGGAAGGAAGGAAGGAAGGAAGGAAGGAAGGAAGGAAGGAAGGAAGGAAGGAAGGGCAATAAGCACTTAGACTTATATCCCGCTTCACAGTGCTTTACAGCCCCCTCTAAGCAGTTTACAGAGTCAGCCTGTTGCCCCCAACAATCTGGGTCTTTGTTTTACCGACCTTGGAAGGATGGAAGATGAGTCAATCTTGAGCTGGTCAGGATCAAACTCCTGGCAGTGAGCAGAATCAGCCTGCAATACTGCATTCTAACAGGAAGGAAGGAAGGAAGGAAGGAAGGAAGGAAGGAAGGAAGGAAGGAAGGAAGGAAGGAAGGAAGGGCAATAAGCCCTTAGACTTATATCCCTCTTCACAGTGCTTTACAGCCCCCTCTAAGCAGTTTACAGAGTCACCCTTTTGCCCCCAACAATCTGGGTCTTTGTTTTACCGACCTTGGAAGGATGGAAGATGAGTCAATCTTGAGCCGGTCAGGATCAAACTCCTGGCAGTGGGCAGAGTCAGCCTGCAATGCGGCATTCTAACCACTGTGCCATCAAGGAAGGAATGAAGGGAGGGAAGGAGAGAGGGAGGGAGGGAGGGAGGGAGGGAGGGAGCGAGGGAGGAAGGAAGGAAGGAAGGAAGGAAAGAAAGAAGGAAGGGGCAATAGCAATAGCACTTAGACTTATATATTGCTTCACAGTGCTTTACGGCCCCTCTCTAAGCGGTTTACAGAGTCAGCACATTGCCCCCAACAATCTGGGTCCTCATTTTACTGACCTTGGAAGGATGGAAGGCTGCGTTAACCTTGAACCGGTCAGGATCGAACTGCCAGAAGCCACCGGCCACCCGAATTAGCCTGCAATACTGCATTCTAACCACTGTGCCACCATGGCGCATGGAGTTTCCTACGATAAATCCATTTTTTTTTTTTGCCATTGTTTCCTATTTTTGCCAGTTGTCTGATTTTGATTCATGTGCCATTAAACGGGTGTCAGGTCTTAATAGCCACCTAGGTAGACCTTCTCTAAGATAGCTTACAAAAATGCCTTCTCTTTATTTTCTTTCTTCTCTCCCCCCCCCCCTTTTTTTTGAATAGAACCTGAGAAGAGTCCAGAGTCTTCTCCAAAGACGAGCTTTGCCCATCATCTCAAATCTAATGATCAAAAGTCCTTCATCAGTTCTCTGTATCGGAGGCCATCGGTCAAGTCATCCATCTCCTTGGTGAACATCTTAGAACTTGAAGAACTGTCATCTTCCGTAAGAAATCCGGTCTCTGCTTCTCTTTCTGATCCTTGGATACAGAGAAGTTTTTTCAGGTCCCACGGTTCTTCGGATCGCAGTGTTAATTTTTTGCACAAAACCTTGTTTTCCTCCTCCCCTGCCGACTCGTCTGAGTCAGACTGCTCTAGTCCCAGCCCTGTCATATTCTTGGATGAAGAAGGGTATCAAAAAAGTTTGAAGGCAAAGCTTCAACTTCCTAAAATCCCAGTAGGGAAAGATGGGGTAGAGGATTCCGACTCTGAAGTCAGCGAGTTTTTTGATAGTTTTGACCAGTTTGATGAACGTGAACAAACTTTGGAAGACGGTCCTAAAGGTTCTCGAGATCCCACCGCCGCAAGTCATATCTCACAGAAAAGCATTGTTTCGTGTAAGAAGCCCTGCTCCACAACGTCAATGAATCCCCAGAAGTTCAAGTGTGATCGTCCAGTTCTCCCAGCCAATGTAAGGAAGCCAACTCCACGCAAACTGGAATACAACAATCTGCTGGATGTTCCAGATTCTCCCCGCCTGATCAAAAATCCAGCCGACGATCACACGGCCTTGTTTAGCCCAATCAGATCTTCTGCTTTCAGTCCATTAGGCACTTGCTTTCCCACAGAGTGCCTTTGTCGACTCAATCGGGATTCCTTTAGCCAAAACCACAACATTGTCTATCACACCTACTCGGATTTTGCAAATAATATTTCCTTTGAAATTCTGGGTTCTGTGTGTAATGCTAGACCACCTTCCTTGTGTAGATGCACACAGGAGATGATCAGCCAGGGTAGGATTGTCCCGGAAGAAGAGAAAGACCGGACGGCCAAAACCCAAAGAGAAATATCTAGAAAAGGACTGCATAAGAAAGATAAATCCAAACACAAGTCTGGGGTGATTAAAGACCACATCCAGAAATTTGCTTCGGAGCTGGTGGAAACAAGTTTTGGAAGTGCGTTTAAAGATCTTCAGAAGGGCGTTTCTTCATGTACCAACGCATTGTGTCAGTTGGCTGCTAAGTTGACTTCTTCGGTCTTCCAGATGGCCTTCTACGAGATTGGGAGGCAGCAGACTCTTTTGCTGAAAAAGAAAGCCCTAAATGGTTTAGCAGGGTTTTTGGTGAGCCAAGCCGTCACAGGAGCTTTGAAAGAACTATACTCCGTAAAGCAACAAATGTTTACGAACACCGTTACCAAATTTGCAGCAAACCTTGCCGAGGAACTGATATTTGAGGGGATAATGGAAGTTTGTCAGTTTTCACATCCAGCGACGCCCACGGCATCTCATCAAGGCTCCTTCCAGTATGACAATACCGTCGTATGGTCCTATGCCAAAGACTTGTCTGAATCCGTCATCCAGGATGCTTTTATTGAGCTATCACAGGTTGATGTGAGCTTTACACCGCAAGCTGCAATCAGCGTTTCCGTGGACAACGTACAATATGTCAGCACGGAAAGGATGGTGGAGTTAACCCAGACATCCAGTGGATCTTCTGAGCTTTGTGAGAAAGGACCAGTGGCTTTGAACCCTGCTTGGGAATTCAGGAAGGAACACACTATTAGTAGAGCCTTGTTCTACACATCTGGCATTGCAAGTTCAATTCCGGTGCCCTTAGCCGGAAGCATCCTTTCTCAGCACCAGATTTTATGGAACGAAGCCAAAGTCAAGAATCAATCGGCATCCGGGAGCACGCTCTCCTTCTACAAAGGGCCCACGGAAATGTGTTGTGCCCCCAGAAAGAATCAAAGTGAAGTATCCTCACTTAGAAATGTCTACCTGACCACTGGTTTCACACCGGAGAAGGAATGCAAGCCACCCAACCAGTCTGAGGCCAACAAATTTGCTGAAATATCAAGCATCAATAACTTTTCGGGAACGATGGTCGATATGATCGTTTCGGAAGCCTACGAAGCCGTCACTTCTTCCAGGCTTTCTAAATCGGCAGAGCAGTACACCAGTGTGCTGCAAATGAAGAATGCTCCCTATTTGCAGTGCATTGGGAAAGACTCCTGCAAGAATATGTTTGCTAACTATTTGACCAAACGGATCATAAAACAGTCTGTCGATGAGACAAAATCGACGTGTTCAGCTACTGGTGAAAAATTAGCCTACTGCGTTGGTCTGGGAACCAATGCAAGAAGCCGTAAGAAGGAATCGCAGAGCGTAGGGAAACAAGGAGACAACACAAAGAATATCCCGGTTATCGTGGGTCAGCAGCAGATGCCTTTAAACAACATATCGAAGTTTCATATCTCCACCGCTTCTCCGAATCGGTGTTTGCTGTTGGGGTGTAAAGACGGTGTTCAGGAAAAAAAGAAACAGGCGGCTTGCAAACCATCCCCAAGTACACTCTCTCCTGTCGTGTCATTTGTCAAATCTAATGAGCAGGTGCCAGATGTGGAGGACAGTTCAGCGATACCGATCAGTACTTTACTTGAAAAACGGAGCGTGTCTAAAGCCACAGGAGGTTCTGCGTTTGGTTGCGGAATGTCTTTTTCAGAAATAAATAACTGTTCCGTGGTGCCTAAGTGTGAAGATGCACTTCGGCTGGAAGATAAATTGAGTGTCGGAGAGAGAAATCTTCTCGCGGTGACAGAAACACCGCCATCTACGCCTTTAGTACCTTCTCAGGCAAGCTCGGAGTGGAGTTTAAGGACGTTAACAAAAAAGCTGAAAGGGGAATTAGCGAAGGAGTTCGCACCTGCTACACCGCCTTCGACTCCTTACGTACCAGAAACAGATGGAATATACACTCCGGAATGTGAAAACTTAGAAAAGGAAGAGTTTATGCTGAAATTAATGCGGTCTCTTTCTGAAGAAGTGGAAAACAAGGAAGTTGAAGAACAATCTGTCACATTGATAGAGCAAATTCAACCATTGGGACCGACAATAGATTATGCTGATCATCTGGCAACTTGTATCATCTCTATGGCAACCGAACAGGCCTCTTCACGTTTGCAAGATAAAGCTACTCTGAAGAATGGATACTTTCAAGTGAGCACTGAAGACAAAAGATGGGGGTATTCCACGCTTATTAACCTTCCAGAAAAACACACACACTCTTTGTGGATTTACGCTGGTGAAATGGCTGGAAGAGTCATCCGAGAAGCCAAGAAAAGGGTCAGCTCAAGGCAGTGTAAACTTCTGAGGCTCAGTCAAGTTAATTACGAGGGCGATTGCTTTCATCTGAAAAGAAGTTATCACGAATGTTGGTCGAAGGACAAAAGACAAAAGTCACGTGGTAGAGAACTGGACGGTTCTGTTCTTCCTGTACCCCTGAATTCGGAAGCTTTGGGTCTTAACTCCAAGTATCCGAGCTGCGAAAGTGTGACGGATGAATATACTGATCACATCATTCGGATTTTGAAACAGGAAGGGGGACACGGTGATCTCATCATGGACAATTTTGCAAGCAGGCTCGCTTACAAATCGGTGAGGTCTGGAATACAGCAAGCCGCCAGGAAATTCCGAGTGAAGTACAGTAGAAAAGTCGCTCCCGAAAAGAACTCCAGGCTAAACGGTAAGCTTGAACTGTTTGAGGCAGCAAACCAGGATGTAGATCTAAAGAATCAGAAGAACGGTATGATGCTTCATCTTGCAAAGCAGCCTTGTAGGAGCAAGTGTCCCTTACATGGAGCTGAAAGTTCAAAGTTGCTGGATTTTTCGGAATCTCTCGCTTGTCGCATCACGTCGGATGCCAGAAGGACATTCACGTCCATGACGAGTTTACCCAAATCTTTGACGGATTCTTGTTTGTACCAACCGTCCCGAGACGATAAAGTCACAGATTTCAAAGCAACGTGGACTGAAAGACTGCCGTCTTCACATTGCAAGCAGAAATTGTATCACAGCACTGAGAGTTTGAGGGACTCTACCTACCAAGAGAATGTTTTGCAAGCCCTAGATCAATACGCAAAGAAGATAGTAGACGACACTTTAGAAGTGAGTTTAGAATCAGCTACTGGGCAAGCTCCCGAAGGCTGGACAAATGGAGAGAGATTAACCTGGGACAAAAAAATGACTCCATTTTCTATAGCTGCCTGCAAACACTGCACTTTGAAAGAACGTCACTCCTGCACGGGAGGTTCGTCTCTGCAGCTAGCTGGACATGAACTTCCTTCTAATGTTCGATACGCTTCAGACGGGAATGTAAACATCACCTTGCCTAAATCTCACGTGCTTCATTTGGACATTCCCCAAATTCACGTCAATATGGACGAGAAGGTCATATTTGCTGAAAACCTGGCCCCTGTCAATTTGGACCGAGCAAGGAGGCAGCTGAGCAACACCAGTTTGACAGGAGATAGCGGAATCAGTCAAGATGGAATCAGCTTTGCCGAAAGTCTAACCACAGAAATTATGACTTCTTGCATGACAAATATTG
This sequence comes from Crotalus helleri, assembly GCA_024509115.1. NCBI lineage: Eukaryota > Metazoa > Chordata > Lepidosauria > Squamata > Viperidae > Crotalus > Crotalus helleri. The sequence goes on along the minus strand of JAKSXO010000056.1, from coordinate 2,760,984 downwards.
CTCCAGCCATCAATATAAGGTAATGTTGATTTTTTTTTTTTGCATGGAATATATGCTGTAGGAGGCAGAGTTCAGGAGAGGGGGGAGTTGAATGAGTCCTCAGCCTAGAATTGTTACGTTCTATAAACAGTCTAATTCAACTCCTCTTGAATTCTGTTGGCCCTTATCTAGCACCAATTTAATATTGAACTTGGGATGGGGAGTTAAACGAGTCACCAGCCTAGAGTCGTTATGTTCCCACAAACCATGTAAGTCCAACTCCTCTTGAATTCTGTTGACCCTTATCTAGCACCAAGTTAGCATTGAACTTGAGTTGACTAGATTAGGAGAAGAGAAGGAGAGCGGGGGGTGGGGGTGGGGGGTTAAACGAGTCACCAACCTAGAGTCGTTATGTTCCCACAAATGGCCTAAGTCCAACCCTTCTCAAATTCCGTTGATCCTTAATTGGTGCCAGTTTAGTATTGAATTTCAGTTGACTAGATCAGGGGTCTTCAAACCTGGCCCTTTTATGACTAGTAGACTCCCAGAATTCCTCAGCCAGGCATGCTGGCTGAGGAATTCTGGGAGTTGAAGTCCACAAGTCATAAAAGGGCCAAGTTGGAAGACCCCTGGACTAGATTAATGTCAGGAATCAGGACCATATGTTAGGTTGCAGTTCAGAAGATTTATTGTTCAAGTCTATACACACAAATCTATAAGGGGTGGAACTGATGTCACAAAGCTTGTTTCATCTTTCTGAAACAGCTGTTGAAATTTGAGGACACCTCTGGAGTAGGTTCCATGGGTGGTCAACAATGAAGGAAAGTCAGGTATCTGGAATGCAAGGACAAATAGTGATGCTACCCCTTTTAACGTGTGTTAGCGCCATGGAAACAGAGGGAGTGAATTCTGCTGAATCCATGGTCAGCCAACATACTGGAGATGACAGCACCGGCAGCTGGTCCAACCTGAGTTTTGATGAGGAACATCCAGATGAGAGCAGCAGCTTTCTCCACCTCAGCGATAGGTAACTAAAATTTATTTCTAACGGCGACTGATGATGTCCCATCGATCGATGTCAACTCTTAGGGACCACCCAGGCGGAATGTCTCCAGAATGAATGTTTAATGTACAGTTTGGGATGACATGGCTGGACTACCGGTCTCAGACTGTGAAAGTCCGTGGTTGACTTTAATAGAATTTAGCTTGAGAAATTGGTGCTTTCTAAATGTCAAATGATTGAACTGTGAGATAAGGCATTTGTTGCCAAAAATACGTGGTGGTGCGGTGGTTAGCAGTCTACGACTCTGCCCACAGTCTGGAGTTTGATCCTGATGGAGCTCAAGGTTGATTCAGCCTTCCGAGGGGTAAAATGAGGACTCAGATTGTTGGGGGCGATAGGCTGACTGCAAGTAGAGAAAGCTGTGAAGCACTGTGAAATGGTATATAAGTCTAAGTGCTAATGCTATTGCTATAAAAAATATTGCCACTGCCAGGAGTTTGATCCTGACTTGTTCAAGGTTGACTCAGCCTTCCATCCTTCCAAGGTCAGTAAAATGGGGACCCAGATTGTTGGGGGCCAAAAGCTGACTCTGTAAACCACTTAAAGAGGGCTGTAAAGCACTGGGAAGCGGTATATAAGTGCTAATGCTATTGCTATAAAAAACATTCCCACTGCTAGGAGTTCGATCGTGACCAGCTCCAGGTTGCCTCAGCCTTCCCAAGTCAGTAAAATGAGGACCCAGATTGTTGGGGGCTACAGGCTGACTCTGTAAACTGCTTAGAGAGGGCTGTAAAGCACTGGGAAGTGGTATATAAATCTAAATGCTATTGCTAACTCTGCCCACTGCCAGGCAGTTCGATCCTGACCCGCTCAAGGTTGACTCAGCCATCCATCCTTCCGAGGTGGGTAAAATGAGGACCCAGATTGTTAGGGGGCAAGAGGCTGACTCTGTAAACCGCTTAGAGAGGGTTGAAAAGCACTGTGAAGCGGTCTATAAGTCTCAGCGCTATTGCTATTTTATTTCCCCTAAATTGTTTCTAGACCCAAAGAGAGATCTAGAAGCAATCTTAGAAAAATAAAGAGCATAAGTAGGTCTGGTGACTCAGTTGCTAGACTTTTTTTTTTCTTCATGACAAGCATCCATGCCAGATTTTGCCACCATCTTATTTCCTGACTTTCACGCATGATCTACCATCTCCACCTTCTCTGATGCCTTGCCCTCTAAGTTGAAGGTCCTCCACTGGATCTTTGAGACAGACCCCCCACTCACCACCACCGATATGGGAGTGGGAGAAAAAACAACTTGTGGGCTGGCTTTTTCTTCTCCTGATGGTCCTCCTTGCTTGTTGTTCTTGGACGCTCCTCAAAAGCGGTGGAGCCCCTCCATAATCCATCTGAAGCAACCCAGTGGTCTACGGGAAGTTCTGGTGGAACTAACTATCTATTTTGTTGTAGTTCAGCCCTCTTCTCTTCTCTCCTGGCAGTAATGGTAACAGCAGTAGCTGGAGCAGTCTTGGTTTAGAAGGAGATTTGTCCTTGCCAACATCAGACAGGTTGGTCAAACCAAGACCCAACAACAGGACGGTCCCCTTCCGTTTTAATGCATGATCGTGATTACTTTTCAAGACTCGACAATCTGGTGCATTTCAGTGGCCACGCACCATCGGCCTGCTTTTCACTTACAGCCGTGCTGTTCCTTAACCAACTCCATACAGACCAGGGGGGGGGTCCATTTTGATTGTGTTACGGTGTGAATGCCTTTGCAGAAAGAACGACAACCATCCAATCTATTTTGTGCATCTCCCGCTTGCTTTTCCCCCCTTTTCCTGTCCGTTATTTCTTCCTAAGGATAAGGGCTTGCTTCCTACAATATTTCTGGTTTTGGGGGGGGGGGGTTTAACCGAACCCCCAACTCAAATCGTTCTCCTCACTCTCTGCTACCCCTTAGAAATCTTTTGTAGACCTTTGAAGCAATGCTTTCTTCTTGAAATCATTTGATAGATAGATAGATAGATAGAGAGAGAGAGAGAGAGAGAGAAAGAAAGAAAGAAAGAAAGAAAGAAAGAAAGAAAGAAAGAAAGAAAGAAAGAAAGAAAGAAAGGTGGACTTTAATTATTTTACCTGGGCAATTTGCAAGGAAATGGTGTGAGAAGCAAGGCTTCCTTTTCCACCGTGATTCCTTACAACCTTTTGTCAGTTCATACTATTCTTTCTTGTTCATCCCTGCCTGCCCATCACCGAAGGCGTTAATAGGATCAGCCGTTCTCATGGTGTTCCTTTCTTTTTTAGTGATGGAACAGAAGAGAAGGAGGAAGAGCTTAAAGATTCCACAGAAGGTAAGGTTGAAGAGGAGTGAATGTGGATTATATTGACCCGGATACTGCATCCAGTTTGGTCACCGTGCTGCAAAACAGATGCTGAGACTCTGGAAAAAGTGCAGAGAAGAGCAACAGAGATGATCAGAGGGCTGGAGGCTAAGACATATGACGGACGATTGCTGGAACTGGGCATGTTTAGTCTAGAGAAAAGAAGGTCCAGGGGTGACATGATAGCAGTCTTCCAATCCTTGAGGGGCTGCCACAAAGAAGAGGGGGTCAATCTATGTTAATACCACTTTACAAGGCCTTGGTAAGGCCACACTTGGAATCCTGCATCCAGTTATGGTCACAACGATGTAAAAAAGATGTTGAAACTCTAGAAAGAGTACAGAGAAGAGCAACAAAGATGATCAGGGGAAATGAGGCTAAAACATATAAGGAGCGGTTGCTGGAATTGGGAATGTCTAGTTTAACGAAGAGAAGGACGAGGGGGGACAGGATAGCAGTGTTCCAATATCTCAGGGGCTGCCCCAAAGAAGAGGGAGTCAAACTATTCTCCAAAGCGCCTGAAGGCAGGAAGAGAAGCAACGGATGGAAACTAATCAAGGAGAGAAGCAATCTAGAACTAAGGAGAAACTTCCTGACAGTTAGAACAATTAACCAGTGGAACAACCTGCCTCCAGAAGCGGTGAATGCTCCAACACTGGAAGTTTTTAAGAAGTGACTGGACAGCCATTTGTCTGAAATGGTATAGGGTTACCTGCCTGAGCAGGGGGTTGGACTTGATGACCTCCAAGGTCCCTTCCAACTTTATTATTATTATTATGATGATGATGATGGTGATGATGATGATGATGATGTCTAGTTCAGGGGTCTCCAAACGTGGCCACTTTAAGACTTGTGGACTTCAACTCCCAGAATTCCTCAGTCAGCCCTGCTTGCTGGGTGAATTCTGGGAGTTGGAGTCCATAAGTCTTAACAGTGGCCAAGTTTGAAGAGCCCTGCTTTAGTTTAAGGAAAAGAAGGACTGGTGTGACCCGATAGCACGGTTCCAATATCTGAGGGGCTGCCACAAAGAAGGATTGGGGGTCGACCTATTCTCCAAAGCACCAGAAGGCAGGACAAGAAGTACCAGATGGAGGATCCTTAAAGAGAGAAGCAACCTAGAACCATGGAGGAATTCCCTGACAGTGAGAACAATTAATCAGGCGAACAGCTTGCCTCCAGAAGTTGTGGGTGCTCCATCCACAAGGAGAGACTGGACAGCCATTTGTCAAGAATGAAATCAGGTCTGTTTGAGCAGAGGGTTGGGCTACAAGACCTCCAAGGGCCCTTCCAACTCTTGTTATTCTGTGTTCTGACACACGTTACGTCTACTCAGGAGCGCTTCTACACAGATGGATTTTTTCGACTGTACGTCGTTTCGTGTTTTCCTCACTGAGCAGGAATTTGTGTGATTGAGAAAATGGCAGAAGGGTAAACTGCAAGAAGGTGACAAAGGGGAATCCATACTGAAAGAGCCACTTAAATTTTAAGGAGGGGGTTCGTCCAGCTACGATGGACCACAAACGGGGGTTTTGCTCAGAGGCAAAGTTACTCTGATTCACATTTCCCAAATGAATATAAAAGGAGCAGCTCCACCTTATGGACATTATTAAGCATTCTTTTTTAACAGAACCAATTGCTCCCTGCTAAAATTAAAAACCAACAAAGCCAGAAGTTAAACTTTTCCTCCAACTGATGGAACATAAGACAGCCCCCTTAATTTTCTGCGCAATAAGGAGAGTTTAACAGTAGATAATGGGTTACTTTGAAAACCCAACGGCTTTCAGAATAACGAAGTTGGAAAGGACCTTGGAGGTCTTCTAGTTCAACCTCCTGCTGAAGCCATTTCAGATTAATGGCTGTCCAATTTCTTCTTGAAAACCTCTGATGATAGAGCATCCACAACTTCTGGAGGCAAGTCGTTCCACTGTTGGGAAATTTCTCCCTAGTTCTAAGTTGCTTCTCTCCTTGGTTAGTTTCCATCCGTTGCTTCTTGTCCTGCCTTCAGGCACTTTGGAGAATAGCTTGACTCCCTCATCTTTGGGGCAGCCCCTGAGATACTGGAACATTGGCTATCATGTCCCCCCTCGTCCTTCTCTTCATTAAACTAGACATCCCCAATTCCAGCAACCGTTCCTCGTATGTTTCAGCCTCCAGTCCCCTAATCATCTTTGTTGCTCTTCTCTGCACTCTTTCTAGAGCCTCAACATCTTTCTTATATCGTGGCGACCAAAGGTATCTTTACCTCCCATTCATTTTTCCAACAAAAAGATAATCCGAAAGTTTAATCTGCGTGTTTTTGATTAAAAAAAAAACACAACCACCTGCCTTGTCTCTTATGAACTGTCACAGAAAAATGGTTTAAGCATTAGACGTGGTTGACATGCGCGGAAGGCAAAAATAGGATTGCCTCTCTTCATCTTGGCTTACTCAGTTCTTTATCATGATCTACAGTTTCCTTAGTTGTTATAGTTAACGGTGTCTCTCCAGTGGTGGGATTCAAGTAGGTGAACAACCGGTTCTCTGGGTGGATGCCGCTTCCGGAAGTCCATTCTGGGCCTGCTGGGCAACAAAAAATTAGCTACCGGTTCTGCCGAAGTGGTGCGAACCGGCTGAATCCCACCACTGGTACCACTTCAGTGGGAAGGTAACAGCATGGATGCCACTTCCGGAAGTCCATTCTGGGCCTGCACCGGTTCCGCCGAAGTGATGCAAACCGGCTGAATCCCACCACTGTGTCTATTGTTGGTTGTTAGGATTTTGAGAGAGGGAGGGAGGGAGGGAGGGAGGGAGAGAGATAGATAGAGAGAGAGAGAGAGAGAGAGAGATGGATCGTTCAAAAACGTGAACTATACGTAAATAAAATAGCTATATCACTTTATATTTAATTTCAAGTAACTATAAAGCAATATAGCAGTGATGGCGAACCTTTTGGAGACCGAGCGCCCAAACCGCAACCCAAAACCCACTTATTTATTACAAAGTGCCAGGGCCGCATCAGCAGTGTGGTGCCCTTGGGGGGGGGGGCAGAAAGGCATCTCTGAGTGCCGCCCCTGGCACGCAAAACCCGGGGGCACAAAAATGGGCCACCGTGCTGCAAGGCGCAAAAACGGCCACTGTCGCACCGTGGGGTGCAGATACAAGGCGCTGCACCACGTAAGAACAGGGCAGGGCTAGTGAGTATCATGCAGGCACTAGCCCCATCCCATTTGCAGTGCGTGCGTGCTCGCGGCCCCGTGCACGCATGGACGCATGTAAAATGCTTCCCCCCCCTTTTCTTCCAGTCCACCAATCGACAATGTTTGATGACCTCTGCTCTACCACCTCTACTCGACCTTGCTAGTCGGCCGCTTTGCCTTCTTTGTGCTGGGCGGGGCTCCTGCTCCGGGCAGCGGGGGCAGCCTGATGGACCTGCTGCTGGCGGCGGTGGCACGTGTGCCGACAGAGAGGGCTCTGAGTGCCGCCTCTGGCACGCGTGCCATAGGTTCGCCACCACTGCGATATAGCATAGATATATAATAAAATAACTATCGCTTTATAGTTATTTGAAATTGAATTATAATTGCCGGTCCGTTTCCCTTTCATCCAGTTTGGAAAGATCTCTTTTTTTCAACCTTCTCGGATTGTTTCCCCCCCTTGTTTTTACCACTTTGTATAATTTGATGTCATTAGCAAACATGTCTGATCCGATTGCTCGGCGGTTCTTCCCTATCAAGCCTTAGCAGCAATTGGCTCTGTTTCCAAAGTAACTTCTCTCATTTGTGGACTAAAATGTGTGGCTGACCAACCAACTTTTTCCGTTTCCTTGGCTTGTCCTAGAGGTGAGGAAGCCCCCCCAAGCCTTGGTCGTTGTGAATGTGGATGTGGGACCATGCACGGTGGATCCCCAGCTGAGAATGACGCTGCAATGGCTTAGTGCTTCCGAAGCAGGTGTGGCCGAGCTGCGTTTCCATGATGACACGCCGGGAGAGTTTGTTCTCGTGAGTAGCAAAGATGTAAACTTGCAATAATTTCCCTCAGACTTGGTCTTCGGACATCGAACACTTGAGGAACCCTTCTCTTTATGAAAAACCAGTGTGGAACTCATTAATGCAGGGGTCTTCAAACTCGACCCTTTTAGGACTTGTGGACTCCAACTCCCAGAATTCCTCAGCCAGCATGCCAAGGGCCAGGTTTGAAGATCCCTGTCTTAAATCTAACAAACAAAATGGAGGCTGGCTGAGGGATTCTGGGAGTTGAAGTCCACAAGTCATGAAAGGGCCAAGTTGGAAGACCCCTATCTTAAATCTAACAAACAAAATGGAGGCTGGCTGAGGGATTCTGGGAGTTGAAGTCCACAAGTCATGAAAGGGCCAAGTTGGAAGATCCCTGTCTTAAATCTAACAAACAAAATGGAGGCTGGCTGAGGGATTCTGGGAGTTGAAGTCCACAAGTCATGAAAGGGCCAAGTTGGAAGATCCCTGTCTTAAATCTAACAAACAAAATGGAGGCTGGCTGAGGGATTCTGGGAATTGAAGTCCACAAGTCATGAAAGGGCCAAGTTGGAAGATCCCTGTCTTAAATCTAACAAACAAAATGGAGACTGGCTGAGGAATTCTGGGAGTTGAAGTCCACAAGTCATAAAAGGGCCAAGTTTGAAGACCTCTCTCTCTCTCTCTCTCTCTCTCTCTCTCTCTCTCTCTCTCTCTCTCTCTCTCTCTCTCTCTCTCTCTCTCTCTCTCTCTCTCTCTCTCTCTTTCTCTCTCTCTTTTTCTTCTTGGTACCTTTTCCAGTACCTTTCCCTCTGGATGGAAAATGAACATAAAACTACAGCTTACTCATGTTGGCATCTGCGCTGAATCTGAATCTCAGAATGATCCCAACTCTACAATCTGTAACGATCCGACCGCTTTCGTCTTTATCATCCTGATGCTTCCCTTACATTTCATATTTCAGCCCGCCCTATCGCAAATGTTCAGAATCCCTTTTCTCACGTTTGTTGGTGGTAAAAATTGTACAGTCATAATGCGTTTCCTGAGGCATTTTTTTTTATTAAAAAGTTGTCCGCTAATTTCCTTTGGGTGACCTGTGGTGGCATGGCTAATTTGCCTCCTGCGCTAAAAACAGCTTGGTTGATTTGAATGTTTCCTTCAAGTTCACTGCATCCTCATTCCTGTTGAATACCTTCTAGTCAACAATTTTTGCTGCCTGTTTATTTCCGCTACGCTATTTTTGTTTTCTATCACAACAGCTACACTTAATTCTTACTTTTTTTTCCTGTTGCCTTTTCAGCGAGAGCGCTTTCTGAAGCTCAGCATAACTTCCCGTTTTAAGTATTCAATATTTAAGAAAATCGTCAGTATCAAGAACACAGAATGGTTATTATAAATGATAAGAGACTTTTGATTATTTCTACTTTCATTTGTGTAAAGAGATATGTAGTATAACAGAAATGGAAGAGGATAGATTGTGTGTCTTTGTGGTGATCAAACATGCCTGATTGTGTAATTCTAGGGGGAAAAAACAATTGAAGGTTTGATAATTAAGACCCTCATCTGATATTTTTTACCAATTTCTGCTTGGAAACATCAGGCAGTATTTAAAATTATTCAGTTATGTGAATCTCTACAAAGAGTGCAGAGAAGAGCAACAAAGATGATTAGAGGACTGGAGGTTAAAACATATAATGAACAATTGAGGGAACTAGGTATGTCTATCTAACAAAGAGAAGGACTAGGGGTGACTTGATAGCAGTCTTCCAATATTTGAGGAGCTGCCACAAAGAAGAGGGGGGTCCACCTATTCTCCAAAGCGCCTGAAGGCAGGACAAGAAGCAATGGATGGAAACTAATCAAGGAGAGAAGCAACCTAGAACTAAGGAGAAACTTCCTGACAATTAGAACAATTAACCAGTGGAACAACCTGCCTCCAGAAGCTGTGAATGCTCCAACACTGGAAGTTTTTAAGAAGAGACTGGACAACCAGTCTAGAAGAAGACTAGAAGACCTCCAAAGTCCCTTCTAACTCTGTTATTCTGTTATTCTATTCTGTTATTCTGGATCACCTGAAGGTAGAACAAGAAGCAAAGGATGGAAACTAATCAAGGAGAGAACCAACCTAGAACTTACTAGCGAAACGTCTTCAAAGAAAATCAAGAAAGTCTAGTTGCCTCGTGAGAAAGCACCTTTGTGACTAGAACTAAGTAGAAATTTCCAACTCTGTTATTCTACTAAGGCTTGATGATGACCAGATGAAGACCCTAATCTGATATTTTTAATCCATCTCTGTTTGAAGATCTCAAGCTGTGTTTAAATATGACTTTGAATCCACTTTCATTTTCTTCCTTGGGATAGTAAAATGCCTTGCAATACGATCCTCTCGTTGAGTTCATCCATAAGCAGATAATGACCTCATTGTGATCTGAGTTCTGTGGTCTTTTGAGAGAGAGAGAGAGAGAGAGAGAGAGAGAGAGAGAGAGAGAGAGAGAGAGAGAGAGAGAGAGAGAGAAAACAACAACCTTCCCTTCCAGGTACTTGCTTATTTGTACGGATCACATTTCACCCGCAATTATGTACGGCCACATCTCCATTTGTATGAACTCACAGGGTGTAATTAAGCGATGTTGTTGTCTGCCAGGATGGCCTGCTCCAAATTCAACTCATCAGAAGCCATTTGGGTTAATCCTTTTAGACAGTCGCTATTTAGCAACTTCAAGGAGTCCTAAGGCAGCCATTATGGCATTTAGCTTTTTAGAAAGTCACATTGAAGTAAAATAGGTTGGCTAAGGAGGAGGTGAGTCAGAGAGCCTGTGGAAACGTGAAATGGTAAAGCAACTCTGGGTGAACCTTGGGAGAGGCACTCTCTCAGCCTTCAGAACATTTTAAGAACCCATTTCTTAAAAATATTGTCAAGGAAATGAGAAGGGTAGTCCCCAGGATTCAAAATTGACTTGGAGGCATGAATTTGAATGGAATTCTGGACACTGCTAAGGTTTTATAAAGTGGCACTATAATGTACAACTTTATATATCCATCCACCTACTCACTCATCTGTATTCTATCTCTCTCTCATCCGTCCATCCATCCACATTATCTATTGATCAATTTATCCATCTATCCATCCATCCATCCATCCATCCATCCATCCATCCATCCATCCATCCATCTATCTATCTATCTATCTATCTATCTATCTATCTATCTATCTATCTAAACTTTACTCAGATCACGCCTGGCGTACTGCAGAGAAGAGCAACTAAGACGATTAAGGGCCTGCAGACAAAAACATATGAAGAACGGTTGCAGGAACTGGGGATGTCTAGTTTAATGAAAAGAAGGACTAGGGGTGACATGATCGCAGTCTTCCGATATTTGAGGGGCTGCCACAGTTGGGGCCAACTTATTTTCCAAAGCACCTGAAAGCAGGACAAGAAATAATGGATAGAAACTAATCAAGGAGAGAAGCAACCTGGAATTAAGGAGAAACTTCCTGACAGTGAGAACAATCAATCAGTGGAACAGCTGGTCTTCAGAAGTTGTGGGTGCTCCATCACTGGAGGTTTTTAAGAAGAGACTGGACGCCATTTGTCTGAAATGGCATAGGGTCTCCTGCTTGAGGAGGGGGCTGGACTAGAAGACCTCCAAGGTCCCGTCCAGCTCTGTTCTGATTGATTGACTATGTGGTCATCAACCAAGGAGAAATTTTGTAGCTCACCGGTGAAATGAAGGGTCCTTGGTGCTCTCTGAGCTTGGTGTTTTTCTTGCAGAAGTTTTCATTATCCAAACTAGATAACATCATCAGTGGTAGCATTGTCTGTCATTGATCATCACTCTCTAGCGCTGATGTCGTTAGCTAGTCTGGGTAATGAAACGTCTGCAAGAAAACAGCCAAGCTCAGAGCACCAGGGATCCCTCCTCATGTAGTCATCTTGGAATTGAGCCTGATATTTCTGTTCTGGATCCATACTCCTCCTGTCTGATCAAGATCTCCTGGGTAATGCCGGCAGATGGATCCAAGCATTGGTTGAGGAAGGAAGTGGTTCCGCCATTTTGGAGTTACGCTCCCTTCTCAAAAGGCTAATCTTGGAACTGACTGTCTAGTCCAGGGGTAGAGAACCTTGGCTCTTTTATGACTTGTGCACTTCAATACCCAGAATTCCTGAGCCAGCCATGCTGACTCAGGAATTCTGGGAGTTGAAGTCCACAAGTCATAAAAGAGCCCAGGTTGCCTACCCCTGCTCTACGATAACTGATTAGCAAGACTAATGTAGTACATTTTCTTGCTCCAGATATTCAGATTTAAAAAAAAAACAAAAACCAAACGTGCTTATTTTTCTACTTACCTTTTTGCCATTTTGCTTAGAAGTGCATTCAGTCATCCTGCTTTGGTTTGGAAGTAAATTCTCCCCCTGTTTGAGAAATAAATTGAAGACACCCATACACGGAGTTAGCATTTAGTGCTTAGAAGTAAAGTTGATGCAGTAAGATTGTCAAAAAAAAAAAAAAACACCCTACCATTGTCACCCAGTTGACATCATAAGGGGAAATATTTTGGTTAGATACAGTGTTTCTCAACCTTGACAATTTTAAGGCATGTGGACTTCAACTCCCAGAATTCCACAGCCAGCATTGCTAGCTGTGGAATTCTGGGAGTCGAAGTCCACATGCCTTAAAATTGTTGAGGTTGAGAAACAATGGGTTAGAACAATTCAGAAAGGATACAGGATTAATCTCAGGGGCTGCCCCAAAGAAGAGGGAGTCAAGCTATTCTCCAAAGCACCAGAAGGCAGGAGAAGAAGCAATGGAAGGAAACTCATCAAGGAGAGAAGCAACCTGGAATTAAGGAGAAACTTCCTGACAGTGAGGACAATCAATCAGTGCAACAGCTGGCCTTCAGAAGTTGTGGGTGCTCCATCACTGGAGGTTTTTAAGAAGAGACTGGACAGCCATCTGTCCGAAATGGTATAGGGTTTCCTGCCTGAGCAGGGGGTTGGACTAGATGACCTCCAAGGTCCCTTCCAACTTTATTATTATTATTATTATTATTAATACAGTGTGATGTGTTTGGTCCAAAGAAACTTTTAGGGGTTTTTTTTTTTAATTCAAACTTCCAGTTCTCATCCCAGATAGCAAACTACCTTTCCCTCTGCATCCTACACATGTGTTTTTATTCAAGCTGTGAGACAAGGAAAAATTTCCGCAGGGCCTCTGAGCAGCAAAATGTGTTTGAACTATACAAGCTTGGCTTGTAGTTGGAAATTCTGATTTCTGCCTTGTGTATCTTTACATTTCCTAAATTGCCACTCTGGAGTCAGTGGTTTCCACTGACAATAGAGTACATTTACCAAAACAACCACACTTTATGTCATGGAAGGATGGAAAAAAAGAGATATGTTCATATTCACCCGAGCAATTGTCAAATATCAGCTTATTCAGGATTGTTAGCAATGAATTGATTTGTGCGCATTTTTTTTTTAAGCTGTTGCCTTACTAATAACACAATCCTGGTCATTGGAACTCTTGGGAATGTCTTTCTGAAAAACAGGTTTAAGGACATGATTGGGAAGAAGAAAACCAGGTTTTGAGGCTATCCATTATAGAAGTATCTATTTCCTAGCTCAGGGATAGGCAGCTTTGACTCTTTTATGCCTCGTGGACTTTCAACTCCCAGAATTCCTCAGCCAGCATGGGGGAACTATGGCCCCCTCATGACTCGTGGACTTCAACTCCCAGAATTCCTGAGCCAGCATGGGGGAACTATGGCCCCCTCATGACTCATGGACTTCAACTCCCAGAATTCCTGAGCCAGCATGGGGGAACTATGGCCTCCTCATGACTCGCGGACTTCAACTCCCAGAATTCCTGAGCCAGCATGGGGGAACTATGGCCCCTTCATGACTCGTGGACTTCAACTCCCAGAATTCCTGAGCCCGCATGGGGGAACTGTGGCCCCTTCATGACTCGTGGACTTCAACTCCCAGAATTCCTGAGCCAGCATGGCTCAGCATGGAAACCTCTCCCTTTCCCCTCAGCGTGGCTGGCTCAGGAATTCTGGGAGTTGAAGTCCACAAGTCATAAAAGAGCCAAGGTGGCCTACCCCTGGCCTAGCTTAAGAATAACAACTGTGTCTGTGGACATTCTCGATCATCCAGGTTGTGGTTGTCCCAAAAGTGCTTCTCAAAAGGCAACTGGACTGATAACAACAATCAGACTTGATGGGTTCCATATGACTTTGGGGTCCCCAGGCCCGTTGGCAGAACCATGTCATCAGGGCCTTGTGAAAGAGTGTCAAAGTGGGGGCCAGTCTAGTCTCCACAAGGGTGATGTTCCACAGCAAGGGAGCCACCACAGAAAAGGTCCTTCTTCTTTGTCCCACCATAACATTCTCTGCCTCCCCGGTCAGGTGAGTCAGGTAGATATGACTGGGAAAAATACGCTCCTTCAAAGGGTGATGAAGCTCTCCAGCCTCCTTTTCTGCTGGTCAGGTAGATCTGACTAGGAAAATGGGTCCTTCAAAGGGTGATGAAGCTCTCCGACCACCTTTTTTGTGGGTCAGGTAGATGACTAGGAAAATGTATCCTTCAAAGGGTGATGAAGCTCTCTGATCACCTATATTGTGGGTCAGGTAGATACGACTAGGAAAAGATGTCCTTCAAAGGTGACGAAGCTCTCCGACCACCTTTTTTGTGGGTCAGGTAGATACGACTAGGAAAAGATGTCCTTCAAAGGATGATGTCCTTCAAGGGAAAAGATGTCATTCAAAGGGTGATGTCCTTCAAGGGAGTGATGTCCTTCAAAGGGTGATGAAGCTCTCTGACCATCTTTTTTGTGGGTCAGGTAGATATGACTGGGAAAAATACGCTCCTTCAAAGGGCAATGAAGCTCTCCAACCTCCTTTTTTGTGGGTCAGGTAAATACGACTAGGAAAAGATGTCCTTCAAAGGGGTGATGAAGCTCTCTGACCTTCTCTTTTGTGGGTCAGGGAGATATGACTGGGAAAAGATGATGTCCTTCAAAGGGTGATGAAGCTCTCCGACCACCTTTTTTGTGGGTCAGGTAGATGACTAGGAAAATGTATCCTTCAAAGGGTGATGAAGCTCTCTGATCACCTATATTGTGGGTCAGGTAGATACGACTAGGAAAAGATGTCCTTCAAAGGTGACGAAGCTCTCCGACCACCTTTTTTGTGGGTCAGGTAGATACGACTAGGAAAAGATGTCCTTCAAAGGTGACGAAGCTCTCCGACCACCTTTTTTGTGGGTCAGGTAGATACGACTAGGAAAAGATGTCCTTCAAAGGATGATGTCCTTCAAGGGAAAAGATGTCCTTCAAAGGGTGATGTCCTTCAAGGGAGTGATGTCCTTCAAAGGGTGATGACTCTCTCCAACCTGCTCTTTTGCGGGTCAGGGAGATACAACTAGGAAAAGATGCCCTTCAAAGGGTGGTGAAGCTCTTCAACCCCCTCTTACTTGTCCCTGTAGGATGAGACTTGCCCTGTACTTGGGCGCTGATATTTTCAGCAATCAGCTATTGGATTTCTGAATTGCCCCTGTTCTTTTCCTTCTAGCTTTCAAAGACATTGCAGGAGAAAGGCTGGCGAGTGGGAGACCTCTTCGAGGCAGTTCTGAAATATTGCGAAGCCATGGAGAAGTCTGCTGATGGGGACAGAGCCCTGGAAAGCAAAACACTCTTTGTGTGGCTTCAGGAGTGTGTCTGAATGGCCGGGAAAGTTTCTGCTCGCTTCAATGCTGGAATCCATCTTGGAAAAATGAAAAAAAAAAAGAGAGAGAGAGAGAATGTGTGCTAACTAGCCAACGTAACATAATTTGCATTGCGAGGAGTATTAAGCTGGAAGTAAATATTAACCATACTGTACTGTCAAGTGGCTTTGTGAAACTTGGTGTGCTTTTTATCCTTGTGTGTAGGATCAGAATGAGTGACTCCGCCTGGCCTGCCCTCATCCGTCGGCAGCTCTGCCCTGTTCGTTGCGGCCATGAGGAGATTTTTGCTTTCTATATTCGAAGGAGAATTCCTGCCCAACTAGGGCAAGGAATGACATATCATCTCAGTCTAATTTCATGTATTTGTCTCTGTCGTTTGTCTTTGCCCTTTTTCCTTGCTTTTTTTCCCCTTGAAACAAATTGCAGGTCAAAAATTAGTGTTCAGTGGGTCCAGCTACTGCCTTTTTCTGTGAGGGCCTCGTGGCCTACAGATTTGATCACTCATTTCTTTGCTGCTTCTACCAACTTCAACCCAGTTCTGCCGATGAGGCTGAAGAGAGGACCAAATTACCTCAGAACTGAGGTAAAAGTAGAGGTCAGGGTCAAAATGTAGATTGTATTACTTGCACCATGAGACCGTAATTCTCAATATTGGGAATATATTACGGTCTTCAACCACTCTTCATTTGGGAAGGAAGCATACTTGGTTTTTATTGGTGCAGGTAATAAAATCTACACTTTGATTAAAAATATTATACGGATGAAGAACATACGTCTACATTCCTCGTTCTCCGATACAGCCGTCTTTCTCAAATTGAGAACATTGTATCGGAGAACGTGGATTGTAGATTTATGCTCTTCATCACTATAATATTTTAATACTTCCTTTAGATACCAAAATATTATAGTCCCTCCCGATTACATTTTTCTTCCATTCTGTTAAGACACTATCTTCATAAAGCAAATAGCCACAGAAAAGAGGACCAGAGTAGACCAGTAGCTAAAAAACTTGAATCTGTCAATCATTGTGTTTTTGTTTATAAGGTTGATGTCAGAAAACATATTTAATGTTGTGTCGTCAAAACATTGTCCCAGAACCAATGTTGTAGCTTTATAGATCTTTTTTCTTTTCTTTATGCAACTGCCTTCAGTTAAATTGGGAACACAGCAGGTAAGATAATGTTGGCAGAAGATAATGTTTCTCAACCTTGGCCAGTTGAAGATGCGTGGACTTCAACTTCCAGAATTGAGGTTGAGGTCCACCCATCTTCAAGTGGCTAAGGTTGAGAAACGCTGGCCTAAGACATATCAGCATTGCATAATCATTTCGGAGAAACGAACGCACATCCAGGAGATTCCTCCATTTTGTGATGTGGGTCAAGTTGGGACTAGATTGTACTGGAGGGAGTAGAGAAGAGGAAGCTCTGTCTTCTTGAGACCATATCACCGCATCATTCATGGAGGGGAGACCACCATTTCAAGCTGGGGAACACTGCTGTAGGGTAACTGGTGCTCTCTAGAAAACAGGAAATGTCTCCATTTGCTTCTAGTAAGGGTAAAAAAGAGGATGGAATGGAAGACCTTGCCTTGACCAACTTGCCATGGTCAACTCACCACAGTCAACTCACCATGGCCAACTCGTCAAGAGATAACCCGCTGCAGGACAAGTCAACAATTCAATTATTTAAAATAATTTTAAAAATAATTTTTAAATTTTGTCATTCACATGTTACTTTGTCCCTCCTATCTTTGATGATTCTATGCCACTATTTCTTCGATAGGAGTGTAACTCTTGTCCCGTGGAGAGTTAGCCATGGCGGGTTGGCTGCAGTGAGTTGTCGTAGACCCAGCTGAGGATGCTGAAAGGAAGCAGAAGTCTGTGAGCTACATCAATATTAAACCTCTCTAGTCAACGGAGAGGAAGTGAGTAGCAGGTAGAAGGTGCGAAGATTAAGGAGATCTTCCAGGATTCATAATTGAGAAATATGCCAAAATACGTCTCTGAATGCTGTTCTTGCGTTGTTTGCTGTACACGTTTCAGATTTCCCTTGTAGAGAGTGCTGTCTTGTTTAGGAATTGCATAATATTTTGAATTGCGCTTAGGTGTGTTTGTGTGCACGGGCGCACCTGTAAGTATAATGAATGAAAAGCCAAGTGAAGATTTTCCACCACTCTAATGGTGATGGGGGTTAGAAAATGAACGCCATTAGATAACGAGATGTGAATGTCAAGTTGCACTAAAGTTGTTGTTTTAACAGTACCTTAAAATAAATTGTATATAAGCAGACTTTGGTGTGGTTTAAAATTTGTCTCTTCAAAGAAGGCAAGCCTCAAAATAATTTGAGAAGACAGCAGATGCAAGTCAATGAAATGTAAGTATTAAATTTAAGTTATTTTCATAATTTTACTTAAAAGTATTGGCCCAGGGCAGTATTATGAATTCTTGCTCTTAAGTAGTCTTGTAACCATGCCATACAAAATTTAAAAATTCCAAATATTTAGTTTGTTTGCCTGTGTGTTTGTGCATGTGCCCCCCCTCTCTCTATTATCTGTCTCTCTAGTATTATTTCTCTGTCTATCTCTATTATCTACCTATCTCTCTCTCATCTAATCTCTATAATCTATCCATCTGTCATCTGTCTGTCTGCCATCTGTCTCTGCCTATCAGATTATCTATCTATCTATCTATCTATCTATCTATCTATCTATCTATCTATCTATCTATCTATCTATCTATCTATCTATCTATCTATCTCTATCAATATCTATCATCTCTATCATCTTTTTCTCCCTATTAGATAGGTAATCTGTCTCTCTCTGTCTGTCTATATCTATCTATTTACCTACCTACCTACCTACCTACCTACTTACCTATCTAATTTCTCCTAGTTATACCCCTGCATTCATGAGATTCTTTGAACAAATTACAACAACTAAGAGCAAAACTCTCTTGAACAGATCCAAGGTAAGATTAAAACCACTAAATGTGGCACTAGAAGTACCAAGAAATATTCTAATTTTGGGATAGGATAAAGGCAAATGCTGTTGCAATGGTAAAAATATAAAACTACTAACAGGCCAAAGGAAAGCAATAAAAGGATCTCAAAAACTAATTTTAGACACTGTTCTCTAGAGGATGAGGGATCACTTCCCACATGTCAGAAAATTTCCCAGGTCTCTAGACGAGATCCTTTTCTGATCAATTCTTAATTTTAGGATCCAAGGCAGCTTTTCAAAACAAATTCTTTGAAAAGGCGGATTTTAGAATTAGGATGCTGACTAACGTTTTATTCATATAAGGGGAAACGATATTAATGAGCCAGTAAACTGCTTTTCTATGCATTTCTAAGGTTTTATATCCCACATGAATATTGTTGAGTTCCTTTCCAGCCTTTGCATAAAGATCTGGCTGGCCCCACTTCTAAAAGTCTTCAGCAAATGAAGATGTGTTTGCTTAATATAAGATCAATAATCAAGTGTCTATTTCTGGATTCAGATCAAGGACACTTGTCTTAATAAGCACAAAGCACAGTAACAGCTTTGCTGGATCTCAGCCCAGCAGGGTAATATTCAACCTCCCGTTTTTGAAAGTCAGCCAGATGCTCTAGAGAAGGTTAAAAACAGACACTCTTTCATCCAAGTTAACTGGCAGGCTAGTCAGAATAAAACTTCTTTTTCAGAGTCCAGAATGTTTTTCCAATACTCTTGACAGAGGGCAGGCGTAGTAGTATAAAGAAAAGTTAGAAAAAATTAAATGTCAGTGAACGAATGCAATGTAAAATTGTATTTGGAAATGATTTTTGCTGGGATTCTTGTAGATGGGAGTACAAAATAGTAACATATACTTTTTTTTTTTTGCACCACCTGAATCTTGTCAGGTTGAAAATAATGGTGATTTGCATTTTTAGGTTTTACAGACCAATGCCTGTGTAAAATCAATATAGAACATTTTTAAAGTCAGTTGGAATAATAAGATGGGCAGCATATAAATTTAATAAGTGAATGGATAGATGGATGGATGATTGATAGGTAAGGTAGGTAGGTAGATGGATGGATGGATGGATGGATGGATGGATGGATGGATGGATAAATTGATCAATAGATAATGTGGATGGATGGATGGATGGATGGATGGGAGAGAGATAGAATACAGATGGGTGAGTGGGTGGATGGATATATAGATTGATAGATAATGTGGATGGATGGATAGATGATAGACGGATGATGATAGATAAATAGATGATAGAATATACATGGGTGAGTGGGTGGATGGATGGATAAATATTGATAATGTGGATGGATTGGATGGATGAATCGATGGATGATAGATGATCAGGTAGATAGATAGATAGATAGATAGATAGATAGATAGATAGATAGATAGATAGATAGATAGATAGATAATCTGATAGGCAGAGAGACATGATAGATAGATGATAGATAGATAGATAGATAGATAGATAGATAGATAGATAGATAGATAGATAGATTATAGATGATAATCTGATAGGCAGAGAGACATGATAGATGATAGATAGATAGATAGATAGATAGATAGATAGATAGATAGATAGATAGATAGATAGATAATCTGAGGCAGAGAGACATGATAGATGATAGATAGGTAGATAGATAGATAGATAGATTATAGATAATCTGATAGGCAGAGAGACATGATAGATAGATGATAGATAGATAGATAGATAGATAATCTGATAGGCAGAGAGACATGATAGATGATAAGTAGATAGATAGATAGATAGATTATAGATAATATGATAGGCAGAGAGACATGATAGATAGATAGATAGATAGATAGATAGATAGATAGATAGATTATAGATAGATAATCTGATAGGCAGAGAGACATGATAGATATAGATAGATAGATAGATAGATAGATAGATAGATAGATAGATAGATAGATAGATAGATAGATAGATAGATAGATAGATAGATATGCTATTTAGGATGTAGTCATCTCCAAAAAGTTAATTTGAAAAATAATGTGATAGGAATTGTACTTGCCCCTTAGGCTGGTAATTAGCTTTGTAACAGGACATTCTCAAAAAACATAGGGGTGGGAAAACAGGTGAGGGTCTTCTGAAAGGATTATTAAGGACCTTCCTCATCCTTGCTCAAGGATTTATCCATGGAACTCCTGGGGGAGACATCTTAAGTGAAAAACAAAAAATAACAGCAAGAAGGAAAATTTGTTGTCCATGCGTACGTGCCCTACGTAATATACAATACGAATAATATGTCGTGTTCTTTCTATCATTGTTGCTTAAAACTTGTTAGCAGCCCAGTTTTAGAACAACTGATTAACCAGAGTTGGAATTCAAGCTCAGTGTTCCCAAGGTTTATCCCAAGTCCTTCTAATTTCATGTAGTTTCCCCCCCTTGGATCTATCTTCCATGGGGAAGCAGCTGTTGCAGATGAAGGGTGCACCATCACTTTCTCCAGTCCCGGGGGAACATCACAACAGGATGTGCAGCCAGATGTTTTTTGTCTCACTGAAAACTTTTGTCGGGGCCGTTTGTGTGGGCTGCTCCGCTAGATTAGTTTTAAATAAATGCAAATATCTTTATATTTATATTTACTGTGGTCGCTCTTAGTTTCACTGCCTAGAGGAGAACAAAAATAGACAAGAGGTTGAATGAAATGGTGAGAATGTGAATGGGCTGTAGTGTCTTGATGGGGGCCGAGTTCAATCTTCTTACTGCAGTTGAGTTAGTTCCTTTTATCTATGTATTACTAAAGCTCTCATTGGCGTGACCTGTAACTGGACGAAATGGTGCATCACAGGGCAACAGTTTTTGAACCAAGTTGTCTCAAATAGGCTAACTCCCTGAATGTGTCCCAAAATCTGAGATCCGTGAACCCAAGGAAATGAAATTTGGGGATGTTGCAGCCGCTTCGGTGCTATTGGCTGCTGCTGCTGCATAGAAAGCTTGGTTTTTAATGTTGTGTGACAGTTTCCCAGGCAGTCTCACAATCCCTTGTTCCGCCATCCAGTCAGTGACATCCATTGAACTGCCTGTGGGAATTGGAAGGGAAGGGAAGGGAAGGGAAGGGAAGGAAGGAAGGAAGGAAGGAAGGGGGGTATGGAGGGAGGGAGGGAGGGGGAAGGAAGGGAACTGGGAAGAAGGGAGGGAGGAAAGAAGGGAAGTGGGAAGAAGGAGGGAGGGAGGGAGGGAAGAAGGAATATGGAGGGAGGGAGGAAGGAAGAAGAGGGAGGGAGGGAGGGTCGGAAGGAACTGGGAAGAAGGGAGGGAGTAAAGAGAACTGGGAAGAGGAAGGAAGGAAGGAAGGAAGGAAGGAAGGAAGGAAAAGAATAACAGAATAATAGACTCGGAAAGGACCTTGGAGGTCATCTAGTCCAATCCCCTGCTCAGGCAGGAAAGTCTATACTATTTCAGACAAATGGCTGTCCAGTCTCTTCTTAAAAGCCTCCAGTGTTGGAGAAGGGAGGGAGGAAGGGAAGGGAAGGGAAGGGAGGGAGGGAGGGAGGAAGGAAGGAAGGAAGGAAGGAAATTTTCTGATACCCCCTGCCAGCTTCCTCACAATTTTTATTTTATTCAAAAGAGTAAAATACAAAATCCAAAAGGAAAAAAAATTAACCGAGACAAAGTAAAACTAGACAAAAACATTAAGATGTGAATCAAAAGGACAAAACACAAAGTATCCCCCCCCAGTTGAACACTGACAAATCTATTGCAACAATGATAACTCGCCCCCTCTCCTTACAAAGCAGGCCCAAAATTTATAAGCATTTGCAGGAAAACGTACCTCGCATTCACTACCATTTTGCAGTTAAGCAGCCCAGTTTTCTGTTTGAGCCTTAGGAGAGAAAAAAAAAGGGGTAGCTGTGTTAAAACATGGAAGGAATTTCAATCAGCTTTCTTCAGGCTCACGGGACAGTTTGAAAAAGGAGGGTGGCTTTAATAATGCTGCTTCTACATTTGTAGAAGGTCCAGAGTTGATCTGTTCTAAAGCCTTTGAGAAATCAAAGCTGATAATTGCATGTATGCAAACGATTGCTTGATTTGAGCCTAGGCCAGGGATAGGCAACCTTGGCTCTTTTATGACTTGTGGACTTCAACTCCCAGAATTCCTGAGCCAGCCATGCTGAGGGGAAAGGGAGAGGTTTCCAAGCTGAGCCATGCTGGCTCAGGGATTCTGGGAGTTGAAGTCCACGAGTCATGAGGGGGCCACAGTTCCCCCGTGCTGGCTCAGGGATTCTGGGAGTTGAAGTCCATGAGTCATGAAGGGGCCATAGTTCCCCCGTGCTGGCTCAGGAATTCTGGGAGTTGAAGTCCACGAGTCATGAGGGAGGGCCATAGTTCCCCCATGCTGGCTCAGGAATTCTGGGAGTTGGTCCACGAGTCATAAAAGAGCCAAGGTGGCCTACATCTGGCCTAGAGAATAAAATGTGCTGAATTAAGTTGTGATTAAGTTGCCTCCTTCACTTGCGCCCAAATGCTGAATCGGTTTCAATTAACATATCTTCTAGGTAATTTTCCATGGAGGTTTTTTTTTCTTCATTTTTCTTCTTTCTTTTTTCTCTTTTTTCCTCCATCTGCCCTTCAAAACCATTCTGGGCCATCCCGTTTACGTTTCTGCAGTAATGACTTGGTCAGCTCGCGTTTTTCAATATATTTAATGTTACTACCTCATGCCTGAAGTGAGAAGGACGGCCTGAGTGGCTATGTGGTTCACCAAAGCAGCTGCAGGATTCTCTCCTTGAATACCAAAATACACCCAACACAGCTGGGTTTTTGTCGAAGAAGCATCTGAAGCAAGTTACCATTCAGATGTTCGCAGCCAGAAATCAGACTGGTGTGAATTAAGTAAAATTGTAACGTGCCCAAAACCTCTGCTTTATTATAGGACACCCGTGTAACTATTATGATTTGTCACACAGTCATCCAGATGTTCACACTGGACCTGGCATTTTATCCACCGGTGAAGTCCTTCCCAAAAATATCAGACATGTTCTTTGATAGCGTTAAAGATCTTGTTGCAGGATGTAAGCTATTCCAAGGAAAGTTGTCCTTTGCTATTAACTCATGTCAAACTTGCCAATGTCAATGGCGTTCAAGGGACGCGCCAGATGTTTTGGGATTGCAGAAGTGTTATCATTTTCACTTAATTTGCAGGAGGCTAAAACTGGAAAGAGTCAAACCTGTTCATGTTCTCTGGATGTCACCCAAAGCTTTTATATTGCAAACCATCTAAAATAGAAACACTAATAGATTCAGCACATATTTATCCTTTTATTCTTACATGTTGTTCTTAGTTGCGAAGTCGTGTCCGACCCATCGCAACCCCATGGACAACGTTCCTCCAGGCCTTCCTGTCTTCTGCCATCTTCTGGAGTCCATTTAAGCTCATGCCTATTGCTTCAGAGACTCCATCCAGCCACCTCCTTCTCTGTTGTCCCCTTCTTCTAATGCCCTCCATCTTTCCCAGTATTAGGCTCTTCTCCAGGGAGTCCTTCCTTCTCATTAGGTGGCCAAAGTACTTGAGTTTCTGTTCTTAGGATCTGGCCTTCTAAAGAGCAGGGTTGATCTCCTCTAGGACTGACCGGTTGGATCGCCTTGCAGTCCAGGGGACTCGCAGGAGTCTTCTCCAGCCCCAGAGTTCAAAGGCCTCCATTCTTTGTCACTCAGCCTTTCTCATGGTCCAACTTCCACAGCCCTACATTGCAACTGGGAAAACCATGGCCTGGACTATACGCACTTTTGTTGGCAGGGTGATGTCTCTGCTTTTTAGTATGCTGTCTAGATTTGCCATAGCTTTCCTCCCCAGGAGCAAGCGTCTTTTAATTTCTTGGCTGCAGTCCCCATCTGTGGTGATCTTGGAACTTCTTACATAGTAAATCACTAATAACTAATCAGTATTCAAAACAGGCTACCTGGTTTCATCTAAGCGCACCCTCTTATCCAATATTTAAGGGGCTGCCACAAAGAAGAGGGAGTCAACCTATTTTCCAAATTACCAGAAGGCAGGACAAGAAGAACTGGGAGCTAAAACATATAAAGAACGGTTGCAGGAATTGGGTACGTCTAATCTAGGGAACAGAAGGACGAGGGGGGACATGATAGCTATCTTCCAATGTTTGAGGGGCTGCCCCAAAGAAGAGGGAGTCAAGCTATTCTCCAAAGCACCTGAAGGCAAGACAAGAAGCAACGGATGGAAACTAATCAAGGAGAGAAGCAACCTGGAACTAAGGAGAAACTTCCTGACAGTCAGAACAATTAACTAGTGGAACATCCTGGCTCCAGAAGCGGTGAATGCTCCAACACTGGAAGTCTTTAAGAAGAGACTGGACAGCCATTTGTCTGAAATGGTATAGGGTTTCCTGCCTGAGCAGGGGGTTGGACTCGATGACCTCCAAGGTCCTTTCCAACTTTATTATTCTGTATTCTGTATATGAAGAACGGTTGCTGGAATTGGGTATGTCTAGTTTAATGAAGAGAAGGACGAGGGGGGACAGGATAGCAGCGTTCCAGTATCTCGGGGGCTGCCCCAAAGAAGAGGGAGTCCAGCTATTCTCTAAAGCACCTGGGGGCAGGACAGGAAGCAACGGATGGAAAGTAATCAAGGAGAGAAGCAACCTGGAACTAAGGAGAAACTTCCTGACAGTGAGAACAATTGACCAGTGGAACGACCTGCCACCAGAAGTTGTGGGTGCTCCATCAGTGGAGGCTTTTCAAAAGAGATTGGACAGCCATTTGTCCAAAATAGTGTAAGGTCTCCTGCTTGAGCAGAGGGATAAGACTATTAGTTTTCCAAGGATCCTTCCAAGTGTGTTATTCTGTTACCGGATATAGATCTTAAGAAATGGTTTGGCAAGTGTAAAACTACCATACAGGTGTCTTAGGTCATAAGCTATGCTTTGCTGTCATTGCACAGCATGACAAAAAAATTGACTAAATGTCAACTCGGAGAGGGATAATTAGTCTTGTTAACTCAGGAACAAAAGCCTTGCTGTTTTCAAGGACTTTTATTTTATTTTTATTTTTGAAAAAAGAAAAGCTTTATGGATATGCCCAATGTGACGTTCTTGCAAGTTGCATAACTCTTTGCAAGAGTTAATAGCAGAGGGGGCTCTTCATCTGCTTCTCTTCCACCCACTACACACTCTGGAAAGATCTCATGGTCAATGTCCACTTTGTGCCACTAAGTTCATCTGGCACCTTCTCAAGAAAGGGAAGTCGTACTTCGTGTCCCTTTTGTTGGGCTGTGGGAGCAATTCTTTTGTTTCGGAACGTCCCGTCCATCTCCCACAAAAAAAGATTTTTCTTTCTAGTTTTTCTTTTGCCCTTGTCTCCCTCCCTCTCTCTCCCCTCCCTCTCCACCCCTCTCTCTCTCTCATTTCAAACTTCCATTCTTTAAGGAGCTTGAAAAAAAAACACACAAACAAACCCAGTTACCTTAAGACATCCAGGCGAAATGAGCAGATGTTGATAATTACGGGTTTGGACTCCACTCGATTCATTTCTGTGGTGAGCAGAACGCTTGTTTATACCTAAGCTTAAGAGCTGAAATGTAGACTAGTCCTAATCGTGGTTTTTTTTTTTTTTTTAGAGTCGCTGGGTGAACATCGGGGTGAAAAATGAGGAATTTTCTTGTACCGCTGGAGCTTGGTGACCGGGCAAATGACAAGGGTGGAGGAAACCAAGAGGTCCAAAGTTCAAGTGACCTGCTTCCAACAGTGGTGATGTTCACCTCAACCCTCTTGAAATGAAGCCAATAGGAGTGATTTGCAGAGCAAAAAGATGAAGTCAGTTAAAGATTTCTTTTGTGATTGGACTCAGTCCTTTTTTTTCCTTCCTTCCTTCCTCCTTTCTTTTCTTCTTCTCTTTCCTTCCTCTTCCTCCTCCTTCTCCACTTTTCTTCCTTTCTCCCTCCCTCTCCTCCTTTCTTCTCTTCTTTCTTCTCTTCCTTTCTTCTTCTTCTTCTTCTTCTTCTTCTTCTTCTTCTTCTCTTCTTCCCTTCTCCTCCCCCTCCTCCTCCCTTCTTCTTCTTCTTCTTCTTCTTCTTCTTCTTCTTCTTCTTCTTCTTCTTCTTCTTCTTCTTCTTCTTCTTCTTCTTCTTCCTCCTCCTCCTCCTCCTCCTCTTTTCTTCCCTTCTCCTCCCCTCCTCCTCCCTTCTTCCTCTTCTTCCTCCACCACTACTACTACTTCTTCTTCTTCCTCTTCTTCTTCCTCCTCCTCCTCTTCTTCTTCTTCTTCTTCTTCTTCTTTTCTTCCCTTCTCCTCCCCCCCTCCCCCTTCTTCTTCTTCTTCTTCTTCTTCTTCTTCTTCTTCTTCTTCTTCTTCTTCTTCTTCTTCTTCTTCTCCTTCTCCTTCTTCTTCTTCCTCCTCCTCCTCTTTTCTTCCCTTCTCCTCCCCTCCTCCTCCCTTCTTCCTCTTCTTCCTCCACCACTACTACTAC
Organism: Crotalus helleri; assembly: GCA_024509115.1. Lineage (NCBI taxonomy): Eukaryota > Metazoa > Chordata > Lepidosauria > Squamata > Viperidae > Crotalus > Crotalus helleri. The sequence goes on along the minus strand of JAKSXO010000056.1, from coordinate 2,734,496 downwards.
TTCTTCTTCTTCTTCCTCTTCTTCTTCCTCCTCCTCCTCTTCTTCTTCTTCTTCTTCTTCTTTTCTTCCCTTCTCCTCCCCCCTCCCCCTTCTTCTTCTTCTTCTTCTTCTTCTTCTTCTCCTTCTTCTTCTTCTTCTTCTTCCTCCTCCTCCTCTTTTCTTCCCTTCTCCTCCCCTCCTCCTCCCTTCTTCCTCTTCTTCCTCCACCACTACTACTACTTCTTCTTCCTCTTCTTCTTCCTCTTCTTCTTCTTCTTCTTCTTCTTCTTCTTCCTCCTCCTCCTCTTTTCTTCCCTTCTCCTCCCCTCCTCCTCCCTTCTTCCTCTTCTTCCTCCACCACTACTACTACTTCTTCTTCCTCTTCTTCCTCTCCTTCTTCTTCTTCTTCTTCCTCCTCCTCCTCCTCCTCCTCTTTTCTTCCCTTCTCCTCCCCTCCTCCTCCCTTCTTCCTCTTCTTCCTCCACCACTATTACAACTTCTTCTTCCTCTTCTTCTTCCTCCTCTTCTTCTTCTTCTTCCTCCTCCTCCTCCTCCTCCTCCTCCTCCTCCTCCTCCTCCTCTTCTTCTTCTTCTTCTTCTTCTTCTTCTTCCTTTCTCCTTCCCTCCCTCCTTCCTTCCCTCCCTCTCTCCTCCTCCTCCTCTCTTCCCTTCTCCCTCCCTCCCTCCCCTTCCTTCTCCTTCTATTTATATTTAGAAGCCAGAACGGCAAATCTGACATGGTCAAAAGTCCCTAGCTTACTTTTCTGACCAGCAAGAAGGATTTTCAAGGATGGGAACCGAAGCAGAAGTTACCACCAACATTTGTGACCAAATGGTCAACTGTGTTAGGCTTTTGGAAGAGAGTATTGAGAACATTTTAAGGGCAGAAGCAGAAGATGTTTGCTTCAGAGACACCACCCCAGTTTCCCATTTCCATCTATATTATTATTATTTTTAAATCACAGCAACCACAAAACCCAAGCCATGGAGTTGGGCTTGTGGCTCTCGGTTGTCCATCCCTTCAAAAGAGCACCGGTCATGCAGAAAGAAGAAGAGCAGAACATCAGCTGAATGATGGAAGAAGTTCAAGGATGTTGTGAAGGCAACGGCCTAAACATTAGAAAATAACGACAAGTCTGTGGATGGAGCAATGTGGGACTTTTCAGCTGAGGGGAGTTTCCTAAAGTGGGGGAAAAATGTAAAAATTATGTAACTTAACAATTTAGACAGGGAGTATGTGTCAGCCTCCCTAATGACAGGATTTTAGATGGCAAACAGATTGAAATAGTTCTCTTGAGCTGGGAAAGGACAGCCTTTCCGTAAATCCTCTCTAAATAAAGTGGGTTCCAAAATAACTGAATAACAGAGTTGGAAGGGACCTTGGAGATCTTCTAGTCCAACTCCTGCTCAAGCAGGAAACACTATACAGAGGGAGGCAACCTTGGCCCTTTTATGACTCATGGACTTCAACTCCCAGAATTCCTGAGCCAGCGTGGCTCAGCTTGGAAACCTCTCCCTTTCCCCTCAGTGTGGCTGGCTCAGGAATTCTGGGAGTTAAAGTCCACAAGTCATAAAAGAGCCAAGGTTGCCTACCCCTGTTCTAGATCCTTGCTTCACAGCCTTTCATGGTCCAGTGACTGGTGGACTTCAACTCCCAGAATTCCTGAGCCAGCATGGGGGAACTATGGCCCCCTCGTGACTCGTGGACTTCAACTCCCAGAATTCCTCAGCCAGCATGGGGGAACTATGGCCCCCTCGTGACTCATGGACTTCAACTCCCAGAATTCCTGAGCCAGCGTGGCTCAGCTTGGAAACCTCTCCCTTTCCCCTCAGCGTGGTTGGCTCAGGAATTCTGGGAGTTGAAGTCCACGAGTCATAAAAGAGCCAAGGTTGCCTGCCCCTGCCCTATACCATTTCAGACAAATGTCCTATCATTAATGGCCAGATCACGACAAGGTACCTTGGACCATTCCTGTCTCCAGGCATTCTCGGGGTTCAGCTGGGTAAACGTTAAGTGAATAGTTACGTTGGCTTATGGGATCTGAACCTTGTGATGGGCTGCGCGTTACCCTGGTGAATAGGCAGGGCCTTGTTCAGCATCCTTGACCATAAGCCAAGAGAGATCTTGTTAGCTTCTAATGTGGGGCAGTGGGAGATTGCTAAAAACTGCTAACCGATGCGGGACAGGTGTGGGATGCAGTGGGCCACAGATTATATGCATTGTCTTGTGGAGTTGGACACCCAACATCACGGTCTTTCTTTCTTTCTTTCTTTCTTTCTTTCTTTCTTTCTTTCTTTCTTTCTTTCTTTCTTTCTTTCTTTCTTTCTTTCTTTCTTCTATCTATCTATTTACAGTTTCTATCATCTATCATTTATCTGTCTATCATCTATCTATCTATCTACCTATCTATCTATTTACAGTTTCTATATCTATCATTTATCTGTCTATCATCTATCTATCTATCTATCTATCTATCTATCTATCTATCTATCTATCTATCTATCTATCTATCTATCTACAGTTTCTATCATCTATCGATCTACATCTATCTATATCTATGAGCCGAGGTGGCGCAGCAGTTAGAGTGCAGTACTGCAGGCCACTTTAGCTGACTGTGTTCAACAGGTCAGCGGTTCAAATCTCACCGGCTCAAGGTTGACTCAGCCTTCCATCCTTCCGAGGTAGGTAAACTGAGGACCCAGATTGTTGGGGGCAATGTAAATATATACATACATTGCTTACTGGTGTACACCGCTTAGAGAGTGCTTGCACTTAAAGCGGTATATAAGTCTCATAAATAAATAAATAAATAAATCTATCTATTTACAGTTTCTATCCTATCATCTATCTATCTATCTATCTATCTATCTATCTATCTATCTATCTATCTATCTATCTATCTATCTATCCATCTATCTATCTATCTATCTATCTAGTCTGTCTATCTATCATTCATCTATCATCTATCTATCTATCATCTATATCAATCTATCATCTATCTATCTATTAAAATGTACAATTCTTGGTTTAAAGCTTTACTAACTTTATTGCCCCATATTTACAGGTTAGAGCTAAATTTATATTTAAGTGAAAGAGAAGCTTGAAGGGAAAAGGTGCTTTAATTTAATGTTAGCCATTAATTGTAACAAGAAGGAACCCGAGTGGATTAAGGACTATGATCTGATTAAGATGTATAAAACTAATTGAGAAATTAATTGTGCATGGAAATCCTGATATGGCAAGGTGATTAGCAATAGTGAGATTAAGAACTTGAAAAATCTTTTTCGGCTGACTAGAAAATGGAAACTTAAAAAGTCTGTAGAAAAGTATTCCCTTTCTCTCATGCTGCTACAATTCAGTGTACTTTAGGAAAATTTGGTCAAGCTAAACTTTGGGTTCCACTGCAAGTCTACTTTTTGTTGATATAACGGTGAGAAGGACCACGTTTGTAGGCAAAAAAGTCTAAAAGATTAGACAATGCCCATAAAAAACAGGTTCTAGGACAGTGGTGGCGAACTTATGGCACGGGTGCCAGAGGCGGCACTCAGAGCCCTCTCTGTGGTCACATACGCCGTTGCCCCAGTCCTAGGCCTTCAGCTGGGTTTTATAAAACCTTTTCGCTTTAGGCCTCCGCTCCGTGTGCAAAAAAAAAAAAAAAAAGGTTCAATCAATCAGTCAATTTCAATTTCTCGGGAAAAAAAAAATCTTGCAAAGTTGGAATTGATTGATTGAACTTTTTAGTCCCACCCAGTCCTACCACTACAGCCATGCCCACCCAATGGGCCATGCCCAGCCAATGGGCCACACCCACCCGGCACCTGACGATGCATAAGTGGGTTTTGGGTTGCAGTTTGGGCACTCGATCTCTAAAAGGTTTGCCATCACTGTTCTAGGAGATGAGCAGGCAGAGCTGGAGGGCGGCATTAAATGGGTTATCAGTTTGGAATCACTGCACAGCCACATGTTATCACATCAAGCTCCAGTTTAGCTTGGACCATTAGTTGCTCAGGTTCTTGTGTATAGGTGGCAAGAATAAACTGGCATTGGCCAGTCCCACTTATGCCAGCAGAGAAGACATCCATCCACCATCTACCTCTCTCCCTCCTTTCCATCCATCCATCCATCTATCTATCCATCCATCCATCCATCCACCATCTCCCTCCCTCCCTCCCTCCCTTCTTTCCTTCCATCCATCCATCTTTCCATCCATTATCTTCTTTCCTTCCTTCCTTCCTTCCTTCCTTCCTTCCTTCCTTCCTCCCTCCCTTCCTTCCTTCCTTCCTTCCTTCCTTCCACAACACCAAGATCGAACTTTATGCTGGTTAATGTTTCCTTCAAATTAATCCAAATTACTCAACTTTTTTATTTTCAGGTCTAGGAATTCTAGAAAGCGGATATTGGACAAGACAATCCTTTCATTTGCAAATTTTTGTTCCCATTGAGTCATCCGAAATTTCCAGTGTCTACCACACCTTTGGGTTTTGCTCATCCAAACCAGACAGCACTGTATTAAATCCTGTTTATTTAGTTTAGTGGGTTGTTTTGGGGTTGTTGTTTTTTTTGCAAAATTGCTTAAAATTGGACAGATAGGGTTTTTTTTTTTTAAAAAAAAGGAAACTTTGATTCTCCTGGGAGACACATTCTATAGAAAAAAAAATAACCACTGGTTTCCAAAACTTACAATACATTCTGCACCACCGTAATTCCCTTGATTGGGAACATATGCAAAGGTGATCCACAAATGCACCATTTCCTGGATTCCTGTTTCTTATTTATCACTAGACCGTCTCTGTGACCACTCAAGTGTTAAATTGAACTCCAGGCATATCCCTACATCCACTGGGGTTAAACTAGAAGAACTCAGCCTTCCATCCTTCCGGGGTAGCTTCCATCCTTCCGGGGTAGGTAAAATGAGGACCCAGATTGTTGGGGGCAATGGAAAAATATATATATATATATATACATACATACATACATACATACATACATACATACATACATACATACATACATACACACACACACATTGCTTACTGGTGTACACCGCTTAGAGAGTGCTTGTGTACACCGCTTAGAGAGTGCTTGCACTTAAAGCGGTATATAAGTCTCATAAATAAATAAAAACTCCATTCAGTCCGTGTTGTAATCAACTCCATTGCCCATGATTAGTCCTCCAAGAAAAAGAGTTGAGGTGAATGAAGGGCTGAAAAAAAAAAACCCCCCAGCAAGGAAATGCATTTCTCACGAACTGTTAGAATAGCCAAATCCTGCTGTGCTCCTAGTCAGTGGAGAAAGGGCCAGGCGCAAAGGATCAGGATTGCACCTGCCTTCCAGTTCAGAAGATTGATTGTTTAAGCCTAAACCACAAGAATCTAGTCAGCTAATGTACACTACTAAATTGGCACCAGTTAATGGTCAACGCACCTCAAGAGGGACTTACACCTTAAGTGGGAAGATAAGGACTCTAGGCTTAAGTCTGCCTCCCAGCTCTGCCTGTTCTTCTCCTACAGAAACTGATTCACATGATGTCATTGCCTCTTGCTAGTGCTTGGTGCAAGATTTTATGAGACGCTTCCCAATGAATAGAATGGAATGGAATGGAATAGAATTACAGAATAGAAGAGGAGAGGAGAGGAGAGGAGAGGAGAAGAGAAGAGAAGAGAAGAGAAGAGAAGAGAAGAGAGGAGAGGAGTGGAGTGGAGTGGAGTAGAGAGGAATGGAGTGGAGTGGAATAGAAGTAGAATGGATTGGAATGGAATGGAATAGAAGTAGAATAGATTAGAAGTAGAATAGATTGGATTGGAATGGAATGGAATAGAATAGAATAGAATAGAAGTGGAGTGATTTGAAGTGGAGTGGAGTGGAATAGAAGTGGAATGGAATGGAGTGGAGTGGAATAGAGTGGAATAGAAGTAGAGTGGAGTGGAGTAGAGTAGAATAGAAGTAGAATAGATTGGAATAGAAGTAGAATAGATTAGAAGTAGAATAAAATAGAATTGGAATGGAATGGAATAAAATAGAATTAGAATGGAATAGAATAGAATAGAATAGAATAGAGTTGGAAGGGACCCTGGAGGTCATCTAGTCCAACCCCCTGCTTAGGGAGGAAACCCTATACCATTTCAGACAAATGGCTGTCCAGTCTCTTCTTAATCACTTCCAGTTTCCAAGAAAATAGGTGGACGCTCATTTCTTACGTGACTACTTTGGACCCAGCTTTACTCTGCCACTAACAAGATCTGTCTGAGTTAGGGGCTCACTGGGTTAAATGCACTGAGGGAACAAGGTTAGACATGGTTCATTTGAAGAACGGAATTGCTCTTGCGGAAAGGTACCTGGGGCATGACAAATTTCAGGATCAATCAAATTAAAGGATGGCAACAGAAGCTCCCAATTGGGTTACCGATTGAATTATCGGTAACCCTATTGAATTGACAGTTAATTCTCCTCCAAACGAGTCTGCAGCTAGAAAACAAGAGAACGCCAAGTTTCCAGAATTAACCGCTTCTGTTAACCTCTTCAGAATCATTGCAAGCAATCTTTTTGTTACTTGGTGGGTTATTCGAGGATTATGCAGATAACATAGCTCAGGTCCTTGAAATAAATAAGAAAGCCCAGTGTAAATGCCTCGAATTGCTATTTTCCTGCCAACCGTCCCATTGCTCTCCCGCCTTTCAGTTTTTCAGTGTATAATTTCTAGCCTCTAAACTTTTTTTTTCTCTCTTGCCAGCTGGCAATCAACAGTTTCGTCATAGTTTCTATTTTACGTTCACGAGCGGGGCAGAGCCCCCCCTCCTGCCCCCGTTAGCGTGGCAAGTGGTAATTAAAGTTGCAGCAGGGAAATGATAGAATGGTTTAACCCTGCAACTATCCTTATGTAATCCTGATCTAAGTGCAATTGTTGACTTAGCTGGTGGCTGGAGTGTCCACTCTTCAACAAATTCCTGAAATATCTGTTCCATCTGTCTTAGCAGTGGCCCAAAATTTCGGGAAAACTGACCACTGCATACGTGGTTTGACAAAGGCTTCAGGGCACCAAGTGTGCTGGAAAACGTTGAACAAACAAACTTGTGTGCAGAAACTTAGTCCACGGTGGCTACTTGATGACGCCCCCCTGCAGATAAGGATGGTCTCTGTGTCTCGTTTTATAACAATGATAGCATCTGTGGTGATGGGCTGCTCCTGGCTTTTTACGGTGTTTGAATCACAACGAGGAACATGCTGCAAGTCGAAAGGGCAACAATCTCTGTCAACGCCGCTAACATCGGATGTTTTTGCACTGACAACAAATGGAAATGTAGCCATCTTTTACCTTTTGCTCTTAGAGTTAGATGATGCTGGGAGGGGGGGATTGTGAACGAGAGTCCAGCTAGATATAACAGCAACCTAGCGTGTGAAAGAAGGTTATTGAAACCAGAGCTGATAAGGAATTGGCGGGTTGGAGAACTGGAGAGGAGGCCCGTGTTTCAAGCTAATTGGGGAATGTGATTTATGACAGTTAATTGGAGGAGGGAATTGTGCTTTGATACTATGTGCCCAGGGGGAGGGGAATTCAGTTTTTGGCTTCGATTATGTAGTGCCGATATTATGCTTCTCGAATAAAGATTCGTTAAGGTAAACCATGCCTCGAAGTTCTTTTGAAGAGTTTCATCTGTCGGAACCGTGACACACTGGGCTGCTGCAATGGTTGTAAGTGTGAAAAATAATCATAGGTCTCTTTTTTCAGTGCCATTGTAACTTTGAATTCAACGAACTGTTAAGTCAAAGACTAGCTGAATTTGCTTCCAATGTTCATAGCAAAGTCACACCGAGAGTAAGCAAACATTCAAGCCTGCGTTGAATTTCTCATTTCTGCTATTTCTACGAAAACCCAGTTTTAAAATCCTACTTTTTTAAAAAAGAAAGAAAGAAAGGAAGGAAGAAAGAAAGAAAGAAAAAGAAAGAAAGAGAAAGAAAAAAGAAAGAAAGAAAGATAGAAAAAAAGAAAGAAAGAAAGAAAGAAAGAAAGAGAAAGAAAAAGAAATTTTTTGGGGGGGAGAACTTTGGATTTGCCATGTGCCCATCCCCACCTCCTGGAACAACTCCAGATGTAGAAAATGTGTGTGTAAGGAAAAATAATAATCAGGCTGTAATGTAATCAGTTGTCATAATAGTGGATTGTTTGCTTAATGATGGTTTCCCCTAGCCTTCCCCCCCCCACGCCACTGCGGTCTGTGTTTTTCTCCGTTGAAAATATTTCCAACACAGAGGGATCCTTTCCCCTCGCAACCAATCCTAGGTCTGACTTTCCCGTGTGGAATTCAGCGCAACGCTCACAGTTAAGACTTCTGTCTGTGTGCAACACAAATGTAAACAATGACAACCCAGGAATATTATTGCCTAGAAACACTATAGCGCCGATCCCAAAATTGCAGCGGCCGGCTAGCCCACGCTCCTCCCAAGTCATTTTGGGGGGGGGGGGGGGAAGGAAAGAAAATGGCACGTAGAAATGTTTATTGTTGTAGAAGAGCCAGGCCAAACTGTAATCAGGGTGAAATCAACATTTTGGTGTCCTGACAGCTCCTATAGCTGGAGGAGGTTTCCATGGATGTGAGCAATCAATTCTCTTCTGCACTTCTAGAGAAGCACAGAGAAGATTTCTCAGAAGCGACCCAGAGCAAATCCCGGTGGAAACTGTTATGTAGCTAAACTCCCCTTTGAAGCTGTGTACACCTCTATTAGACAGATATCTCTAGGCTGTAGGCCAGAGGTCCTCAATCTTTTGGGCACCAGAGACCGGTTACGTGGAGAGAGGTTTTTCCGCGGACCGAAGAGTGCATGGTTTTGTGTGCTGCCTGCACCCCGCTGATGGGGCTTTGCTTGTTTGTGTGGACAGGTTGCTGGCATGCCGTGGTCCGGTACCGGTCCATGGACCGGGGGTTGGGGACTCCCAGTGTAGAACAGAGGTCCCCAACCTTTTGGGCACCAGGGACCAGTTACGTGGAGAGAGGTTTTTCTGCGGACCGGAGAGTGTGTGGTTTTGTGTGCTGCCTGCATCCCGCCGATGGGGCTTTGCTTGTTTGTGTGGACAGGTTGCTGGCATGCTGTGGCCCAGTACCGGTCCACGGACCGGGGGTTGGGGACTCCTGGTGTAGAACAGAGGTCCCCAATCTTTTGGGCACCAGGGACCAGTTACGTGGAGAGAGGTTTTTCTGCAGACCGGAGAGTGCGTGGTTTTGTGTGCTGCCTGCATCCCGCCAATGGGGCTTTGCTTGTTTGTGCAGACAGGTTGCTGGCATGCCGTGGCCTGGTAGCAGTCCACAGCCCGGGGGTTGAGGATCTCTGCTCTAGGCTGTCCCAAAGGTGCTTTTTTCAAAAGGCAACTAGACTTTGTTTTTCCCTGAGGACGTTTCACTTCTCGTTCTTCAGTTCTGACTGAATGGTAGAGGATGGAAGGATTTATACTCTTTGAGATCATCTGGTCGTTAGTGCTCTCTCTGAGAGTTGCTGAGACCACTTGGAGGTTTATCTGTGCCCTCCGGGTCACCTGAGCAGTGCAAATGGGTGTGGAGCCTTCTTGAAACTGCCGAAAGGACTGTACTGGCAACCTCCAAGATAAACTTCCAAGTGGCCTCAACAATTCTCAGGAAGAGTACTAATGATCAGATGATTGCAGGGAATATAAATCCTTCCATCCTCCACCTTTCAGTCAGAACTGGAAGAAGCTTCTTGGATGGGAAGTAAAATGTCTTCAAGGAAAAACTAAGTTCAAAAAGTGCTTTTTGAAAGCACTTTTGGGAAAACCATGATCTGGATGACGGAGGGTCTCCTTAGACATTTAAGATCTAAGATCTGCCTCCTTATGACAGGAGAACCACGTACAATAAGAGTGTCATGGCGGCAGACCTTGAATTTGGTTTTCGGCTACCCCAAAAGCATGAGTTTTTATTTTGAACCTCATAAACCGTTCGGAGATTTTGCGTGCTATAAAAAACAAACCAATAATATTAATATTCAGCCCCAATGTATCACGGTTTCTAATTTACATATTCGTTTATTTGGGCCTTCCAGTCAAGTTTTAGAATTTGTCAGAATCCAGACAGATTCCTGCAGTTTGCTTGGCAAGAGTTCCGAAGTGACCGAGTGCCCAAACTGCAACCCAAAACCCACTTATGCTTCGTCGGGTGCTGGGTGGGCGTGGCTGCAGTGGTAACGGCAGACTGGGTGGGACTAAAAAGTTCAATCAATCAATTCCAACTTTGCAAGATCTTTTTTTTTCCTGCGAGAACTTGAAATTGACTGATTGATTGAACCTTTTTTTTTTTTACACAGTGGCGGAGGCCTAGAGCGAAAAGGTTTTATAAAACCCAGCTGAAGGCCTAGGATTGGAGCAATGGCACTCGTGCCCACAGAGAGGGTTCTGAGTGCCGCCTCTGGCACCCCTGCCATAGGTTCACCACCACTGGGCTAGACTATGTGTTCAAGTCTTGCCTTAAGCACAAGGCCAGCTGGTTTACTTTGGGCCAGTCACTCTCCCTCGGCCCTAGGAAGGAGGTAATGGCAAACCACTTCTGAAATGTTTATGGAGATTCTCCATCATCCAGGTCACGGTTACCCCCAAAAGTGCTTTCTCAAAAGGCAAGTGGACTTTCTTTGTGTTATCTGGAAGACGTTTCGCTTCTCATCCCAGAAGCTTCTTCAGTTCTGACTGGATGGGGAATTCTGGGAGTTATAGTCCAGCCATCTGAAAGTTGCCAAGGTTAAGAAGCCCTGTTTTCTGTGCTGATTTGCTGGTGAGCCTCTGCTAATGTCGATTGTCCTCAGATGTCTACAGCATTGACTTTGAAAGCCTCTGTGGTGGGCAGCTTACGACGACTATAATTTCCATGTGGGAATATTTCCACAGGCAGTGGTTTTTGGCTAAAGAATATCTATGGGCCGTAACATTTGAATTGGCGCGCGAGTGTTTGCTCCATGGCAAGACATGCCATTAACTACAGCATCAAGTCCAAGCTGTAGGAACTCCCTCTGGCATACATAAAGCCAAGTTAAACTGTATTTTTCAGTTTAGGGAGTTGTTGGTGTACTAACTGCGCAAACACGGTGGAATTCCATGGCTGCAGGACACCCCCGTGAAATGGTCCTTCATATGTTTGACCTACTAGTTGTTGTTGTTAATTGCGAAGTCGTGTCTGACTTGTCGCAGCCCCATGGACAACGTTCCTCCAGGCCTTCCTGTCCTCTGCCATCTTCTGGAATACATTGAAGCTCACGCCTACTGCTTCAGGGATTCCCTCCAGCTACCTCATTCTCCGTCGTCCCCTTCTTCTCTTGCCCTCCATCTTTCCCAGCATCAGGCTCTTCTCCAGTGAGTCCTTCCTTCTCATTAGGAGGCCAAAGGACTTGAGTTTCAACTTCAGGATCTGGCCTTCTCAAGAGTGGTTGGGGTTGATCTCCTCCAGGACTGACCGGTTGGATCACCTTGCAGTCCAGGGGACTCACAGGAGTCTTCTCCAGCACCAGAGTTCAAAGGCCTCCATTCTTTGGCGCTCAGCCTTTCTTATGGTCCAACTTTTACAGCTTTCTACTTTCTTTCTTTCTTTCTTTCTTTCTTTCTTTCTTTCTTTCTTTCTTTCTTTCTTTCTTTCTTTCTTTCTTTCTTTCTTTCTTTCTACTTTCTTTCTTTCTCTCCTTCCTTCCTTCCCTCCTTCCCTCCCTTCCCTTCTTCTCTCCCCTCCCCCCCCCTCCCCTCCTCTCCTCTCTAAATTTATTTCCCACCTAGTCTTGCAGCTTCTGTAAAGTTTAATCAGAATTGTCATGTCTCTGGCTGATGCAGCTAACCATAAGAATTTCCATAAGGAAAACAGACGTATGACTATCCATGGGAGCCAAAAGTTAATTGCTAAGATTAGGACCATCCAAATGGACAAATGAATAAACTCTACAGACAACGAGAAGGACACTTTGCCACTCCTCAAAGAAGTTCAAGAATATATCGTCTTCCATGGTACCGTGTGAAATAAAGCCTAAAATTATTATCCATATTGGACCTGCCCTGTAAGATCCTTCAATGCAATTTCTCACAGTGCTAGAAAAAAAATATCCTTTAAAATAACAAATATATTATAAGATTGCCCACCTACATGCAAGCCTGAGAATATGCGATTTCTCAGACTTTGTAAATTTTTGAGTCTGGGAACTTTTTCATTCCCTTGGAAGATACAATACATAAAACTTCCCTGAATTTATGAAAACAAATCTTGATTTTCCTTTACTTCCTCTGTGTCTACATCAACAGGACAGTTCCACTCAAAGGCAGGACTCAGTGAATCTAATGAAACTTACTCACAAGTAAATATGTGTAGGGTTGCATTCTAAGTGCAATAGGGTTTTTTTTCTTCTTTTTAAAATTTTGATTAATTTTTAAATACAATTCAAAAGTACTTATGCAACAAACGTGTTGTCTGAGTAATCATTCACTAATGCAAATTGAATTCCTAATCCCTTGTTCTCTTCTCCAGCCATTGATAAAATAAGTCCCAGTTTTGAAAGTATTCTGTTTCTTCTTTCTCTTTCAACCTCAAAGTGAGTCTGTCCATTTCAGCACAATCTAATATATATATTTTTAATGATTTCTTCCTCTGGTGACATTTCTTTATTTTTCCAATATTGTGTGAATATGATTCTTGCCGCTGTTATCACATGTACAATCAAATATATACTTTGTTTATCAAGCTTTTCTGGCATTATACCTAGTAAAAAAAAAAAGTTCAGGTTTAAAATCTATATGTTTTCCCAACATCTTTTCTAGCCAAGTATGTATTTTTGTCCAATATCTCTTTGCTTTAACACATGTTCACCATACATGATAATAGGTACCCTGACATGGTTACATTTCCAGGTTGTTTTTTTCTTCATTCACATATACTAATGCTAATACTGATATTGATGCTAATACTAATACTAATAAAGTTGGAAGGGACCTTGGAGGTCATTTAGTCCAACCCCCTGCTCAGGCAGAAAACCCTATACCCTTTCAGACAAATAGCTGTCCAGTCTCTTCTTAAAGACTTCCAATGTTGGAGCATTCACCACTTCTGGAGGCAGGTGGTTCCACTGGTTAATTGTTCTCACTGTCAGGAAGTTTCTCCTTAGTTCTAGGTTGCTTCTCTCTTTGGTTAGTTTGCATCCCTTGCTTCTTGTTCTGCCTTCAGGTTCTTTGGAGAATAGCTTGACTCCCTCTTCTTTGGGGCAGCCCCTGAGATATTAGAAGACTGCTATCATGTCACCCTTCATCCTTCTATTCATTAAACTAGACATACCCAATTCCTTGATAGAGCTGATAACAGCTTGTCCACATTCTCTTTTCACTGATTCTATGTTTAGACCGAAATCGGAGATTTTATACCCTTTGGCTGAACTCTACAGTTCTAGGCAAAAATAAGAAGGGGGGGGGGAATCCGGAGATTAAATCTTGAATCGATGATAACAAATCATATAATTTCTTTTTTATTCTCAAATGAGAGGCGAAAATTATTCATTTGACTCTTAATTGCAGATGATCCATGAATGGGTGTTCTTCTCTTTTGTTCTGGTCTGCCACGGCTTCCTTATCACCGTGACTTATTTATCAAGATTCACACTTATTAGAGTGCAAATCTTGATAAAGAAATCACGGTGATAAATAAACATTGGAACAATCATCCTTCTTTACTATTAGAGAAACTTCGAAGCCACTTTGACGGCTGGCAAAGTTCTCTCTCTTGCGCTCTCTCTTTTTTTTGAATTCCAAACCCACATCCTTTCCTTCCGCATAAAAATGTTCAACCTCGCAAAATGATGTCAAAGAAAACAAATTCTTCGAGGCCCAGCATGACAGAATATGACAAATCTATTTCAAAAGCCTCTGCGCTTTGGTTATCATTGTTGTTGTTGTTATTATTATTATTATCTGCAGGCAGATGTTACGAATTCTTCTTCAGTCTATCGGGAGGGAGTGAAATATCCTTTTTTAATGTCGCATGCAGCTTTTTTTTTTTTTTTTTGCCCTTCGGTTGTTTTCTTTCCAAGTTATTTTGCTACGGACAGCAAGGATTATTTGACCACTTCCCTTTGGCAATTAAGGAGTAAAACCACTTGCTTACGCACAAGGAGACCGTCCCACCTCACCCCAGAGCGGGGCAGGAAAGCCAAGAAGAGTGTTATTCCCAGGCCGATCACGTGACAGACTTAAGGAAGAACGACACAGGTCACTGGGTCTGAGTGTTAGTTTGCAACAGCTTCAGCGTGCAAGATTTACACCATATTTATTGATTTGTGTGTTCAAAATACAGGTAGTCCTGGACCTCACAGGCGGGACCAGAAATTATGCTGTTAAGCAAGTTGGTTATTATTTTTTGTCACAGTTGTTAAGCGAAGCACTGCAGCTGGTTAGGTGAACCATGTGGTCCCTAAGTGAGTCCTAGTGGATGATCACGTGACCACGAACCAGCCGTGTGCAGCAGCAGCAGCCAAAAAAGCTAACACAATCCTGGGTTGTATAAACAGATGCATAGAATCAAGATCACACGAGGTAATAGTGATGAAAGCCCCCAGTGATGGAGCACCCACAACATCTGAAGATGAGCCATTCCACTGGTTGCCCTGACCATGGGGATGCTACAACTGTTGTAAGTGTGAGTACTGATAATGCAGTGCAAGGCTGCATGAAGAGAGGGCTAGAATCAAGATCACATGAAGGGTTAATACCACTTTACAAGGCCTTGGTAAGGCCACGCTTGGAATACGGCATCCAGTTTTGGTCATCACAATGTAAAAAAGATGTTGAGACTTTAGAAAGAGTGCAGAGAAGAGCAACAAAGATGATTAGGAGACTGGAGGCTAAAACATATAAGGAACGGTTGCTGGAATTGGGTATGTCTAGTTTAATGAAGAGAAGGATGAGGGGGGACATGATAGCGGTGTTCCAGTATCTCAGGGGCTGCCCCAAAGAAGAGGGAGTCAAGCTATTCTCCGAAGCACCTGAAGGCAGGACAAGAAGCAACGGAGGGAAACTAATCAAGGAGAGAAGCAACCTGGAATGAAGGAGAAACTTCCTGACAGTTAGAACAATTAATCAGTAGAACAACCTGCCTCCAGAAGTGGTGAATGCTCCAACACTGGAAGTTTTTAAGAAGAGATTGGACAGCCATTTCTCTGAAATGGTATAGGGTTTCCTGCCTGAGCACGGGGTTGGACTTGATGACCTCCAAGGTCCCTTCCAACTTTTTTTAATTATTATTATTATTATTATTATTATTATTATTGATCATCGCACAGTCAGCCAGATGTTCAGACTGGATTTGGCATTTTTGTCTACCTATCGAGTCCTTATCCAGGACCTGGGATAGGCAGATGTGGATGTTTGATGGTATTACAGATATCGTTGCAGGATGGAAGCAGTTCCTCGTAAGGCATTATTATTATTGTTGTTATTATTATTATTATTGATCATCGCACAGTCAGCCAGATGTTCAGACTGGATTTGGCATTTTGTCTACCTATCGAGTCCTTACCCAGAACCTGGGATAGGCAGATGTGGATGTTTGATGGTATTACAGATATCGTCGCAGGATGGAAGCAGTTCCTAGTAAGGCTGCCTTTTGCAATTGACTAATAGCGAATTTGTCAATGCCAATGGTGTTCAAATGGTGCTCCAGTTGTTTTGGGATTGCACCCAAGGCGCCTATGACTATATGTACTACCCTTGCTTGCTTTTGCCACAGTCTTTCTATTTCTATTTGTAGGTCTTTGTATTTTGTTATCTTCTCCAGTTCTTTCTTGTCTATTCTGCTGTCTCCAGGCACTGCCACGTCCACTATCCATTATTATTATTATTATTATTATTATTATTATTATTATTATTATTATTATTATTATTATTATTATTATTATTATTATATCTGTATTAGTGAATGATAAACTCAGGCATCGCATCTGTTAAATAAGTACTGTTGAATTGTATGAAAAAAAAGAATAAAAATTTACCCCCCAAAAAGAAAGAAAGAAATATTTTGCATTTGAGGGCCAGGATAAGGCTTGATCTCTCTTTGACAGCATTTCTCAACCTTTCTTCTCCAAAATCCATCTCAGAAAGAAGAGGAAGGACCAAGAACTCATAATTAAGTTGTGTTCAGGAGGGGAGGCAGGTCCAGCAGGCAGTCAGAAGGAAACTTGAAGCCTTACTGTGTCCTGGAGGCATTTCATGGTATGTTCCGTGCGGTTTATTTATCTTGGTCTTCCTCCCGGTTGAAAGACTGACCCGCACAGACATAAAAAAAAAAAAGACATCTTCTCGCTCCAGTGTCTGACCATCACTTGTGGCTCCATCGCCTCTGAGATTATCCCAGTTTGCTGGATGCTGCCAGATGTCACGGTGGCATACTGAGATTTAAAAATAGGGTTTATTTAAGCGAGGTCCCTTAGTGACAGGCTAACAACCGGAGTGTGGCATTTTTATTATTTTTTTATTTTATGTTTTTGCAAAATGCAGAGAGAGCCGATTCCGAAGCGAGCAACGGGGTCGCTGTCTAGCAGAAGCTGCAGATGTCAATCCTTTGGCGTTGTGAATTTGGCAAAACCATACGTTTCCCCCCCCCCCCCTCTCTCTGCCCCGAGACTGTGGTAAAGAGGATAAGGAGACAAACTAGCCAACTGTGTTTTCTTAAGCTATTGACTAATCCCTGAGTTTGTGTTCAAGACAACTGTGGTGAGGTAGTTCATGAACTTCGCAACCCCACTTTTTTAACATCCTATTGCTCCCGGCACGGAATGGCCCTGCCAAATCGTTCGGTTACAAATGAGTTTGGGCTGAAGAGTCAACCACAAAATGGAGCTCCTTTTTCCACCCCAATAGGCAGGTTTTGTTGGGGAGTGTGTGTGTGTGTGTGTGTGTGTGAGAGAGAGAGACAGACAGACAGATAAGAGATGAGGAAAAAAACTAAAGTTTCAGTGTCCCAAAGTTGCTTTTTCTGGAGGCAACTGGACTTTGTTGTTTTTTCTTTGAAGATGTTTCGCTTCTCATCCCAGAAGCTTCTTCAGCTCTGACTGGATGGTGGGGAACGGAAGGATTTATACTCCTTGCAGACAGCTGGTCATTTGCGTTCTTTTAGAGAGTCCCTGAGGCCACTTGGAGGTTTACCTGTGTCCTCATGGGACTCTCTTATTATTCTTTGAAGACGTTTCCCTTCTCATCTCAGAAGCTTCTTCAACTCTGACTGGATGATGGGGAACGGAAGGATTGATATTCCTTGCAGACCGCTGGTCCTTTGTCTTCTTTTAGAGTGGTGGTTCTCAACCTGTGGGTCGGGACCCCATTTGGGGTCGAACGACCATTTCACGGGGGTCGCCAAACAACACAGTCCGCCATTTCCCCCCCTTTTCCTTAGCTGTGCTACTCCCTTTTATTCCATTGGCTTTTGAAAGCCAATAGACTAGACTCTCTTGAATAGAGTCTCATTCTATTGGCTTTCAAAAGCCCATAGGAATTGTCCAGGCTGTCTCTGCCCTGCTGAGCTCCCCAAAAGTCCCATTCTGCAAACGGTGCTGCACCAGTTGAGTAGTCCTCGACTTACGACCGGTTGAGTAATCCTCGACTTACAACCGGTTGGGGGTCGCGGCATTAAAAAGGTTGAGAACCACTGTTTTAGAGAGTCCTTGAGGCCATCTGGAGGTTGACCTGTGTCCTCGGGGTCACCTGAGTGGTGCAAATGGCTGTGGAGGCTGCAGGATGTTTCCTGCCCTGGGTTGCTTCCCTGTTGGAGACGGGTGCGGGCTGCTGGGGATGAGTTTTGTGTGGTCTGCATCTCAAAACGAAGCAGCGCAAATGGTTCCTGTAGTCTGCAATGTTTTCTGGAAATCCATTCATGCTCCTGCGCCCTTCGAAGGGCGTTCATCCCAAAGGGCACGGCTAAATGTCCATGGAGATTCTCAATCCTCCAAGTCCTGGTTGTTTTGGGTTGGATTTTTTTGCTTCTGAAATGGAAGGCCTCCTATATCTACGAAGGAAAAGGAGATCCATGCTGAGATTCGTTCCTCTTCATTTGTAACTGGGTGGGGTTTAATTCTGGCACTGTGGGCTGGATGGCTCCTTCATGGATTCCTGCCTTGTGGTGAAGGGGCTTGCGTAACTCAATGAAGATATGAGCTGTGCCGTGCAGGGCCACCCAAGACGGACAGGTCATAGCAGAGAGTTCTGACATAATGTGATCCACTGGAGAAGGAAATGGCAACCCACTCCAGTATTTATTTTATTTTATTTTATTTTATTTTTAAAATTTATAAGCCGCCCCACTCCCGAAGGACTCTGGGTGGCTAACAATAAAAAACACATAAAACATAACAAGACAACAATACAAAAACAATCATCCAGGGGTCAGGTTTTATAAACCCCAGGCCTGCCGGAAAAGCCAGGTCTTAAGTAGCTTACGGAACACCAACAGGGTGGGAGTGGTCCTCATCTCCGGGGGGGAGCTGATTCCAAAGTGTGGGCGCCATCACAGAGAAGGCCCTCCTCCGTGGCCCTGCCAAATGGCACTGCTTGGCCGACGGGGCCTGAAGGAGGCCCAGCCTGTGGGATCTAACCGGACGTAGGGAACTATGAGGTAGTAGGCGGTCTCGCAAATAGCCTGGCCATGAAAACCCCGTGGACAGGACCACAAGGCAAAAAGATATGATGCTGGAAGATGAACCCCTCAGGTCAGAAGGTGTCCAATAGGCTACTGGGGAAGAGCAGAGGGCTAGTACTAGCAGTGCCAGAAAGAGTGAAGCGACTGGGCCAAAGCCGAAAGGACACTCAGCTATGGATGCATCTGGTGGTGAAAGGAAAGTCTCTTGAGAAGGCCAGATCCTGAAGTTGAAACTCAAGTAATTTGGCCACCTGATGAGAAGGAAGGACTCAATGGAGAAGGGCCTAATGCTGGGAAAGATGGAGGGCAAGAGAAGAAGGGGACGACAGAGAAGGAGGTGGCTGGATGGAGTCCCTGAAGCAGCAGGCGTGAGCTTCAATGGACTCCAGAAGATGGTAGAGGACAGGACGGCCGGGAGGAACGTGGTCCATGGGGTCACGATGGGTCGGACACGACTTCGCAACTAACAATAATGGGCTGGATGGAGTCTATTTCAGCATTGTTCATGGCTCTCTTTCATTTAGCCTAGGTAACCCTTGATTTACGACCAGAATGGAGCCCAACATTTAGGTCGCTAAGGGAGACACTTTTGTCCCATTTTACAACCTTTCTTGTCACCATTGTTAAGATGCAGTTGTTAAGTTTGTTCAATGAACGGCGCTTCCCCCCTTGACTTTGCTCATCAGATGTTTGCAAAAGGGGAATGCGTGACCCCTGGAGACACCGCAACCCTCATAAATTTGAATCAGTGGCCAAGCGGCTGGATTTTGAACCCGTAACCTTGGGGATACTGTAATGGTCGTAAGGTCCTAAGTCCCTTTTTTCACTGCCGTTGTCACTTGGAACATCCCTCGTACTGTAAATAGGAGTAACACGGTTCTTGAGTGAATTTGGTTTCCCTCGTTGACTTTGCGTGTCAGAAGGTCGTAAAAGTGGATCACGTGACCCCCCCATTGGACTCTGCGATCGTCGTAAATAGGAGCCAGTTGCCCAGCCTCTGAATTTTGATCATGTGACCCACGGGGATACTTCCGTCTTCAAGAAATCCTTGCAAAACATTATCACGATGACCAGATAACCTCATTTTGTCATGGTACAGTCATGTTCACAATTTGTGGTTGTGTCTTTTTTTTTTTTTTTTGCCTTACTGCAGACAGATAGACTTTTGAAAAACGATTTACCGGTTAAAAATCAATTTACCTTGGCATTAATCATCAGATAAAGGAAGGATGAACAAATCACATCCAGCCAAATTCTCTCCAGACATTGACTGACACCATTCCTGTTAGGTTTGTCACAGGTGGTTTCCTAACGTTTGACCGGCCAACTTTATATCTAAATATTTTCTATAATCAAAAGACATCCTTATGAGTCAGTCCCTCTTTGTGCTGTTTTAGCTGGCCCGGTTTTCTTTTAATTTTCATTCCAGAAAGGCTGATCATAATAGCGGTGGGTGGCGTAACACAAGACTGTTAATCCTCAAATCTCAAATAGTGGATAAAACAGAGTGTTGGTATCTAAGGGAGCATGAACGTCTAAAGCAGGGGTTTTCAAACTTGGCCCTTTTATGACTTGTGGACTTCAACTCCCAGAATTCCTCAGCCAGGCACGCTGGGACTGGAGGCTAAAACATATAAGGAACGATTGCTGGAATTGGGTATGTCCAGTTTAATGAAGAGAAGGACGAGGGGTGACATGATAGCATGTTCCAATATCTCAGGGACTGCCACAAAGAAGAGGGAGTCAAGCTATTCTCCAAATGAAAGGCTCCAGAGGGTATAAAAACCCACTCCCTACATGTGCTCTTTCTTTTCTTCCAGACGATTCTTTCTGTCTGGCTCTCCTCTTCAATAAATTGCAACCTTCTTTCTAAAGCAGTCACCATGTTGTTTATTCCCGGCTTGGACTGAACCCTGATGAAGACTTTCCCCTCAACATGCTAAAACTTTGCCTTTTACTGTGTCCCAGTTCTTTGCCAAATCAAGAAATCTCTTCCTCAACCAGCACAATTTGCACATACATTTTGGTGCTTGGAGAATTTATTAATTTGTGTTTTTTTCTAAACTGCCCTTCTCTCCCATGTGTTGTTCCTAGAGATAAACCAGTCAGATGCATTGGAAAATAATATATATTACTAAAAAAAGAGAAAAATACCTTTAAAGTAAGACCTTAGGTGTCGCTCGTCTATCTCCCCCCCAACTGCATCCGACCTCTCAACCTTCCTTCCTTACTTCCCTACTCCCTCTCTCCTCTCCTCTCCTCTCCTCTCCTCTCCTCTCCTCTCCTCTCCTCTCCTCTCCTCTCCTCTCCTCTCCTCTCCTCTCCTCTCCTCTCTCCCCTCACCTCTTCCTCCCATCCAACTTTCTTCTTTCCCTCCTCCTCCCCTCTTATCCCTCTTCGGATACAGTTCAGGGGAAACACCTGAGCGGCACCTCCCTCTAAATTACTCCATCTATTTCATACTTTATATATAATGCATGGAAAGTATTATATGTATTGAAAATTCAAATAAAATTTTTAAAAATAAAAAAAAGAAATTTAAAAAAAAACAACAGAAAATAATATATATTTTTTTCTGGTCTGGATGATTTTGCTGAAGCCTTTCCATTCATTTAGCAGAGAAAGGACAAAGAGCTCCCTTTGCTTTTGCAGCACAAGTCAAAAAAACGGTAGCAAATTGTGCTACACGCTGTGAGTTTACACAACTGAAGACCCACCTGGACTTTGCTGCTGTCATTGGTGGTTGTACTGAATGCCCTGTGGGGAGAGGTGGACCTTTCCTATACATCACAGCCAGCCGTTTCCCCTTGTGAAAAGGATTGCACTTTTTGGAGGCTTCCTTTGTGGTTGGTGGTTTGTAACCCAAACTGGAAAAGTCTTTCCTTAAAAAAACTGGCTGTTTTCAAGAAATTCCTGCTTTTTCTTTTTTCCCTAGTGGCTTTTTATTTTGGAAAAAAAAAAGTGATTGCAGTGTGGAACTGTGGAACTGAAACTCTAGAAAGAGTGCAAAAAAGTGGGAGGGCAAGATTTTCCCATTTCCATCTTTAAAACTGCTCCAATTATCCAAATCACGATTTGGCGGGGGGGGGCACGGTGGGCCCATTCCACCCCTAATTTGGAAAACTAAAGCCAGATCAATTGAAGCAATTGTTAACACTCGACGGGGCTGCACAGTTTCCACCCCTGGTTGGGTCAAAACTAGACAGCGTACTAAAAAGCAGAGATGCCACCCTGCCAACAAAAGTGCGTATAGTCCAGGCCATGGTTTTCCCAGTTGCAATGTACGGCTGCGAAAGTTGGACCATAAGAAAGGCTGAACGCTAAAGAATGGAGGCCTTTGAACTCTGGTGCTGGAGAAGACTCCTGCGAGTCCCCCGGACTGCAAGGTGATCAAACCGGTCAGTCCTAGAGGAGATCAACCCCGACTGCTCTTGAGAAGGCCAGATCCTGAAGTTGAAACTCAAGTACTTTGGCCCCCTAATGAGAAGGAAGGACTCCCTGGAGAAGAGCCTGATGCTGGGAAAGATGGAGGGCAAGAGAAGAAGGGGACGACAGAGAATGAGGAGACTGGATGGAGTCCCTGAAGCAGTAGGTATGAGCTTCAATGGACTCCAGAAGATGGTAGAGGACAGGAAGGCCTGGAGGAAATCAACCCCGACTGCTCTTTAGAAGGCCAGATCCTGAAGTTGAAACTCAAGTCCTTTGGCCACCTAATGAGAAAGAAGGACTCACTGGAGAAGAGCCTGATGCTGGGAAAGATGGAGGGCAAGAGAAGAAGGGGACGACAGAGAAAGAGGTGGCTGGATGGAGTCCCTGAAGCAGCAGACGTGAGCTTCAATGGACTCCAGAAGATGGTAAAGGACAGGAAGGCCTGGAGGAGATCGACCCTGACTGCTCTTGAGAAGGCCAGATCCTGAAGTTGAAACTCAAGTACTTTGGCCACCTAATGAGAAGGAAGGTCCTTTGGGATAACTATGACCTGGATGATTGAGAATCTCCAAACCAGTGGGAATGCACGGCTGTGGTTGCCTATTAGTTGTGAGATTGGGTTCTTTCGTTATTGTGAATGCTTTTATTTGCAACTCACAGGTTCATAGGAATATTTCTATTTTTTTTAAAAAAAAATAACTTTAATGGCAAACATCTGGAGCTCAGGTATAGGATGAGGGTGAAGGTGTGTTCTCCGAGCTTGTCGGTTGGTTTCTGAACATTTTGATACCAGCCTAAGTAACCTCTTCAGCGGAGTTTGTGGGACGATGTCAGTGTCAGTGTCCTTCTGTTTATAAGGGCTTCAGGTATGAGTGTGTCACGGGAGGGTCTTGTGATGGGTCTTGTGATGGGCCAGGTGTGAGTCTCAATGAGAGGCTTGTAATGGGTCTTGTCAGTGGTGGGATTCAAATACGTGAACAACCGGTTCTCTGTGTGGATGCCGCTTCCAGAAGTCCGTTCTGGGCCTGGGCAACAAAACATTAGCTACCGGTTCTGCCGAAGTGGTGCAAACTGGCTGAATCCCACCACTGGGTCTTGTGATGGGGAGGTTATATCAGGTCAGGTCAGAACCAGCCTACGAATCCTTCAGAATCCAAATCAACCGCACAGCCAATAGTAGTAACTGTGAGAGGGATCTCGGAGTCCTAGTGGACAATCCCTTAGATATGAACTAGCCGTGTGCTGCAGCTGCCAAAAAAAGCCAACACAGTGCTAGGCTGCATGAACAGAGGGATAGAATCTAGATCACGTGAAGGGTTAATACCACTTTACAATGCCTTGGTAAGGCCACACTTGGAATCCTGCATGCAGTTTTGGTCACCACGATGTAAAAAAGATTTTGAGACTCTAGAAAGAGTGCAGAGAAGAGCAACAAAGATGATCAGGGGGCTGGAGGCTAAAACATATAAGGAACGATTGCTGGAATTGGATATGTCTAGTTTAGTGAAGAGAAAGATGAGGGCGGACATGATAGTAGCGTTCCAGTATCTCAGGGGTTGCCCCAAAGAAGAGGGAATCAAGCTATTATCCAAAGCGCCTGAAGGCAGGACAAGAAGCAACGGATGGAAACTAATCAAGGAGAGAAGCAACCTGGAACTAAGGAGAAACTTCCTGACAGTGAGGATAATTAACCAGTGGAACAACCTGCCTCCAGAAGCGGTGAATGCTCCAACACTGGAAGTTTTTAAGAAGAGACTGGACAGCCATTTGTCTGAAATGGTCTAGGGTTTCCTGCCTGAGCAGGGGGTTGGACTTGATGACCTCCAAGGTCCCTTCCAACTTTATTATTATTGTTGTTGTTGTTGTTGTTGTCAGCATTGACCCTCAACCATCCCGCGCAATCCCCCACACACCAGTTCACCTCCCAATGACCCTCACCTGATGTAATTTCCCCATCACAACACCCATCACTGATGACTCATCCCTGACCCATCACAAGACCCTCACTCGACACATCCACACCTGAGCCTTTATAAACAAAAGAACATGGACACTGACACCGTCCCCCAAACTCTGCTGAAAAGGTCACTTAGCCCGGACACCAACTCACAAGCTCGGAGAAGGAACCTCCACCCTCAAAATTAATTAGATCATTTTTTTTAATCCTGAGTATATATCGCGCAACTCTATGCCACTCAGGATTGGCAAACTGGAGGGCAGCCTTTAAACCTTGTATATCAATAAGTAGATGAATAAATGCAGCTACAAAGAGGAATGATGAAGAAAAGGTGGAATAGTATAACTTTATATTTATTGCCCAATGTATCTCCCACATAAGGCCAACGGTGTTCATTAAACGCCACCGAGGAGCCTCGTAAACCTGAAAAATTAGCTTTATTTTAAGATCACAACAAACATCGTAAATGTTTTTTAAGGATCGACACCCTGAATATTGCCCTATCGGAAACGCCAAGTTTCTATTTCAACGTTCTATTTATTGTCCATATTTCTTCTACTTTTACGGCCAGTAAAAGTAAATGGTTGGTTTTACCTCTTAACCCCCCCCCCCCACACACAAAAAAAGACTTTTATTCAAAGCTACAGGGGTTTCCAAGGCAGTGAAATGTCTGCTGAAAAGAAACAGCATAGTAAAATGCTTTTCAGCTGAAGGTAGCATCATTCAATTATTTTTGACAGAATAAATGCCTTTGTAACAGGGTGAAATTTCTGTTTTTTGTTTTTTTTTGCTCTGAAAGTCACTTAGATCTATTTCTCTTCGAAACTCGGAATAGTTTTATGTTTCTATAAGCTTCAGGTTTTATAGTGTCTCTTTATTTCTTCCCAGCCCTCTCAAGGGTGATTTTTCACCCAGGTCAAACATACCGAAGCAGATTTTGCCACAGAGAAAGAAGGATT
The DNA here is from genome assembly GCA_024509115.1 of Crotalus helleri. Classification (NCBI taxonomy): domain Eukaryota; kingdom Metazoa; phylum Chordata; class Lepidosauria; order Squamata; family Viperidae; genus Crotalus; species Crotalus helleri. The sequence continues at coordinate 2,709,527 of JAKSXO010000056.1, read as the reverse complement.
TGCAAAAAAAATCCATTTGTTGCATTGTGCAAATGTCTGCCGTAATTCTGGGTTCTTCCTTGTGAATTTTTGTATTCTAAAAATGTAATTAATTTACTAACCTTTCTATCAAAGGCAACCACCTTTGGCTAGAAACAGAAAGAAATGCTACGTTACGTTTGGGGTTGGGGGAAGTAGAAAGGTTTATGATTATAGAAATGTTGAATTTTAGATCAAAAGGCATTTTGTATTTGTAACTGTATGGGAGAAAGTTGGAACCTTCCTTCCTTCCTTCCTTCTTCTCGTCTACTGTTCTTTATTCCCTTCTCCTCTGTTCTTTACCCTCCCTTCTTCTCCTGTTCTTTATTTCTCCTTCCTTCCTTTCTCCTTTGTTCATTACCCTTCCTTCCTTCCTTCCTTCTTCTTCTTCTGTTCCTTATTCCTCCTTCCTTCCTTTCTCCTTTGTTCTTTACCCTTCCTTCCTTCCTTCCTTCCTTCCTTCCTTCCTTCCTTCCCTCCTTCCTTCCTTCCTTTCTTCCTTCCTCTTTTCTACTCTCTTTATTTCTCCTTCCTTTCTCCTGTTGTTTCCCTTCCCTCCCTCCCTTCTTCTCCTGTTCTTTATTCCTCCTTTCTTCCTTCCTTTCTCCTTCCTTCCTTCTTCTCTGTTCTTTATTCCTCCTTCCTTTCTCCTCTGTTCTTTCCCCTCCCTCCCTCTTCTTCCTTCCTTCTTCTCTTCTTCTGTTCTTTATTCCTCCTTCCTTTCTCCTTTGTTCTTTACCCTTCCCTCCTTCCTTCCTTCTTTCTTCCTTCCTCTCTTCTACTCTCTTTATTCCTTCTTCCTATCTCTTCTGTTGATTTCCTTCCCTCCCTCCCTTCTTCTTCTGTTCTTTATTCCTCCTTCTTTCATTTCTCCTTTGTTCTTTACCCCTCCCTCCCTCCTTCCTTCCTTCCTTCTTCTGTTCTTTATTCCTCCTTCCTTTCTCCGTTCTTCCTCCCTCCCTCTCCTTCCTTCCTTCCTTCCCCCCTTCCCTTCCCTTCCCTTCCCTTCCTTCTTCTGCTTCTTTTCTTTTCTGTTCTTTTCTTTCTTTTCTCTTTTCCTCCGCCTTCCCTTCCCTATCTTTTTTTCCCTCCTTCTTAATCATTCTTTTCCCTCGGCTGGCTTTGATCGGCTCCGGGACGTTTCCATCAAGCGCCCTGGCCGTCTCCGCGCCCCAGCGCAAAGCGCGCAAAGCGCAGCGCAGCCGGCGCCAAGCGCAGCCTCCCCTCGCTCCGGGCTGGCGGCCCCGCGGGCGGCGCCCGGGGGGGGGAGGCGGAGCCGCCCGGGGGGGGGCGGGGGGCCAAGCCCCCCCCCCCGGGGCCCGAGCTGATAAAGGGCCGGGCGGGGCGCGGCGGCCGCTCAGCCTGGGGAGCGCAGCGGGTCCGCGGCAGCGCTTGGAGATGCGGCGCGCCAGCCGAGACTACTCCAAGTACTTGCGCGGCGCCGAGGAGCCGGGCGCCGGCGCCGAGGGCGGCTCCACTCCGCCGCCCTCCTCGCAGCCGGCCGGGGGGGCGTCCGCCCCGTCCGGCTCCCCGTCCGCCTCCAGAGCCCTCCTGGCCGCCCTGGTCCTGCTGGGGCTCGGCCAGGTGATCTGCAGCCTGGCGCTCTTCCTCTACTTCAAAGCGCAGGTGAGGCGCCGGGAGGGGGGTCTCCATCCCTCGCTGTCCTGGAAAGGTTAGGGTGAGGGGGGGCGCAGAGAGGGACCGGGGGGGGGGTCTCCATCCCTCGCTGTCCTGGAAAGGTTGGGGTGGGGGAGGCGCAGAGAGGGACGGGGGGGGGTCTCCATCCCTCGCTGTCCTGGAAAGGTTGGGGTGGGGGTGGGGGGTGGGCGCAAAGAGGGACCGGGTGGGGGGGGTCTCCATCCCTTTGCGCGTCCCTTGGTGGATCTCATCTGGAAGATCCCGCCGCCCCTCCCCCCACCCATCCCGAGATCTGTTAAAATCAGGTCGAACGAAAGCAAGAGAGCCTCCGGTCGGTCGGGCTGGCCAAACTTCGCGTCTTGTTTTTTTGCCAAGTTCTTTCCTGGGCGGGCGGGTTTCGCGCCTGGTTTCGCCAAGTTCTTTCCGTGGCTTGCAAAGGTTTCGCGTCTGGCTTTGCCAAGTTCTTTCCGTGGCGGGCGGGCGGGTTTCGCGCCTGGTTTCGCCAAGTTCTTTCCGTGGCTTGCAAAGGTTTCGCGTCTGGCTTTGCGAAGTTCTTTCCGTGGCGGGCGGCTTTCGCGCCTCGGGTAATAGTAACAGTAGTAAAGTTGGAAGGGACCTTGGAGGTCATCTAGTCCAACCCCCTGCTCAGGCAGGAAACCCTACACCATTTCGGACAAATGGCTGTCCAGTCTCTTCTTCAAAACTTTTGCAAAGTCCTTTTCCTCGGCTTGCAAAGATTTCGCTTGCAAAGTTTGGCGAAGTTCTTCCTTTGGCTGGTGGGTTTCGCCTCTGTTTTCGCGAAGGTCTTTCCTGGGCTTGCAAAGATTTCGCGTCTGGCTTTGCGAAGTTCTTTCCTGGGCGTGCGGGTTTCGCGCCTCGGGTTTCCGCAACGTTCTTTCCTTGGCCGGCGGGTTTCGCCTCTGTTTTGCGAAGTCCTTTTCCTTGGCTTGCAAAGATTTCGCTTGCAAAAGCTTTGGGAAGTTCTTTCCTTGGCTGGTGGGTTTCGCCTCTGGTTTCGCGAAGGTCTTTCCTTGCCTTGCAAATTTCGCGTCTGGCTTTGCGAAGGTCTTTCCTTGGCGTGCGGATTTCGCGCCTGGTTTCGCGAAGTTCTTTTCTTGGCTTGCAGGTTTCGCCTCTGTTTTGCAAAGTCCTTTCCTTGGCTTGCAAAGATGTTGCGTCTGTTTGGGGCCAGATGGGTGCTCTGCAATTTGGGCCAGGCGGTCGTTGTTTCCTGACTCTTTCAGGGTCCCCCGTTTGTTTCCGACCCACCAGCCAAGGCGGGGTGTCCTTAGGCTGGCCAAGCCCTGGGGGTGCCTGCAGGGCCGGGGGGGTGCGTGTTAAGAGACCGATGGGGGACCAATGAACCAGGGGAATGAGAGATACTACTAGTTGGCCAAGTTGGGGTGGTATTCCCTGGCAATGTTTCCTTCAACCTTGGCTGCTTTCTTTCGGATGCCAACATGATGTCGAGGGGCAGGCACTCCCCCCCCCCCATGGAAAGCTAGAGTTAGAGCCAGCTTAGTGAACTGGGGCCCCCACCCTCAAGTTGGGAGGACATTGGAAAGGGAAAAAGGTTGAAGTTCAGACTGGATAAAGCTGCAGGCCTGGGCGCCATGAAATGGGCCCCCTGTTCAAGTTGCTGAAGCGTGCCTGTGACAGCGGGGTGATTGGACTGGGGGGTTTTTCTTGGGGTCTTGGCCAACTGGGTGTCGATATTGGCCGGATTTGTGAGGTGTGAATAGTTTCTGCTCTGCTTGAAATCAAGGTCGAAGTGGGGATATTTGCACCATGCAGAGTTAAGAAGGTAAAAGTCCTGCGTCTTCCTCTTTCCCTCCTCCCTCTCCCTCTCTCCCTCTCTCTTTCTCTCCCTCCCTCCCACCCTCCCTCTCTCCTTCTCCCTCTCTCCCTTCCCCTCTCCCTCCCACCCTCCCTCTCCCTTCTCCCTCTCCCTTCCCCTCTCTTCCTCTTTCCCTCTCCCTTTCTCCCTCTCCTCCCTCTCCCTCCCACCCTCTCTCTTACCCTCTCCCTCTCTCCCTCCCACCCTCTCTCTTACCTTCTCCCTCTCTCCCTTCCCCTCTCCCTCCCTCCCTCCCACCCTCCCTCTCCCTTACCTTCTCCCTCTCTTCCTCCTTCTCCCTCTCTTCCTCTCCCCCTTCCTCCCTCTTGCTCTACTCCCCTCTCTTCCTCTCTCCCCTCCCCCTCTCTCCTCCCTCCCCCTCTCTCTCCCTCCCCCTCTCTCTCCTCTCCTCTCCCTTACCTTCTTTCCCTCCCTCTCCTTCCCTCTCTCTCTCCCTCTTCCCTTCCTCTCTTCCTCTCCCCCTTCCTCCCTCTCTCTCCCTCCCTCCCTTCCTCTCTCTCCTCTCTTTCCCTCTTCCGCTCCCTCTCCCTCTCTTCCTTTCCCCCTTCCTCCTCCTCTCTCCCTCCTTCTCTCTCCCTTTCCTCCCCTCTCCCTTACCCTCTTCCTCTTTCCCTCCCTCTCCCTCTCTTTCTCTCCCCCTTCCTCCCTCTCACTCTGCCCTTCCCTCCCTCCCTCGCTCTCTCTTCCTCTCTCCCTTCCCCTCTCTGTTCCTCCCCCTCTCTCTGTCCCTCTCCCTCCAGCCCCCTCCTTTTCTCTCGCTCTGCCCCTCCCTCCCTCTTCCTCTCCCTCAATCTCAGTCTCTTTCTCTCTCTCTCTCTTTAAGGCAGATCAGTTTTATATCTCGATTAGAAAGTTTGGCTTGCCCAATGCCATCGGAAGGAACGGATTTCAAGGCAGCCGGCAACGGTGAAGAGAGTTTGACGGAATCCTGGATAACTGGATGCTTGTTTAGGGAGGCGAGAAAGAACTGATGCATGTCAGACTGCAGTTCTGGAGGGCAAGCCAAAAGTGTGGGAGTTCTCAGAAGCAAAGCCGCATTCCCCCCTCCCTGGGATTTTAAAGATGGGGAGGGGGACATTCTCCCCACCCCAGGGCAAGATCTCATTCTGGTCAGGGCTTCCAAGCCAACGATTGTCATCACCAACTCCAACAAAGCTTGTCCAGTGTGGTTGAGATGCCTGATAGTTTAGTTATTCACACATTGTTCCCCAAGTGACCGAAAGCCCGTTTCTCGTATTTTTGTATTTTCAATGGCTTTTCAAAGACGTTTTTTGCAGCCTGCTCATCCCCACTCTGAGAAAGGGACAAATTTATCCTTGGGTCCACGTTCCGGGGGTTTATTTGCCGAAGAGCAGAAGATGTGATTGGGAGACCGAGAGACACACTCTGGTGGAAACGGCTGACTTGTTAGGACTGGCGTCTGTTCAAAGTTTATTTTTTTCTTCTCCTCCCTAAATTTGGCCAAAGGATAAAATAATGTTTCTTTTCTTTGTCGGGGGGGGGGGGATTCGAGAAATGCCTTAATCTCTCATTTGGGGAAAAGCAGGCCCCACGCTAGCAAACGAAGAGGGGCTTTTATTGTGGGCAGCACAATATACGCTAGATTTGAATTGTTAGGGGGGAGAGAATTGGGGGGAAGAATCTCCAGTGCGGTTTAGATTTGGGGTTACAAAAAGGCCCTGCTTTTTTTTTTTCTTGGAAATTACCCTGTGTAACATTGGTTGAGATGCCTCTCTTGGCTTTTCAGCTTTCCTTTTCAAACAAAAAAAATCCCCCAAACTTTAAAAGGAAGTTAAAAGTTGATGTTTGCTGAGGTTCCCCCCCCCCCCTTGCTGCAGAAAGCCGTTCTGAGATTAGGTTTTCTCTTTTTCAGATATTTTTTGAGAAAGAAAAGAAAAGTTTCTTGGTTAGGCAAGCATTTGTGTGTTGCAGACCTCCAGCGTCCCTCCCAGCTGTGTTATTCTGTCCTCCTGTTACCCTGATTAGGATTCCTCCCCTGGCGTGATCAATAGCACCAGAGCATGTAAAGATTCTATCCAAGGGACTATTTTCGAGTTTAAAATTAATCTGGGAAAAAAAATAACAATGCCATTTTTAAGTGCCGTTTTGCATTCCTAAATAATAAAAAAAAACCACTCTTCAAAATTCTCTTGCTTCCCCCCCCCCCCCCCGGAAAAGAGGATTTATTTCATTTTGCGTTATTGTAACACTGTGGATGGTTCTTTTTTGCCCATCCACCCCAATTCTTCTCTTTTTACTGTGCTAGCCTCAAAAAAGCAAACGTAGTTCCGTTCTGTGTATTTATGGCAGGGCTAAAGGCAGGGGGGTATTTTGTACAGACCTGGTTGACCCATCTTGTCAAAAGGAGGAAGTGAAAAAAAAGGTGCAGAATCTGGTTGATGCGTTAACACGGCATCCAGCTGTGTGTTTTTACTTTTCCCAGTGAAAGTAAGATGCAGAGATTCCTGCAGTGGAAGCCAACACAGTGCTAGGCTGCATGAACAAAGGGATAGAATTGAGATCAGCTGAAGGGTTAATATCACTTTACAAGGCCTTGGTAAGGCCACACTTGGAATACTGCATCCAGTTTTGGTCACCACGATGTAAAAAAGACTCTAGAAAGAGTACAGAGAAGAGCAACAAAGATGATTAGGGAACTGGAGGCTAAAACGTATAAGGAACGGTTGCTGGAATTGTGCATGTCTAGTTAATGAAGAGAAGGACGAGGGGTGACATGATAGCAGGATTCCAGTATCTCAGGGGCTGCCCCAAAGAAGAGGGAGTCAAGCTGTTCTCCAAAGCACCCGAAGGCAGGACAAGAAGCAACGGATGGAAAATAATCAAGGAGAGAAGCAACCTAGAACTAAGGAGAAAATTCCTGACTGTTAGAACAGTTAATCAGTAGAACAACCTGCCTCCAGAAGCAGTGAATGCTCCAACACTGGAAGTTTTTAAGAAGAGACTGGACAGCCATTTGTCTGAAATGCTATAGGGTTTCCTGCCTGAGCAGGGGGTTGGACTAGATGACCTCCAAGGTCCCTTCCAACTTTATTTATCCCCTAGGTGCTTCCATCTGCTAGGATCCTTGAATACTAACAATATTTAAATCCACATGGGATGATCCCTATCCATCACATCTGGCAAAATTAAGCTCTTCCATTTTGAATGTTGAACTTTTTGCTGGATTCAAGTTCACTGATAAACTGTCTAGACAAAAGCAAGTATACTTGTGGGCTTGGGTTTTACCACAGCCGTCTCACTTCTTGGAAAGTTGTGTGTTCTCCATGTGAACAAGCCAAATATTCCTTGCTGGACTTAAAAAAAAAAATCAGCCACATTCAGTTCTTTCTTTTTCGAAACGTTGGATAATTTTTTTCGGTGTCTTTCCAGTTTCCTTTGGTTTGTCTGCAATTTCAGAGAGGCAATTTATGCGCTAAGAAATATATCTACGTAAGCCAAATCATCTCCCCGGTCTTCTTCTATAGCAGTGGTTCTCAACCTTTTTAATGCCGCGACCCCCAACCGGTCGTAAGTCGAGGACTACTCAACCGGTCGTAAGTCGAGGACTACTCAACTGGTGCAGCACCGTTTGCAGACTGGGGCTTTTGGCGGGCTCAGCAGGGCAGAGACAGCCTGGACAATTCCTTTTGGCTTTTGAAAGCCAATAGAATTAGACTCTATTCAAGAGAGTCTATTCTATTGGCTTTCAAAAGCCAATAGAATAAAAGGGAGTAGCACAGCTAAGGAAAAGGGGAAAAAATGGCGGACTGCGTTGTTTGGCGACCCCCGTGAAATGGTCGTTCGACCCCAAATGGGGTCCCAACCCACAGGTGGAGAACCACCTCTCTAGAGCATGGCGACCTATAATATGGCTTAAATTGGCATCAGATAACCTACCAGTCTGGTAACTTTAACTCTGCAGCAGATAGCCAGGTAGTAAATATTGAATATTGAGTTGAAAATGTGGTTGTGATCAAGAAACTTGTCTGACTGGAGATTATGAAAAGAAGGTCTAGGGGTGACGTGATAGCAGTCTTCCAATATTTGAGGGGCTGCCACAAAGAAGAGGGGGGGGGGGGTCCAACTTAATTCCCAAAGCGCCTGAAGGCAGGACAAGAAACAACGGATGGAAAGTAACCAAAGGAGAGAAGCAACCTAGAACTAAGGAGAAACTTCCTGACAGTGAGAACAATTAACCAGTGGAACAATCTGCCTCCAGAAGCTGTGAATGCTCCAACACTGGAAGTTTTTAAGAAGAGACTGGACAGCCATTTGTCCGAAATGGTGTAGGGTTTCCTGCCTGAGCAGGGGGGTTGGACTAGATGACCTCCAAGATCCCTTATGACTCCGTTATTCCATTATTCCGTAAGCTTCCTTTCCCCCCTCTTCCTATCAATCTCTCTCCTCTTAACTTGGAACCAAGCTTTGCTTCAGGCTGGAATTTTGCTCAGCCACAGAATGAAGGAGGCATTCCTGGTGATGTGGTGAAAGGATTCCCCAGGATCTTCCGAGAAGTTGTATGACACGCTCTGCTCGAAATCTCCTCATTTTGCTATTTTCTCCTTCCCTTCATTAGCATCAACTCCACCAGTGGGTTTTCCCCCCCCCCTGTTCTTTGAAGGAGTGAGAATACAGTGAACAGAGGGGTGAGTGTGTTGAAGCAGAACCAAGAAAGGGGAATGTCTTTATTTATTTATAAATATGTGATCTTAGAAGCGACCTATTTATGGCCGTAGAAACAGTTGTGGATCTCAGGGGCTTTAGGCCCTGTTGGAATTCTCCCTGTCCAGTGTCACTAGTGGTTTTTTTTCCATTTTCTTAAGCTTTAGTTTTCTAACAATGGTTTTGTAAGGCGTGGCTTGATTTGGCCACTGCAAGTCGGAATCCCTCATCTAGAGCGCTCCCTTAATATCTAGGGGGCTGCCACAAAGAAGGGGTGGTGGTCAAGCTATTCTCCAAAGCCCCTGAGGGCAGGACAAGAAGCAACGGGTGGAAACTCATTAAGGAAAGAAGCAACCTGGAACCAAGGAGAAACTTCCTGACAGTGAGAACAATTAACCAGTGGAACCACCTGCCTCCAGAAGCGGTGAATGCTCCAACACTGGAGGTTGTTCTGTTATTCTGTCTCTTCACCACTGCTTCCTTTTTCCTTCTCATCCTCTGTCTCATTCTATCTCATAAGCTCAAAAGTGGGGACGATCTCCTTTCTTCTTTTCCTTCCTTCCTTCCTTCCTTCCTTCCTTCCTTCCTTCCTCCCTCCCTCCTTCCCTCCTATTCCTTTTCATCCCTCCCTCCCTCCTTCCCTCCTATTCCTTTTCCTTCCTTCCTTCCTTCCTTCCTTCCTTCCTTCCGTCCTTTTCTTCTCCTCTGTTCTTTATTCCTCCTTCCTTCCTCCCTCCCTCCCTCCTATTCCTATTCCTTCCTTCTTCCCTCCCTCCCTTCTTTTCTTCTCCTCTGTTCTTTATTCCTCCTTCCTTCCTCCCTCTCTCCCTCCTATTCCTTTTGCTTCCTCCCTCCCTCCTTCTTATTCCTTTTCCTTCCTTCCTCCCATCCTTCCCTCCCTCCCTTCCTTCTTTTCTTCTCCTTTATTCCTCCTTCCTTCCTCCCTCTCTCCCTCCTATTCCTTTTGCTTCCTCCCTCCCTCCTTATTCCTTTTCCTTCCTTCCTCCCTCCCTCCCTCCTTCCCTCCCTCCCTCCTATTCCTTTTCCTTCCTTCCTTCCTTCCTTCCTCCCTCCCTCCCTCCCTCCCTCCCTCCATTCCTGAGACCCTCCTGCCAGTTATAAATGCGACCATTCAATCAACAAAGCCATCTACCTAAAGCTTTGCACCGCTCTTACTTTGGACCCCAATCTTTCGAGAGACCGGCCAGCAAAATCAAACTTGAAATACCTCCCAGCTTCTGTTCCTTCGCGTGGTCTTTTCCTCAAATGTAAGAAGCCCCAGTGCGGCTGAATCTCGTCTCCCTCGCGAACGAAAAAGAAACACATTAGACGATTTCAGGTGGGATGGAGCCCCGCTCTTCCTAATCCTGGTGATCTGGAACAACTGATCGGTTAGAAAAGTAGTTCTGGTACAAATCACTTCCAGGGTTCGTCTTTCTTTAGATCAGTGTTTCTCAACCTTGGCCATTTTAAGGCATGTGGACTTCAACTCCCAGAATTCCACAGCCAGCAATGCTGGCTGTGGAATTCTGGGAGTTGAAGTCCACATGCCTTAAAATGGTCAAGGTTGAGAAACACTGCTTTAGATGTTGGAAAGAGACAAATTTGGAGCTAGTACTGTCAACAGCTGCTGATGGTCAGGCAGGAAAAAATCTGGTAACAATGAAGGTCCAATGATGATTTATTTATAAACAGCCCAAGTACAGGAATCTTCTCAGTTAATGGTTAGCCCCTGGTTGGAGTTAGATAAGGGTCAATGGCTTTCAAGAGGAGTTACATCACTTGCAGCTACGTAGAGATTCTAGGCTGATCCCTCTTTTGGCGCCACCTCAAGTTCTGCTGCTGCTTCTCCTACACCAGTGGTTCTCAACCTTCCTAATGCCGCGACCCTTTAATACAGTTCCTCATGTTGTGGTGACCCCCAACCATAAAATTATTCTCGTTGCTACTTCATAACTGTCATTTTGCTACTGTCAGGAATCGTAATGTAAATATCTGATATGCAGGATCAGACTCTAGAGTAGACTCGACCTATACCTTTTCATGGTTAATAACTCCGAAAGAGAGATTTCAGGTTTTGTTTTTTCCTGGACTAGTGTCTGTCTGGGTCTTTGGGGTTCGACAAGCATGACTTGAAAGCACTTAGCTCTTTTTGAATAATTTGTTCCAGATGGACCCTCACCGAATGTCCGAAGAGGATACTAACTGTTTACGATCCTTCCTGAGACTTCAAGGGAATGTAGACCTGCCAGAAACCACCTTGGCCAACCAAGAATCAAGGCTGCTGTCTGAATCGTGTCGAAGGATGAAGCAGGCTTTTCAGAGAATAATGCAAAAGGTCAGTCTACCTCAGAGATGCAACAAGGTGGAAGTTTAGATAAATTTCAGGGTTACCTTAGACCAGGGGTCTTCCAACTTGGCCCTTTTACGACTTGTGGACTTCAACTTCCAGAATTCCTCAGACATGGCATGTTGGCTGAGGAATTCTGGGAGTTGAAGTCCACAAGTTATAAAAGGGTCATAGTTCCCTCACGCTGGCTGAGGAATTCTGGGAGTTGAACTCCACAAGTCATCAAAGGGTCATAGTTACCTCACGCTGGCTGAGGAATTCTGGGAGTTGAAGTCCACAAGCCATAAAAGGGTCATAGTTACCTCACGCTGGCTGAGGGATTCTGGGAGTTGAAGTCCACAAGCCATAAAAGGGTCATAGTTCCCTCACACTGCCTGAGGGATTCTGGGAGTTGAAGTCCACAAGTCATAAAAGAGTCATAGTTCCCTCACGCTGGCTGAGGAATTCTGGGAGTTGAAGGCCACAAGTCATAAAAGGGCCAAGTTTGAAGACCCCTGTCCTAAAGTTTCATGTGGGTGGTAGATAGCATGGTGAGAGGCCCAAGACTTCGTGTTAAAGAAAAAGCACTCCATACATTCGACGATTTTAAACTGGAACAACTTGCCTCCAGAAGTTGTGAATGCTTCAATACTGGACATTTTTCAGAAGAGATTGGACAACCATTTGTCTGAAATGGTAGAGGGTCTCTTGCTTGAACAGGGGGTTGGACTAGAAGACCTCCAAGGTCCCTTCCAACTCTGTTATTCTGTCCTGTCCTGTCCTGTCCTGCCCTGCCCTGCCCTGCCCTATTCTATTCTATTCTATTCTATTCTATTCTATTCTATTCTATTCTATTCTATTCTATTCTATTCTATTCTATTCTATTCTATTCTATTCTATTCTATTCTATTCTACTCTACTCTACTCTACTCTACTCTACTCTACTCTACTCTACTCTACTCTACTCTATTCTATGCTACTCTACTCTACTCTACTCTACTCTACTCTACTCTCATGCTAGCTCTGGCAGACGTAGTCCCCTGTTCCGTTTAATTTAAATATAAAAGAGTACTAGTACTTGCCTTTATAAAGCCCTAGTAAGACCACACTTAGAATACTGCATCCAATTTTGGTCACCCAGATACAAAAAAGATGTTGAGATTTTGGAAAGAGTGCAGAGAAGAGCAACAAAGATGATTAGGAGCCTAGAAGCTATAACATATGAAGAACGATTGCAGGAACTGGGTATGTCTAGTCTAGTGAAAAGAAGGACCAGGGGGTGACATGATAGCAATCTTCCAATACTTAAAGGGCTGCCACAAAGAAGAGGAGGCGGTCAACTTATTCTCCAAAGCAGCAGAAGGCAAGACAAGAAACAGTGGATGGAAACTCATCAAGGAGAGAAGCAACCTGGAATTAAGGAGAAACTTCCTGTGAGGACAATTAACCAGTGGAACAGCTGGCCTTCAGACGTTGTGGATGCCTCATTACTAGAGGCTTTTAAGAAGAGACTGCACAGCCACTTGTCTGAAATGGTATAAGGTCTCCTCCTTGAGCAGGTGGTTGGACTAGAGGACCTCCAAGGTCCCTTCCAGCTCTATTCTGATTGATTGATCGATTGATTGAATCAATGGAATGAGTTGCCTCCAGAAGTTGTGGGTGCTCCATCACTGGAGGCTTTTAAGAAGAGATTGGACAACCATTTGTCTGAAACGGTATAGGTCTCCTGTGGGAGCAAGGGGTTGGACTAGAAGACCTCCAAGGTCCCTTCCAGCTCTGTTACTGTTAGTACTGTCATTAAGAAAAGTCTTCACAGTTTCCTTGAACTAGGAACTAAGAAAACTACGTAGCAGTTCCTTGATCCACTACAACAAGAACATCCTACAGTTGGGAAGATTTCACGACAGGATGGCTTGAAAGGAGAGATTCCTTGCAGGTTCTCTCAACTCTTAGAGGCCCCAGATCCAAAGTTGGCTACCTCAGCCTTACAAACCACCACCTTCCTTTTAGCAACCATCTGACCAGATTTGGCAGAAGGAAACTTGCATCAGCGCATCCTGTTTCAGGCGTGAAACAAATGAGGTTTCTTGAGAAGAACGCAATGAGGTGACAGGAAGTAGGGCAACTCAACTTTTCTCTTCCTTCCAAAAAAGGCAATATATTCCCCAAAGAAGATAAGGCAGAGACACCTTTAATTTCCTGGACTAGAAGACCTCCAGGGTCCCTTCCAGCTAATTCCGATTCTGATTCCTTTTAACAGCCTTGGGGTTCAATGTTTGGAAATGTGACTTTTGACTGTTTTTCACATTTTATCGATCGTTGCGGCATTGCCATGCTCCTGCGATCAAAATTTGGACTCTTGGATCCTAAAAAGATATCTTGTATGTATCCTAATTTACAGCCCAAGCGTTGGAGGTGTGGTAGTCTTGATGCAACTTTTGTTCATATTTGGTGGACTTGTAAAAATATTAAGGCTTTCTGGATTATGATTTGGTGGAACATTCAAAAGATTTTCAAAAGGAAGACAAAGTTTACTCTTCAACTATTTTTATTAGGGATTTTCGAGGATTTTGATGTTAAAGATACTGTTTTAATGTTGAATTTAATTACAGCAGCAAGGTTATTGATAGGTCAATATTGGAAGAAAGATTCGTTGCCTACATTCGAAGAATGGACATTTAAGGTTTCTAACTTAGCAGAAATGGCTAAAATTTCTGCTTATTTAAAGGATCATACTCAAGAAAGATATATTATAGAATGGAGAAGATGGATAGATTATATTAAGATTAAATATGGAACTGAAAAGTTTCACTTATTTTATGATTAAATAATAAGTATTATTAATAATATTTAAATTAAAATTTTCTTTTATTATATAATTGATTATAAATGGATTTGTTTATGATATGTTATTAAGGTTTAAAGGGAGTTAAGGTTTAAGTATGATTTTAATGATTGTATAAATTGTTAAACTTGTTTAGCCTATGATTAATATATTTGTTATTCATATTCATATTAGTAAAGTTGGAAGAGACTTTGGAGGTCATCTAGTCCAACCCCCTGCTCGGGCAGGAAACCCTACACCATTTCGGACAAGTGGCTGTCCAGTCTCTTCTTAAAAACTTCCAGTGTTGGAGCATTTACTGCTTCTGAGGCAAGCTGTTCCACTGATTAATTGTTCTCACTGTCAGGAAGTTTCTCCTTAGTTCTAGGTTGCTTCTCTCCTTGATTAGTTTCCACCCGTTGCTTCTTGTCCTGCCTTCAGGTGCTTTGGAAAATAGCTTAATTCCCTCTTCTTTATGGCAGCCCCTGAGATATTGGAATACTGCTATCATGTCCCCCCTTATGTTTAATACGTTTGAAATACCCTGTATTTGGCTCCGGGAAGTCGGGGGGTGGGGGTTGGGGGGAGGGTAAATGGGTTCATTTTATTTTGTAATTTCTAATAAAACTTTTTGAATAAAAAAAAAAATTTGGACTCTTGGCGACTCATATTTATGACGGTTCCTGTGTCGCTAACCCTAACCCTTCTGACAAGCAAAAATCCACAGGGAAGGCAGACTCGTTTAATAACTGGGTTACTAATTGTGGTCGTAAGTCAAGGACCACCTGGATACAGGTCCATTGTTTTCGCCGTTCGGATGTTGCTGAAAACACGGCTTCTCCAGCAGGCCTTCGGATCTCCCACAATATGTGGTGCCACGCCTTAATTTAGCTTGGAATTTTCATCCTATGTAATTTTTATTTGTAACTCTCCATTGCGATAAACCAACTAGACCTCAGCTAATTTCAGGCAGCTGGATAAATGTGACACCTAAATAAACAGGAAAATTTTGATTTTCCACCCAAGGGTGACATTCTATAAATCTCCCGTGAAGTTGGTCACCTGATTTATTTTCCTCGCTGAGAGAGGATTTAATGGCGGGTTGTTTAAAAACAACAGTCTTCTAAATCTTTATTTATTGGGGGGAGGGACCAATCCTGACAAAACACAGGTGGTCCTCGGCTTACAACCCCAACGGAGCCCAGCGTTGATGTCGCTAAGTGAGGAATTTGTTCAGGGAGTTTTGCCCCCTTTTTGACGGGCTTTCTCGACGCAGCTGCTAAGTCAATCACTGCAGTTGTGAAATTAGTCACACGGTTGTGAATCTGGCTTCCCCATGGGTCACAAAAGGGGATCACACACCACCCCAGGAAGCTGCGACCGTCGTAAATATGAAGCAGTTGCCAAGCATCTGAATGTAAATCACCTGATCGTGGGGATGCTGCAACGGCTATAAGTGTGGAACGTGGTCATAAGTAACATTTTTCACTGTCGTTGTAACTTCGGACAGTCACGAAATGGACCGTTGTAAGTCGAGGACTGCCTGTACAACTTTGTTTAGCCTTTTTTGACGCTGACTGTTCTTGATCACAGCAGATCCTGAAAAACTGGCTGAATTCACGTCCCCAAATATGCGGCAGGCAATCCATCAACTCAAAAGTCCTTAGAGCATTTGGTCTCTTACTCATCCCTGCTTGCTTAGCTCTAGTTAAATCTAGAGAGGACCAGCAACCACCCAGGTGGACTCTTAAGTTCTCCGCTCACGTCAAGAAGTCTTTATTTCCATTCAAAGTTGACTTGACAGTGTTTCCTTCTCGGTTCTTGGCCCAGGGGAGTAAACTCCCCAACTTATCAAATTTATTCACGCAGTGTCAACAAAATGGTGTTTTTCTTTCCTTCTGGCTTTGGCTTTTCCTGCAAGGCCTTAGAAGGCCTTTCGCAAGCCGCATTCATCCCGGGGAAGGGCTGCCACTGCTTTCGCAGGAGACACCGTCAGTCGGATACGTCGGTCAGTTGAGGGAGCGTTTTTCCATCCATCTTGGCAGCCATCCCAGGAGCTGATAGCTGAGGGGGAGCTTTGTCAGGCTGAGACTTGCCTCTGCGCTTGACAACAAAACAAACTTTGTTGAGCCTCAGGATGGCCTCTCGTGAGGAGATATTTGCGTAGACCGCTGAGGGACGCTTGACGTTGGAGTTTTGGTAGTATTTATAGAATCAGGCCATGAATATCAGGTCTCGTGGCCTTCATTGATGGCTTAAGTGAGGTTGCGAAGTAGGTAAGTGACACCAAAGCCTGTTTGCGATCTGAACTTTTCCTGAATTTTGTAATGTCATTCATCTGTTACAGAAAGACACGTACCAATATAATTATGTTAGGGGAAAGATTCATGCAAAATTATTATTATTTTAATGAGAGCTGCCTGTAAAAATAACTACATCTTTCTTTCTTTCTTTCTTTCTTTCTTTCTTTCTTTCTTTCTTTCTTTCTTTCTTTCTTTCTTTCTTTTTCTTCCTCCCTTTCTCTTCCTTCCTTCCTTCTTTCCTTTCCTTTCCTTTCCTTTCTTTTTTCTCTCTCCTTCCCTCCCTCCTCCTCCCCTCCTCCTCCCTCCCTCCCTTCCTTCCTTCCTTCCTTCCTTCCTTCCTTCCTTCCTTCCTTCCTTCCTTTTCTCCTCCTCCTCCTCCTTTTTCTCCCCCCCTATCACTCTCTGAAGCAAAAATATTAAATACATCTTGGAATCATAAGAGTTAAGGAAAGAATTAAGGCCATCCCACCCTAATCGTGCTTAATGCCACAATTCAAATTAAAGCTTTCTGGTCTAGCTACCAGGCTCCCAATAATAACAGTGTGAAGTTATTCCTGGCAAGCAGTTTTTCTTCCTTTATTTTCACTCCCAAGGCCAAACCAGAAACATTATACATACCTCACACTTAACAATGCAGGCGTTAAGATTACATGAAGAAGGCGCCAGGCGATACATCTAAAACTTTACATCTAAAACTTTGCCCGCCTAAAAGCAAAGCAGTGATCTTGTTGTGAAGAAAATAAAAATTTCTGGGAACTGGTGTTCTGACCCCTAATTGCCAGTGCAGATAAGGTGGAGACCTTGAGAGAACAGATGGATTCTCCTGTAATTTAGCCCGCTGTTTACTGTCTTGCATTGTGAGGTTCTAGAGCAGGGGTCTTCCAACTTGGCCCTTTGATGACTTGTGGACTTCAACTCCCAGAATTCCTCAGCCAGCGTGAGGGAACTATGACCCTTTTATGACTTGTGGACTTCAACTCCCAGAATTCCTCAGCCAGCGTGAGGGAACTATGACCCTTTGATGACTTGTGGACTTCAACTCCCAGAATTCCTCAGCCAGCGTGAGGGAACTATGACCCTTTGATGACTTGTGGACTTCAACTCCCAGAATTCCTCAGCCAGCGTGAGGGAACTATGACCCTTTGATGACTTGTGGACTTCAACTCCCAGAATTCCTCAGCCAGCGTGAGGGAACTATGACCCTTTTATGACTTGTGGACTTCAACTCCCAGAATTCCTCAGCCAGCGTGAGGGAACTATGACCCTTTTATGACTTGTGGACTTCAACTCCCAGAATTCCTCAGCCAGCATGAGGGAACTATGAGCCTTTTATGACTTGTGGACTTCAACTCCCAGAATTCCTCAGCCAGCGTGAGGGAACTATGACCCTTTGATGACTTGTGGACTTCAACTCCCAGAATTCCTCAGCCAGCGTGAGGGAACTATGACCCTTTGATGACTTGTGGACTTCAACTCCCAGAATTCCTCAGCCAGCGTGAGGGAACTATGACCCTTTTATGACTTGTGGACTTCAACTCCCAGAATTCCTCAGCCAGCGTGAGGGAACTATGACCCTTTTATGACTTGTGGACTTCAACTCCCAGAATTTCTCAGCCAGCGTGAGGGAACTATGAGCCTTTTATGACTTGTGGACTTCAACTCCCAGAATTCCTCAGCCAGCGTGAGGGAACTGTGACCCCTTTATGACTTGTGAACTTCAACTCTCAGAATT
Organism: Crotalus helleri; assembly: GCA_024509115.1. Taxonomy (NCBI): domain Eukaryota; kingdom Metazoa; phylum Chordata; class Lepidosauria; order Squamata; family Viperidae; genus Crotalus; species Crotalus helleri. The sequence continues at coordinate 2,692,163 of JAKSXO010000056.1, read as the reverse complement.
CCTCAGCCAGCGTGAGGGAATTATGACCCTTTTATGACTTGTGGACTTCAACTCCCAGAATTCCTCAGCCAGTGTGAGGGAACTATGACCCTTTTATGACTTGTGGACTTTAACTCCCAGAATCCTCAGCCAGCATGAGGGAACTATGAGCCTTTTATGACTTGTGAACTTCAACTCCCAGAATTCCTCAGCCAGCGTGAGGGAATTATGACCCGTTTATGACTTCTGGACTTCAACTCCCAGAATTCCTCAGCCAGCGTGAGGGAACTATGACCCTTTTATGACTTGTGGACTTCAATTCCCAGAATTCCTCAGCCAGCGTGAGGGAATTATGACCCAGTTATGACTTGTGGACTTCAACTCCCAGAATTCCTCAGCCAGCGTGAGGGAATTATGACCCATTTATGACTTCTGGACTTCAACTCCCAGAATTCCTCAGCCAGTGTGAGGGAACTATCACCCTTTGATGACTTGTGGACCAACTCCCAGAATTCCTCAGCCAGTGTGCCTGTCTGAGGAATTCTGGGAGTTGAAGTCCACAAGTCATCAAAGGGCCAAGTTGAAAGACTCCTGTTCTAGAGGACACCTATTCACAATTCTCTGCGTGGTGCCTTTGAGGTTCACCCAGTCATTTTGTCAAGACTACCAGTTGCCTCGGCCTCTCCTTGGAGGAGAGTAGATCAAGAACGGAATATCTGAAAATGTTCTTATTGGAAAACCACCACAACAGAGCCATCTCAAAGGAGCTTTTTCAAAAGGCAAGCTGGTTTTGTTTTTTCCTTGAAGATGCTTCGCTTCTCATCCAAGAAGCTTCTTTAGTTCAGAACTGAAGCGAGACATCTTCAAGGAAACACCAAGTGCAGTTACCTTTGGAAAAAGCACCTTTGGGACATCCATGACTTGGAGGACTAAGCTTCTCCATAGACTTTCAAACAGTGTATTTGTCTATAGAAGCACGTGCAAACCACATTTTTTTTAGTTGGTTCATAGGAAGTTCATCTCTGCATTCCCTTTCGTCTTTGCCTTTGGGGGGATCAGATGCCAAGAAGGGGATTCAAAATTCAATATTCCCGATTGCTTAGAAAAAGGAACATGGATAGCCAGCAACTTGCTACGCAGAAGTAAGAAATCTCTGCTGAAAAGAAAAACCTCTTTTGCACACCTGGGCAAGATGGAGGAGAACCATTGCATTTAACTTCTGGACTTGCCTTAAAGAGAAAAAAACCTTAAACCCCAAAATAAAACCATGGCAATGGGCTGTGAATTAAAGAATCCCAAAGCTGAAGATTAAATTGAATTTATGGAACCGTGGAGGACTTGAGCAACGTCCAAACGATTGGAAGTTCTTTATCGTAGGAATTTTGCAGACACCTTGATAATGAGTTTATCTTGTGGCCATATTTTTCATCCTCAGCTGTATTGCCGGCATTTATTTTTTGCACTTCCTTTTCGATTCATCGGGCCATTTTCCGTGGCTTGCGAGTGAAAGTTTTAAAAGATTGATGCTCTCTCTTTGCAGTTTCCTTCCTGACTGACAGAGCTAGAAAACATTTGATTTCCTGTAAGATAACGGATTTTTGATCTTCTTCTTAGTGTTCAGTTCATCATTGGTTCCCAGCATTCTCTCTGGTTAGGCGAGGCTTAGATACTAAGGGATTAAAAACTGTACACCCACACGTACTTGGAAGATTGCTCAAGATTGTGTCTTTCATCTCACTCCCCCAAATTGTCACTCTTTCTCTGAAAAGGCCTCTTCTAAGAATTGATACCCTTCATTTATTTGATTCTAGATCTAGAGGTCATGAGATTGGACGTCATGATGTAAAAAAGATGTTGAGGCTCTGGAAAGAGTGCAGAGAAGAGCAACAAAGAGGATCAGGGGACTGGAGGATAAAACATATAAAGGAATGGTTGATGGAATTGGGTATGTCTAGTTTAATGAAGAGAAGGACAAGGGTTGGCATGATAGCAGTCTTTCAATATTTGAGGGGCTGCCCCAAAGAAGAGGGAGTCAAACTGTTCTCCAAAGCACCTGAAGGCAGGACAAGAAGCAACGGATGGAAACTAATCAAGGAGAGAAGCAACCTAGAACTAAGGATGAATTTCCTGACAGTCAGAACAATTAATCAATGGAACAACCTTCCTCCAGAAGCAGTGAATGCTCCAACACTGGAAGTTTTTAAGAAGAGACTGGACAGCCATTTGTCTGAAATGGGATAGGGTTTCTTGTCTGAGCAGGGGGTTGGACTAGATGGCCTCCAAGGTCCCTTCCAACTCTGCCATTCTATTCTATTTGAATGTCTTCCCTGCTTCAGAAGTGATGGATGGTCTTGTTTGGACTTGCATATCCCATCCAATGTCATGACGTCACCACAACTGTGGGTTTATAATGTTCCGAAGGCAGAGGTGGTTTGACCCCTGGATGTAATCTTAGTGGGGTTCTTGGCTATCATGTGTAGATCTCTGCTAAACTGTTTTTGCAAAATTCGATGCTGCACACTTTTTGGGGAAAGGTAATTTCTAAACTCTGTGTAGGAAAAGTCCGTTGGGTTTCTGTTTGTGCTGCAAGTGGAGGGAAGTGATTCTGTCATAAGTTTCCTCATAAGCATTTTAATCCTCGTAGCTCAGTGGTTCTCAACCTGTGGGTCGGGACCCCAATTGGGGTCGAACGACCATTTCACGGGGGCCGCCAAACAACGCAGTCCGCCATTTTCCCCCCTTTTCCTTAGCTGTGCTCCTCCCTTTTATTCTATTGGCTTTTGAAAGCCAATAGAATAGACTCTCTTGAATAGAGTCTAATTCTATTGGCTTTCCAAAGCCAATAGGAATTGTCCAGGCTGTCTCTGCCCTGCTCAGCCCGCCAAAAGTCCCATTCTGCAAACGGTGCTGCACCAATTGAGTAGTCCTCGACTTACGACCAGTTGAGTAGTCCTCGACTTATGACCGGTTGGGGGTCGCGGCATTAAAAAGGTTGAGAACCACTGTCGTAGCTGCTCGTAACTGCAGAGGCACATGAAGTCCCGAGGAAAGATAAAGACAATCTTATGAGTTCAAAAATCACGCTGGGCATGAATTTAGTAACAATATTTTTGCCGTTAAACAGTGCCACTGGAGAGGCATAACTATGCAACTTTGTCTTTCCAGATGTTTGGGACCTCCGTTCTCAGCAGTTCAACTAGTGCTATTGTCAATACTGCAAATATTGTATATTCTTGCTTTTGACAATATGCAGAACTGTCTGGTATTTATGGGGTTAATACAGAGCAGAAGGGGGTGGGGGTAAAGCCCGGGAAAGAAAGAGGAAGAAGACCTTTGACCTTCACACTAATTGGATAATGTGATATATGACGGCTAATTTAGGGAGGGAACATGCTGATAATTTAACTGCTCAGAGGAAGAGAACTTAGATCCTAGCATCCCTCCATTTTGCCTGTGCGGACATTTTGCAACAATAAAAGACTTTTAGGAAAATAAATGCCTGGAAGTTCTTTGAAGTGTTTCATTAGCCGGAACCATAACAGTTATGACATTACGGGAATTGTTGGGCACAAAAGATCAGGTTCAATTAAACTGATTTCTTGCTACTCATAACTACACACAGGAACCTTGCAAACTCACAGTTAACAGCTGCTCGTAGTTAGTTAAATAAGGGTCCACAAAAATTCTAGGGAATTGGACTGGCTTTGCTTGTGGCTATGTAAGGATTCTAGGCTAATCCCTCTTTTGACTCCACCCCCCAGATTCTGCCAATGCTTCTCCTACAGTTGTAGCCCGAACCATCTGGAAAGCAGATCTTATCTCCCCTGGATTGCAACAGGTTTAGCTACAATCCCACTCTACAGTATTAAATGCATTTTTTTTTCCTTTTTAGGAAGTCCAACGTCTGAGTGCGGGAAAAGACCAGTCACGGTTGGAGAAATGTAAGTGTTACTTTCTTGTCAGGAACTTTTAGTTCAAGGAAGATTTCAGAGCTGATTTTAACATGATGTTGTTGTTGTTTTTTTCCCAACAGCCACCATGGGAGCTTCACCCAATTCAGATTTACCCAAGAAAAGTAAACCTGAGAAAGCACCATTTGCCCACCTTATAATTGATGGCCACAATATTCCATCTGGTAAGTTCATTTTCAAACATTTACCACGTTACCATACAGCTCGGAATGAGTGGCAAGACATTTGGCTGATTTACAGCTGGTGATGTCTGAAATGGGCAACTACACTCACACTCACACACACAGACAGAGACACACACACACACACACACACACACAATTCCAATGATTACACTTTTAAAGAATTATACTTTGTGTATACAATTCGCTATACTTATTAGAATAGAACAGAACAGAATAGAATAGAAAATATGGAATAGAATAGAATAGAATAGAATAGAATATATGGATGGAATGGAATAGAACAGAACAGAATAGAATAGAAAATATGGAATAGAATAGAATAGAATAGAATAGAATAGAATAGAATAGAATAGAATAGAATAGAACAGAACATATGGATGGAATGGAATGGAATGGAATAGAATAGAATAGAATAGAATAGAATAGAATATATGGTTGGGATGGGATGGGATGGAATGGAACAGAACAGAACAGAATAGAATAGAAAATATAGAATAGAATAGAATAGAACAAGGAGAGCAGAGTACAGTAAAATAGAATAGAATAGAATAGAATAGAATAGAATAGAATAGAATAGAATAGAATAGAATAGAATAGATGGATGGAATGGGACAGAACAGAACAGAATAGAATAGAATAGATGGATGGAACAGAACAGAACAGAACAGAATAGAATAGAATAGAATAGAATAGAATAGGACAGCCCCTTGTCTGAAATGGTATAGGGTCTCCTGCTTGAGCAGGGGGTTGGACTAGAAGACCTCTAAGGTCCCTTCCAACTCTATTCCAATTGATCTATCAACTAGCCGCTAAGCGAGGATTATTTGTCATCCCCAACTAGGAAGCCCACATTTTATTCATTTTTTAAAAAGATATCTTTTCATCTTAGGCACTGGGAAAGTCAACCTGACGTGTTGGCATCACGACAAAGGCTGGGCCAACGTGCTGAATATGACCTTCAGCGACGGCCGACTCGTAGCCAATCACGACGGCTTTTACTACCTGTACGCCAACGTCTGCTTCAGGCACCACGAGACGTTGGGAAACCTGACCGGGCAGATGCTGCAGCTGATGGTCTACGTCATCAAAACGGATGCCAAGAGGCGGAACTCCGTAGTTCTGATGAAAGGCGGAAGCACTAAGAATTGGTCGGGGGAATCCGAATTCCATTTCTTCTCGGTAAACGTGGGAGGTTTCTTCAAACTGAAGGCGGGAGAGATTGTGAGCATCCAGGTCTCCTATCCTTCCTTGCTGGACCACTCCCCGGAAGGAACTTATTTTGGAGCTTTTAAAATAAGAGATATCGATTGAAATTTGATTTTATTTTGAAAAAAAAGGGAGGGGAAAGTGGTATTTATTCAGCTGGGTTAGATTATTGGGGGATGGAGTTACAGCTCGCGGGGTCCAGCTGTGTACAGGTAGTCCTTGACTTATGACCGCAATTGAGCCCAAAATTTCTGGTTGCTAACCGAGACAGTTGTTCATTGCCCCATTTTACGACTGTCCTTGCCAGAGTGGTTAAGTGAATCACTGCAGTAGTTAAGTCAATATTGTGGTTGGGAAGCGAATCTGACTTCCCCATTGTCAGAAGGTTGCCCAAGGGGATCACGTGACCCCGGGACACTGCAACTGTCATAAGTACATGCCAGTTGCCAAGGCTCTGAATTTTGATCGCGTGATCAAAATTTGGGTCATCAGTTGCTTTCTCAAAGGGGCCCTTTTAAAAGTGAAAAGTGCCATTTTAGCTTCGGGCGGTTGCTAAATAAATTGGTTTAAGTCAAGGACTACCTCTTATCAATTCAATTTCCTGGTCTGTCTTACTGACAGCTGCCATTCAAAAAAAAAAAAAAATCTGCTCCTGAGGTTAGGACCGTCCAGCTAAAATATCTCATTTCAAGGTTTTTGGGGTGATTTTGGCCTGTGGACCAAAGGCTAACAGGACTATGAATGGGCCGTCCTGTCTGGAATGGCAGTTAAACCATGGCTTACAAAAAACACTTTGAAAAACTAAGCCGACTTTGGTGTCCTACAGGAACTCCAGAGTTGGATCCAGAAGACATTAATAGCATGTAACTGCTATTAAAATCTGGAAAATAATAATAATAATAATAAGATCCCGCTGATTTTCACAAAAACGAACTTCTTGAAAAACTAAAAAAAGTTCCAAGCCCAGGGCGTTTCTGATTGGTTCCGGTGAATATTTCCACACAAACTCGCTTTGAGAATTGCACCGTTCATTTAGATTGACCCCTTGTGTGGTTTGTAAAGTGGGTTTTGCCCCTTTTTATGACTTTTCTTGCCACAGTTGTGGCAGTGGTTAAATTAGTAACCTGGTTGTTAAGTGAATTTGGCTTCCCCCATTGTTTTTGTGACACCCCCCCCCCCAGGACACTGAAACTGTCCTAAGTACATGGCAGTTGCCGAGCCTCTGAATTTCGAGCATGTGACCATGGGGAATGCTGCAACGGTTGTAAATGGGAGAAAGGGTCCTCAGTCACTTTTTGTAACTTTGAACAGTCACTAAGCAAGCTGTTTTAAGTGGAAGACACCCTAGTTTGTTGTGCCTTACCAATTTTGTTTTATACTGTACTCAATAAAGCAACTTATGCACTGGTGCAACTTAGCCTTAACATTTTGTAATTAAAACATTGAGGGGAAAAAAAAAGAAAGTCTAAGTCAATTTAGGAAGGGATTTTAGAAGTTGTAAAATGGAACTGTCGCTTTCTAAATGACAAAACGTCTTATATTTCCCACCCCTCTATTTTTTTTCTTCTGCCGACGGAATTGCCCCTGAAGTATATTTCTGCCTTCTCCTGTGTCTGTGCTTCGTCCCTTCCACGGGGCCGACACGGAGTCGTAAGATGCTTTTTTTGTAGAGTTTCGGCACTGAATTTGTCCGATACCATTTGTGTATCTGGGACACAATTCTACTGACTACAGTATAAAGGTGCTTTTCCTTTTTGGCGATGTGATATCAGCGGTAAAGATGGGTTTGTGGGATGCGTGAAAGGACAGAGAGTCTGAGAATTGATTCACAAAGGAGGTGGCTTAAAGCTGAGGTCTGTCTTTTGGGGACTCGGTCCATTCCATAGGAACACATGTTGACGTTGAACCAATTTAGCCTGGATTAGATCAAATGTCTATGAAGATTCTCAGGCGTGCCGATTCTCAGGCGTGTCTCACAGGTGCTTTTTCAAAAGGCATTAGTCATGAAGCTTCTTGGATGAGAAGTGAAATAGCTCCTCCTCCTCCTCCACCACCACCACCACCTCTTCTTCTTCTTCTTCTTCTTCTTCTTCTTCTTCTTCTTCTTCTTCTTCTTCTTCTTCTTCTTCTTCTTCTTCTTCTTCTTCTTCTTCTTCTTCTTCTTCTTCTTCTTCTTCTTCTTCTTCTTCTTCTTCTTCTTCTTCCTCTTCCTCTTCCTCTTCTTCCTCTTCCTCTTCCTCTCCTCCTCCTCCTCCTCCTCCTCCTTCTCCTCCTCCTCCTTCTTCCAAGCTTAGAGAGCACCAAGGATCCCACAATCCTCCTCCTCCTGGTTCTTGAGAATTGTTGAATTTTTCTGCATCCAGGCCTCTAAAAAACCCTCCTCCTTCCAGCTTTTTGACACTGAATATTTAGAATTAGCATTTTACATTAACTGACTAATGATTTCATGACTTATAGGCATGATTTGTCAAATTGTTCATTGAGGGCTGGTTCTTCGTTCTGCACTAACAGCAACAACAACAACAACAAGAACTTGGAAGGGACCTTGGCTGTCCAGTCTCTTCTTAAAAACTTCCAGTGTTGGAACATTAACAACTTCTGGAGGCAGGTTATTCCACTGGTTAATTGTTCCAACTGTCAGGAAGTTTCTCCTTAGTTCTAGGCTGCTTTGGAAACCAAAAGGCGCAAAACTGTTAATCAATTCTCAGCATTGTCTTGCCATGCCAGAACTTGCAAGGTCCTGTTCCCCCCCCCCCAGAAAAAGGCAAAATGGATATTTTTATATTCTGTAAGATCAAGGTTATATTTCAGATGTAAGATTTTATGTGAAGAACTTCGTAATTTATGTTTGTCCTAAAGTATTTGATACGAAATATTTAAAATCTCAGTGTGTATAATGTATATGTATGTGTGTATATATATATATATTGTTGGAAGTGTTTGTACAGAAATGGATTGACTGGTGCACTTTTAAAGCCCATGAGGGAAAAACTGCAGCTAAAATGATCGTTTGCTACTCGCAAATGTGACCTGTTTCTTGCCGTTGTATTAATTTAATCGCTTTTGGTTGATCTGATCAGTATTATTCAAAAGTCCAGGATCGCACATCACAATCTGACAACTGTGGATAGTTTTTAGATACCCTTATACCTTTAAGTTTTAGCTCCAGCAATTTGTGCCAAGGTTTTTACAGGAAAAAGAATAGGGGTAAACCAGTTTAAAAAAATCAAAATGGCGACTTTGAAAGGAAGTTATAGCAACAATGTTGGTTTAGATAGCCCTCAATGATTATGCTTGTTAAGTTATTGCTGTCTTTAAGCAAGGCACCTACACAATTCTGCCTCCCCCAGTTGCAGTTGTTATGCAGTGGGGGAGACCCTGGTTTGCTGAACAAACTGTCGTAAATTGAGGACTTTCTGTGTAATGGAAAAAGAAGCAACAGATCCAACAGATTTGTTAAGAGTATTTTATGCAATTATTCACAAAACAGTCATTTTACCATATTATACAGGCTGCAAATCTGCAAATGCTCTAAATGATTTGTATTTGGCTGTTCGTCTGTTTTGAAAACAACGTGTGTGTGTTTCTTTTCTTTTTTTACAATAAATACATAACGCCACATGTTACCATTATTTTATACTGTACAATGAGCACTGCTTCGGATTGTTATAACATTTTAAAAGAAATAAATACATTTCTAAGAAGCTGGAGTTTATGGTTTGCTGTTCTCCTTCCCACTTCCTTCCTCTGCCAAGGCAGTTATGAATAACGCTGCTAAAATTGCTAGGTAGGGGCAGCGGATAATGAAATAATTGGAAGGGTGAACTTAGAGACCTTTCGCAAAGCCTCCAGAAGCAGTAAATGCTCCAACACTGGAAGTTTTTAAGAAGAGACTGGACAGCCATTTGTCCGAAATGGTGTAGGGTTTCCTGCCTGAGCAGGGGGTTGGACTAGATGACCTCCAAGGTCCCTTCCAACTTTACTACTATTACTATCTGAAACAGCCAGAACTAGTGCTTCTGTTTTCTTACTCAGCTCCCCGTGAGATTCAACCAAAATATATTGAAATACGTAGACATGAAATTCCATCTTGCCCCTTTGGATCTCACCTACAGGGTGTGATTTTCATCTTTTGGAGAATAAAAGTCTATGGTTGAAATATATATATATATATATTAAAAACACGCATCATAATTAAGATTAACAAATTCTTTTTTTTGTAAGAGTTTTATTGGTTTTCCCCCCCCATACATTCAGGAATAATTTTTCAACCAACGTGCTGTCTGAGCTTATATTCACGAATACGTATTTAATTCCTAATTCTTTATTCTTTCCTCAAGCCATCAATAAAATAAGTCCCCAGTTGGATAATATTCCATTTCTTCTTTTTCTTTCAGTCTCATAGTCAGTCTGTCCATCTCTGCGCATTCTAGCATTTATTCATCTGATGGTACTCCTTCATTTTTCCAGTATTGCGCAAATATAATTCTTGCCGCTGTTGTGACATGTAAAATCAAATATAAGCTTTGTTTGTGAGTCTTTTCAGGCATTATACCTAATAAAAAAAGTTCAGGTTTAAAATCTACGTGTTCTCCCCACATCTTTTCCAGCCAGGCATGTATCTTTTTCCAACAACTTTTTACTTTGACACATGTCCATCAGACATGATAATAAGTGCCTGACTTATGTTTACATTTCCAACATCTATCTGACGTGTTTTTAAAACATTTTTTGCTAGTCTTGCTGGTGGCAAGTGCCATAAGGTTAACAAATTCTGTCGACAATTCAGGACAGGCCACCCTTGATTGACAACCACAGTTGACCCCAACATTTCCGTCGCAAACTGATAAATTTATTAAGTGAGCTTTGCCCCACTTAATACGATCTTCCTTGCCTCTGCAGTTGATAAGTAAGCAAAACGGTTGTTAGGTGAACCCCCCGTTGATTTCACTGGTCACAAGGTCGCAAAATGGGACCGCATGATCCCCGGGACATGCAACTGTCATAAGTACATGCCAGTTTCCAAGCGTCTGAACCCTGCAACGGTCGTAAGTGTGAAAAAAATGGTCCTTTTTTCCCAGTGGTGTTGGTAACTTCAAACCGTCACTGTTGTAATTTGAGGACTGCCTGTGTTAGCTCTTTGGGGATCGAACAATTTGGGAATCAGAGCTGCAGAAAGTTGAGAATCGACATAGACAGCTTGGATGTGCAGAGAAACGTTTTTATATTTATATATGTATTTTTTATAAGAAGAACTAAAAGTCTCCATGTGTCTACCCTTGAAAAATATCCAGAAGCTTCGTTTCGTTCGAAATGGGGCTGCCTGCATGGTTTTGTGCAAGCCTAGATTTGCAGATGGAGGTTTTTTTTGGGGGGGGGGTTCAATCTGGAGGTGTTTTCTTAATTGAGCTAGATTTTAATCAAGTATAGCCACAGCGCTGAACAGCCAGCCTCAGGAAGTTCCTTAGTTCCTGGAAATGAGCTTTGTGGGTGGATCTCTTACTGATTTCTTGGTGCCTGTTATGTTCTTTCTGATCTGGTTGCTGTTTTCTAATAAGCTGTTTTTCCGTATGGTTTTTATCACAATTCCTTTTCATGCTTGCGTGCTCTCAGCAGTCGTGATGCTTCCAGTCTGTCATTAGGAGCAAGACTAATGTAGGATTATTGAACGAAAAGTTTATAGATGCAAAAGGTAAAAGTTCTCTAGAAGTTTCAAATTCGAGAGTTTTCAAATTCTGTCTTTCATCTGTTATCTCTGTCAGCTACCATCTGCTTTCTGTCACCTCCCTCCCTCTCTTCCTTATTTCATATTTCCTTCCTTCTTTCCTTCTCTTTCCTTCTCTTTCTTCCATCTCGATCCTTCCTTCCCCTCCCTCCCTCCCTCCCTTCCTTCTTTCCTTCCTTCTTTCCTGCCATCTTGATCCTTCCTTCCTTTCTTCCTTCCTTCTTTCCTTCCTTCCTTCCTTCTCTTTCTTCTCTTTCTTCCATCTCGATCCTTCCTTCCCCTCCCTCTCTCCCTCCCTCCCTTCCTCCCTTTCTTTCTTCCTTCCTTCCTTCTCTCCTGCCATCTTGATCCTTCCTTCCTTTCTTCCTTCCTTCTTTCCTTCCTTCCTTCCTTCCTTCTCTTTCTTCTCTTTCTTCCATCTCGATCCTTCCTTCCTTCCCCTCCCTCCCTCCCTCCCTTTCTTCCTTCCTTCTTTCTTTCCTGCCATCTTGATCCTTCCTTCCTTCCTTCCTTCCTTCTTTCCTTCTCTTTCTTCCATCTCGATCCTTCCTTCCCCTCCCTCCCTCCTTTCCTTCCTTTCTTCCTTCCTTCCTTCCTTCCTTCCTTCCTTCCTTCCTTCTTTCCTTCTCTTTCTTCCATCTCGATCCTTCCTTCCTTCCTTCCCCTCCCTCCCTCCCTCCCTCCCTCCCTCCCTTCCTTCCTTCTCTTTCTTCCATCTCGATCCTTCCTTCCTTCTCCTCCCTCCCTCCCTCCCTCCCTCCCTCCCTCCCTCCCTCCCTTCCTTCCTTCCTTCCTTCCTTCCTTCCTTCTTTCCTTCTCTTTCTTCCATCTCAATCCTTCCTTCCTTCCCCTCCCTCCCTCCCTCCCTCCCTCCCTTCCTTCTTTCCTTCCTTCCTGCCATCTTGATCCTTCCTTCCATCTTGAGCCTTCCTTCCTTCCTTCCTTCCTTCCTTCCTTCCTTCCTTCCTTCCTTCCTTCCTTCCTTCCTTCCTTCCTTCCTTCCTTCTTTCCATCCATCCTGGAAGAATGCTATACCGTAAATACACTTGTTATGCAATTTTAAACATCTGACTTTTTGCTCTGAGAAAAAAACCCAACTTGGATCTATTATTGCTAATATTATAATTAGGTTGCTTAATCATTCCACAGTTCAGGTTTTTTTGTCTCCAGAACGGCAATGGTTTTTTTTCCCCTCCCCAAATTAAGAACAAAAGCCTCTTGCTTTGTGCAATTTCAGTGCAAAGACAGGCCTTTACGGGATCCCTCCCGAGACTTTTGAAATTAAAATTCCATTAGTGATTCTTTATGTTTTATACATAACACATGCAGCATGAGCTAATATTTTAAAATTACAGCGCTTGAGATTGCCTTCCTTAGGTCATTCTGCAGACTAATGAATGCAAAATACACAGGACGGCGTGATTTACAGGGCAGTCAATTTGACAATGAGGGGGTCAACGCCCAAGAATGCTACTCGTTTTAAAATTAGCCAGATTGCTGATGTGTAGGACTTGCTGTTAACATTTCTGAACTAATTATATAGTTCTACAAAGTATTCAGCTTTCTTATAGTGCCCCAGCCCAAGTCTGCAACAAATGTCTAAAAATCTATGCCGATCCTGTAAACATCACTGATGCGCTGTGGGTTAAATTCACAGCTTCAGTGAAGAACCTGGGTGCCTATTGCAGGAAATTGTGAAGTGGGTTCTTCACCCTTTGTGAGAAGTTTTATTCAAGCTGTGTTCCAATATCTCAGGGGTTGCCACAAAGAAGAGCAGGAGGTCAACTTATTCTCCAAAGCTCCTGAAGGCAGGACAAGAAGCAACAGATGGAAACTGATCCAGGAGAGAAGCAACCTAGAACTAAGGAGAAACTTCCTGACAGTTAGAACAATTAACCAGTGGAACAACCTGCCTCCAGAAGCGGTGAATGCTCCAACACTGGAAGTTTTTAAGAAGAGACTGGGCAGCCATTTGTCAGAAATGGTATTGGGTTTCCTGCCCGAGCAAGGGGTTGGACTAGATGACCTCCAAGGTCCCTTCCAACTCTCTTATTCTATTCTATTCTATTCTATTCTATTCTATTCTATTCTATTCTATTCTACTCTACTCTACTCTATTCTACTCTACTCTACTCTACCTTACCCTACCCTACCCTACTCCACTCCACTCCACTCCACCCCACCCCACCCCACTCCACTCCACTCCATTCTTTCTATTCCATTCCATTCCATTTCTATTTCTATTTCTATTCTATTGCATTGCATATTTTCTATTCTATTCTATTCTATTCTATTCTATTCTATTCTATTCTATTCTACTCTACTCTACTCTACTCTACTCTACTCTACTCTACTCTACTCTACTCTACTCTACTCTACTTTATTCTATTCTTTGGAATAAGGTTTCCTGCCTGAGCAGGGGGTTGGACTAGAAGACCTCAAAGGTTCCTTCCAACTCTGTTATTCTGTTATTTTGTTTTCCAAGCCTGACTTGCAAAGTTTGGACTGGAGCCCTAGTTCGCTAGGAACACTCCCCAAATTCTGCAATTTGAAAGGGATGTTGAGGCTACTCCGCTCCTGCAGAGTCCAAATTCAAGCATCCCAAGACAAATCAGTGTCCATCTTCGGCTTGAATATATTTGTGGAAGGAGATCGCCCACTTCTGGGTCATTGGCTCCATCGTCAACCTGCTTTTGCTTTAAAAAGATTGTGTCTCCTAATACATTCGTTTTCATCCTTGGCAGATTGAAGCTTTTAGACTAAAGCTTGTGGAGGCTAAAACATATAAGGAAAGGTTGATGGTATTGGGTATGTCTAGTTTAACGAAGAGAAGGACGAGGGGAGACATGATAGCAGTCTTCCAGTATCTCAGGGGCTGCCCCAAAGAAGCGGGAGTCAAGCTATTTTCCAAAGCCCCTGAAGGCAGGACAAGAAGCAACGGATGGAAACCAATCAAGGAGAGAAGCAACCTAGAACTAAGGAGAAATTTCCTGACAGTGAGAACAATTAACCAGTGAGAACAATCTGCCTCCAAAAGCGGTGAATGCTCCAACACTGGAAGTTTTTAAGAAGAAACTGGACAGCCACTTGTCTGGAATGGTATAGGGTCTCCTGTTTGTGGAGAGGGATGGACTAGAAGATCTCCAAGGTCCCTTCCAACTTTATTATTATTATTATTACTTCAGCTCCCAGAATTCCCCAGCCAGGAGCGGGTGCAGAAAAGATTAGTCATCTTTTCTCTGTTTTTGAATTGTTCTGGGTTTAATGTGCTGACGGTGCCTCATGTTAGAATTTAAAAGCATTTATAGGGAACTAAAAGCATCAGCTGCATTGCTAGGAAATAAATTCACCAGCCTTGAAGTGTAGGGGGAAAAAACCAGGTCATCTTCTGCAGCAGTTTCAAAGGTTAAGATTTAAAGGGTGGGAATTAGAAACATTCCACCAGTAAAATCCAGCTCTGGTACTTTTTTTCAAGTTTCTTTCATGGTGCAGGAATGTGAGATCAATGTCAAGACACGGGTGAAGATCAAACCGTGCAAAATTTAATAATTTTGTCTCGCCCCAAAGCTCAATCTATTCTAAAAACACAATCTTAAATGGGCCTGCTGGTTTGCAAATGTTATGGGATTCAATGGGGCGCACTCTTTGAAAAATTGAAGAGTTTTGCAGCCCGAATTCTGCCTGCAAGGGGAAAAAAAAAAGAACAGGAAAAGACTGTGGGAAGGTTTCCCCTCCCCAGATTAAAATATTCTGTATTCTTAATATTAAAAAGAGGCAAACTATGATATTTTCCCAAAGAAGAAATGGAGAAAAATAATCTTAACAAAGGCAGAAAGGAGCCCCAGTTTCCTTGCCATAAAAAAACAGTTTCTTTTTTTTTAAAATTTGTATTAAGTACAAAGGAAAAAAAAAGGATTAAAAACATTGAACATGGTAAATCTTTTTTGACTGACATCTCAGTCCATATTGTACGTTAATTACATATAATATACCTATATACAACTATACATTTCTAGTCTCTATCTCAGTTTATCTCTTTACTGTGACCTCCATTTTTTCCCCTCCATCTATAAAATTTATTCCATGTTTGATAAAATTCTGTTTCTTCCTGATTTTTTAATCTTTTTGTTATCCTATCTAGTTCTGCGCAATCCATAATTTTCTTTATTAGTGCTTCCCCACTCGGTACTTCCATTGCTTTCCGCTTTTGAGCAAATAGTATCCTTGCTGCTGTGACCACATGGATAATTAAATATGTGTCCTCTTTATTTACATTTTTCTCTAGTATTCCTGATAGTAATGTCTCCGGTTTGTATTGAAACCAAGAGACCTGAAGAGGCTGGCCTTCAGGATGCAGATTTTGTATCCACGCAGGAAGACTGGCCCAATCTATTCACAAACAAAGCGCCTCCAGCCACAGAAGGCCGGAGTTGATGGGATTCAGAATTTACATCCTCCCCACCCAAATTCTTTTTTTTTATTTATTTTTTATTATTTTTCACCATACACCCAAACAAACTTAAAATACATAAACATAAATCTTTTCTTTTAACAGAACAGTACTATACATTTTAAGCATTCTTTACATCTTATTTACATTTTATGTACATCAATAATTACGTCTTTTCCTTTCTCTATTCTAGCCAATTATAACATTTATTCCAAATTTCATAGAATTCTGTCGCCTCCTTGTCTTTTAATTCTAACGTAAGTTTGTTCATTTCTGTGCATTCCAAGATTTTGTACATAATCATATCATTTGTGGGAATATTTTCACTCTTCCAACATTGAGCATATGCTATACGAGCTGCAGTCAATATGTGTATAATGATACGTTGGAGTTGTTTTTCCATCTTTAAATTTATTATGCCCCAAAGAAATAATTCTGGTTTAAAATCCATTTGTATCTCCGTTATCTCCTGTATCCAATCTCTTATTTGTTCCCAATAATTTTTTGCTTTGGGGCACAGCCATCACATGTGATAAAATGTTCCTTCTCTGATTTTACATTTCCAACACTTCGGGTCTATATTTTTATACATTTTAGCCAATCTCGCTGGTGTTAAATGCCATCTGTAAATCATGTTATATTGATTCTCTCTGTATGCAGTTGATAGCATCAATTTGCAATTTATGTTCCATAATCTTTCCCATTCCTCTAAATTTATATTTCGCCCCACATTTCGTGCCCACGCTATCATATCACTTTTAGGACATAATGGGGTCAATCCACCACCATTAGACCAGCAAAAGACACAAGGATCACCACATTGCACAACCCCCTGGAGCATCTCAATCAGAACCCTATAAAGATTCATCCACTCGCCCAGCCATTTTATTAGCCACCCCAAAAAGATGCTGCAGCCCCTGAAGTTTCTGGCAACTCAACGAAGAGACCTCCCTTTCAAAATGCAGCCTGCCTTCAGCTCATTTCTACAACGTCCTCCCAGCTTGGAACAGGACCTGGTTTTCCTTCCGACGAAACCGTGGCCAGTGAGGTGAAACTCGTTTGGCCATGGCAAGGAATTTTTGCTTCTACTAAGCAATTCCAGCCATGACCATTTGCTCAACTGAAATGAAGAAGCCGCCTTCATTTCAGCCAAGCCCCCAAACCTGGGCTTGGATTGCTTCAGGCGGCGCTGCAGGAGAAGATGCCTCCTCGCCTTCACCCCCAGTGATGGCCTTGCACTTCCCTGTTGAACAGTTTGGAACTGTCCCAGAAACCTTCCATTCATACAGAAGACCACTCTATGACAAGGCACCTCAAAGATGCGTCATAGAATTATCCACAGTGCGTGTTAGATCCAGCCAGCCTAGAAATCCCTTTGAACGTAGGTTGTCATCAACTGTGGCCTTGGAAGAGATGCTGCTTCCGTCTTTGAGGGAAGCTGAGACCTTTAGTAATTAGAATAGAATAGAATAGAATAGAATAG
>JAKSXO010000056.1:2665164-2670164 GCA_024509115.1 Crotalus helleri | reverse complement strand
TCCTCCTCCTCCTCCTCCTCCTCCTCCTCCTCCTCCTCCTCCTCCTCCCTTCTCCTCCTCCTCTTCCCTGAAAACACCTCTTCCTTCTAGCACTGATGATGTTCCCTAGTTGGGACATGAAACGTCTGCAAGAAAACCACCAAGCTCAGAGAGCACCCAGGATCTTACAGTCCTCCTCCTCCTCCTCCTCCTCCTCCTCCTCCTCCTCCTCCTCCTCCTCCTCCTCCACCCCACAAAGCCCTCTCCCTTCTAGCACTGATGATGTCCCCTAGTTGGGTCATGAAATGTCTGCAAGAAAACCACCAAGCTCAGACAGCACCCAGGAGCCCTCATTTCAACCCTGAGCTACAAATATTCTCCTTTTATTGTGAAGACCTTTTTTTTATCCAAACCTTCAGTAATGGAAAGTGAATCCTCCTTTGGATTGTGTACGTTTCCTTCCTTATTTTTTTTTGTTCCTATCCTTTCGTTACTTTGCCACCTTCCATTTATTTATTTTTGTGCATTTTTTCCCCCTTGGGCAGCACTTCACAATCAGAAGGCTGTGAGTTTGTCTGCTGTGAACACTACAAAGGTGTCAGGAAGGGCATTCGTCCAGTAAATGCTCAGCTCCATTCAATCACCCCAACTCCATGCCAATGCAAGGGATTACAGGGTTGTTAAAAGAAAAAAAAAATGTATTATTTTCCTTGTTTGAATGTTTTTCTTATGAGCCATCCAGGGTGGAAGAATGATGGCATGCACATTTAGTAAAATAAATAATCCAGAAGAACTGATGGAGTTTAGAATAGAATAGAATAGAATAGAATAGAATAAACTGATTAATTGAAGAATAGAATAGAATAGAATGAGAATAAAATGAATAGAATAGAATAGAATAAACTGATTAATTGAAGAATAGAATAGAATAGAATAGAATAGAATAGAGTAGAATAGAATAGAATAGAATAGAATGAGAATAAAATGAATAGAATAGAATAGAATAGAATAGAATAGAATAGGAGAACAGAATGAGAATAGAATAGAATAGAATAGAATAGAATAGAATAGAATAGAATAGGAGAACAGAATGAGAATAGAATAGAATAGAATAGAATAGAATAGAATGAGAATAAAATGAATAGAATAGAATAGAATAGAATAGAACAGAATAGAATAGAATAGAATAGAATAGAACAAACTGATTAATTGAAGAATAGAATAGAATAGAATGAGAATAAAATGAATAGAATAGAATAGAATAAACTGATTAATTGAAGAATAGAATAGAATAGAATAGAGTAGAGTAGAATAGAATAGAATAGAATGAGAATAAAATGAATAGAATAGAATAGAATAGGAGAACAGAATGAGAACAGAATGAGAATAGAATAGAATAGAATAGAATGAGAATAAAATGAATAGAATAGAATAGAATAGGAGAACAGAATGAGAATAGAATAGAATAGAATAGAATGAGAATAAAATGAATAGAATAGAATAGAATAGAATAGAATAGAATAGAATAGAATAGGAGAACAGAATGAGAACAGAATGAGAATAGAATAGAATAGAATAGAATAGAATAGAATGAGAATAAAATGAATAGAATAGAATAGAATGAGAATAAAATGAATAGAATAGAATAGAATAGAATAGGAGAACAGAATGAGAACAGAATGAGAATAGAATAGAATAGAATAGAATGAGAATAAAATGAATAGAATAGAATAGAATGAGAATAAAATGAATAGAATAGAATAGAATAGAATAGAATAGAATAGAATAGAATAGAATAGAATAGGAGAACAGAATGAGAACAGAATGAGAATAGAATAGAATAGAATAGAATGAGAATAAAATGAATAGAATAGAATAGAATGAGAATAAAATGAATAGAATAGAATAGAATAGAATAGAATAGGAGAACAGAATGAGAACAGAATGAGAATAGAATAGAATAGAATAGAATGAGAATAAAATGAATAGAATAGAATAGAATGAGAATAAAATGAATAGAATAGAATAGAATGAGAATAAAATGAATAGAATAGAATAGAATAGAATAGAATAGAATAGAATAGAATAGAATAGAATAGAATAGAATAGAATAGGAGAACAGAATGAGAACAGAATGAGAATAGAATAGAATAGAATAGAATGAGAATAAAATGAATAGAATAGAATAGAATGAGAATAAAATGAATAGAATAGAATAGAATAGAATAGAATAGAATAGAATAGGAGAACAGAATGAGAACAGAATGAGAATAGAATAGAATAGAATAGAATGAGAATAAAATGAATAGAATAGAATAGAATAGGAGAACAGAATGAGAATAGAATAGAATAGAATAGGAATGAGAATAAAATGAATAGAATAGAATAGAATAGAATAGGAGAACAGAATGAGAATAGAATAGAATAGAATAGAATAGAATAGAATAGAATAGAATAGAATAGGAGAACAGAATGAGAATAGAATAGAATAGAATAGAATAGAATAGAATAGAATAGAATAGAATAGAATAGATCTGGAAGGGACCTTGGAGGTCTTCTAGTCCAACCCCCTGCTTGAGCAGAAGACCTTATACCATTTCAGGCAAATGGTTGTCCAGTCTCTTCTTAAAAGCCTCCAGTAATGAAGCACCCACAACTTCTGAAGGCAGACCGTTCCACTGGTTAATTGTCCTGGCTGTTAGGAAGTTTCTCCTTAATTCCAGGTTGCTTCTGAGGCAAAATACTGTCATAACAGCTTGATCTGGAACAACAGCAATGCCCTCCAACATCGAAGACATTCATGTCTCTTGCCTGCATTTTCAGCTGTTGCAACCGCAAGGCTCCAATGTTTGGCTGAGAAGCCCGTCTCAATTCCCCAGTCAGTTCAGGTCAAATCAATTATGAACAGACAAATTCTGCTGAAATAAGAACTTGCGAAACATACGCTGTGAACACCTCACACTTCCCGGTGCATTTGTTCGGCTGGTGTTAGGTGGACTTAATTAGCTGAAGGTGTGACCTGCGTTGCTGGAAAAGAGAGAAACGAGAAAGAGAGACGCATCCCATCCACAAGCTCTGGATAAAACAAGAGGTAAAAATTATTCAGCGGAAATTAAGCCGGCCATAAATTAACACAAGAGCCAGGAGGGGAAGAAAAAAAACAACAACTAAAAAATGCAGGTGGAGGAGAAGAAAGTAAACCGGGAAGGATCTATTTGGACTCCTCTGTTAGGAGAATGGAGAGGGTTCCAGTAGACTTTTTTGTCCAAGAGAGTGTTGAAGGAAAAGTCTTCCTCATGGTTCAGTCCAAGCCGGGAATAAACAACATGACAACTGCTTTAGAAAGAAGGTTGCAGTTTATCGAAGAGCAGAACCAGACAGGAAGATGGCTCTGGAAGAAAAAAAAAAAAGAGAGAGAGAGAGCACATGTAGGGAGTGGGTTTTTATACCCTCTGGAGCCTTTTGTTTGGAGTTGTTTCCTATTCCTGTTTGAGGCTTTGTATTTCCTGTGTCACGTATTCCAAAAGGTGTGCCTTTCTGCTATTCTGATGGTGGTGGGTTAATCCTATTATGTCCCAAGGGTCATATCCTGCTTCCCTGGGGCTGTGGCTGATGACTCTTAGATTTTTGGTGTTGATTCTAGGGATCTTTTTTCCTAATCCCAGTTTCCTGACTCCATTCTTTCGGACAAGATTAACCCATCTGCATTCCTGCAGACTTGGTTTCTGCTTGGGACAGTTTTACCCAAGAAATATTAGACTAGTGTGCCTTCTTCCTTATTTCGTTCCTGTAACAATGAACGTCCTAATCTCTCCAAATTGCTTTTAAATAATAGTAATAATATTAATAATCGCCTCTTAATAGGCTGGGCATTATTTCTTCATTCTGGCAGTGCTTAAAGATCACCATTTAGCTTTCCATTAAATTATCGCATTTGCCTTAATTACTTGGCTAATTTTAATCTAGCGGGAATCAGAGGCAGAGATCAAAACATTCCTGCTGTTACATTACATCTATAATAACCATTTGCAAGGGCGAGAAAAAAAAACAGACCTCTGACAGTCATAAGAGTACCTCTCCTTAAAACTTACTCCATCTAAGAAGCTGTTCTAATATTGTAGCTTTTACACAGAGCCACAATCGTTAAATAGTAGACCATCCAAAAGTTACAGAGAGGAAACCGGTGTACCGAAACGGAATTGGCTATTTATGCAGAGATTATCTTAACTGGGTATCCTTGTTATGAAGGCCACTACACCTAAAAGTGTAACCATAAAAATCCTTTTATGGCGATAATCAGTTTTTAATCGGTTTGTTTATTCCGGGGACGGCAATTTTGCCCCGGAGTAAGGAGCTGCTTATCTCCTTCCCCAATTTAATATTCTTCAAGGTGAGACTAAAAATATTCTTCAGGATGAGATTAAGAAAACCTTAACTCGGAGGAGACGAGAGAATTTGCAGCAGCGTTTTCCCATTCTAGAACAGTCCATATAGTTCAAAGTAACAATAGCACTGAAAAAGTGACATAACTATTTTTTCACACTTACAACTGTTGTAGCTTCTCCGGGGTACGTGGTCCAAATTTGTACGCTTGGCAACTGACTCATACTTATGATGGTTGCAGCGTCCGGGGGGGTCACGTGATCCCCTTTTGCAACGTTCTGACAAAGCCAATGGGGGAAGACGGGTTCACTTAACAATGGGTTACTAACCTAGCCACAGCAGTGAGTTCCTGAAGAATAGTGGCATATATGCTTTTACTTGTGGTTTATGTTTGTGCGTAATGTGCGTTGTGGATAGCACTTAATTTCGTTGTGAGATGCACAGTGACGATAAAGTTATTCAAGAAAGCTCATAAAAATGGGGGCAAAACTCACTGGGCCGATGTCTCGCTGAGCAACAGAAAATTTGGGTTCCATCGCGGTCGTAAGCTGAGGATTACCTGTATTACAAGACCTGCACCTAGTTTCTGAATTTCCCAGCGGGTGTTTCCAATGATCAGTACCAATTATTAAAAAATA
>JAKSXO010000056.1:2382664-2660164 GCA_024509115.1 Crotalus helleri | reverse complement strand
TTGCAATTCTGAACATGGGAGAACAGTCTTCACTTTCATGTGTAAAGCAACGAGAACTGGATATGGCTAGTCTAGAGAAAAGAAGGACTAGGGTTGACATGATAACAACATTCCAGTATTTGAGGGGCTGCATCCAGTTTTGGTCCCCACATTACAAAAAAGATGTTGAGGCTTTGGCAAAAAAAAAAAAAAAATGCAAAGAAGAGCAAATAAAATGATTAAAGGCCTGGAGAGTAAAACATATGAAGAACGGTTGCAGGAATTGAATACGGTCAGTCTAGACTCTAGAGCAGTGGTTCTCAACCTTTCTAATGCCGCGACCCCATAATACAGTTCCCCATATTGTGGTGACCCCCAACCACTTATACATCACTGGGTGCCAGGGCCGTGGCCAAAGAAAAGGGGGAAAAAATGGCAGACTGCGTTGTTTGGCGACCCCCGTGAAATGGTTGTTCGGGGGTCCCGACCCACAGGTTGAGAACCACTGGTCTAGAGAAAAGAAGGATTAAGGGGGACATGATAGCAGTATTCTAGTATTTGAGGGGTTGCCACAAAGATGAGGAGGGGGTCAACTTATTTTCCAAAGCACCAGAAAGCAAGACAAGAAACAATGGATGGAAACCAATCAAAGAGAGAAGCAACCTGAAATTAAGTTGAAATTTCCTGACAGTGAGGACAATTAACCAGTGGAACTACTTGCCTCCAGAAGTTGTGAGGTTTTTAAGAAGAGACTTCCTTCCTTCCTTCCTTCCTTCCTTCCTTCCTTCCTTCCTTCCTTCCTTCCTTCCTTCCTTCCTTCCTTCCTTCCTTCCTCTTTCTTTCTTTCTTCCTTCCTTCCTTCCTTCCTTCCTTCCTTCCTTCCTTTCTTTCTTTCTTTCTTTCTTCCCCTTCTTTCCTATTTCTTCCTTCTTCCTTCTGGAAAAAAAATAGTTGCTACCCATCCCTTGACATTTTCCAGGGCTGCCTAGTTTTTGACCAATTTTGAACTTGTCAGAACAAGCCAGAACTCAAAATAAATAATAACATTAGATCAAGTCTCCTTCGAGTGCAACTCGACTCTAATCCTGCTCTGTTTTTGCGAGGCGTCCAGATTGGCTAGGAGGTGCTTGAAATGCATCAATGGACGGCTTAGTGTAAGAGAACGTTTAAAAGCACTGAAAAAATCAGGAATTAGTGACACTTCCTTCAACCAGAGAAGAAACGTCAGCTTTCAGCTTGGCGGGAAACAAAATCTGAGAAAATCGGAATAAATTAGCACATGTCCCCAGCATCTGCTATCCGAAAAAGCTGTTGCTGAGGCAACAGAATCTGAATTGCCAAGAAATAATTAGAAGTTATCCTTATCAGAAAGGCGTGAAGCGTTCTTAAACAGGAGATCCGAGAGACAGTTCTCCTCTCTCCTTGCCTTCAGTCTATCATCTATGACAGTGGTTCTCAACCTTTTTAATGCCACGACCCCCAACCGGTCGTAAGTCGAGGACTACTCAACCGGTCGTAAGTCGAGGACTACTCAACCGGTGCAGCACCGTTTGCAGAATGGGACTTTTGGCGGGCTCAGCAGGGCAGAGACAGCCTGGACAATTCCTATTGGCTTTTGAAAGCCAATAGAATTGGACTCTATTCAAGAGAGTCTCTTCTATTGGCTTTCAGAAGCCAATAGAATAAAAGGGAGTAGCACAGCTAAGGAAAAGGGGGGGAAAAATGGCGGACTGCGTTGTTTGGCGACCCCCGTGAAATGGTCGTTCGACCCCAAATGGGGTCCCGACCCACAGGGTGAGAACCACTGATCTATGAAAATGATTTAAACTTAAAAAACGGTTACGTGGCTTGACATTTCAATTCTGATGAAACAACACACACACACACACACACACACAAAACCCCAGTTGCAAAGCCTCAGCAGTTCCTCAACCTCTCTCTGTGGCTGAGTTGAAGCTTGGCATGATCTTGGGGCTTCGATAGCCAATTTTTTATTTGTATTTTTTATTTTGCTAAGTGGTCCAAAGAAATGAAAGCCTTTTGCCGTTTGGTGATCGGTTCAAGCTCTCTGTGTCTCAGGGGCCGTGGAAATTTTCTTTATGCCCACTCTAGACACCGATTCAGCATAATGTCTTTAAACATGGGGCTAATGCTTCAATGATCAGTTAGACCGGTCAAACCAGTCAGTCCTAGAGGAGATCAACCCCGACCGCTCTTGAGAAGGCCAGATCCTGAAGTTGAAACTCAAGTCCTTTGGCCACCTAATGAGAAGGAAGGACTCCCTGGAGAAGAGCCTGATGATGGGAAAGATGGAGGGCAAGAGAAGAAGGGGACGACGGAGAAGGAGGTGGCTGGATGGAGTCCCTGATGCAGCAGGCGTGAGCTTCAATGGACTCCAGAAGATGGTAGAGGACAGGAAGGCCTGGAGGAACGTTGTCCATGGGGTCACGATGGGTCAGACACGACTTCGCAACTAACAACAGCAACAAGTACATTGAGTGAAAAGATCCATTCTTTGATCTTGTTACTAACTGAACAACTGCAGGGATTCAGTGAACAGCCATGGCAAGAAAAACCGTAAAATGGGGCAAAACTCACTTAACAAATGTCTTACACTTAGCAACGGAAATTTTGGGCTCAACTGTGGTGGTAAATCAAGGAGTATCTATACAACTAGTTAAAGTGGGGAACTCTTATCCCTTGGCATGTCTCAGATTCTCTTTTTGAAGAGTTACTTCTTTAGCCCTGATTTCCATTTTGTTGCTTATTAGACTGTAAGGATTAGCTTTCTTTCTTTCTTTCTTTCTTTCTTTCTTTCTTTCTTTCTTTCTTTCTTTCTTTCTTTCTTTCTTTCTTTCTTTCTTTCTTTTTTTTCTCTCTCTTTCTTTCTTTTTCTTTCTTTCTCTCTTTCTTTCTTTCTTTTCCTTCCCTCTTCCCTTCCTTTCTTCCTTCCTTCTTCACTGTTTTCCTCTTTTCCTGCATTCCTCCTTTTCTTTTCCTTCCTCCCTCCCTTCCTTCTTTCCTTCTTTCCACTATTTTCCTTCTTTCCTTTCCACTGTTTTTCTTTCTTTCTTTCTTTTTTACTCTTTCTTTCTTTCTCTTTCTTTATTTCTTCCTTCCTTCCTTTCTTCTCTCTCCTCCCTCCCTCTCTCCCTCCTTCCTTCCACTCTTTCTTTCTTTCTTCTTTCTTTCTTTCTTTCTTTCTTTCTCTTTCTTTCCCTTCCTTCCTTCCTTCCTTTCTTTTCTCTCCTCCCTCCCTCTCTTCTTCTTTCCTTCCTGCTATCCACCCTCCCTTTCCCATCAACTAACTTCCTTCCTTCCTTCCTTCCTTCCTTCCTTCCTTCCTTCCTTCCTTCCTTCCTTCCTTCCTTCCTTCCTTCCTTCCTTCCTTCCTTCCAATTCCCAGGGCTACATTGTCTGAGCTGGGCAGCCAAGTAAACGTTTTATATAAGCAAATAAAACCAACGCCTCTTTGGTCTACAAGATTACAGATATATGTTATTATTGAGTGCCCAAAGCCTGGCCATTTTTCATGGCAACAATGACGATGTTCCTTAATAACATCATTTGTCATCGTGATCTTGACATTCATTTCATTGGCTAAAGGTGTAACCTTACATTTTGCCTGCACAAAACGATTAGATTTAGATCTCCCCTTTCATTGTTCTGACTTCTTCCTCTTGGCCTTGGCCTTGAGGAATTTCTGGTGGGTTGCATCTATTATGGCAAAGAGGTAAAATTTATTAGTTTATCTGTCAGATTTAGAGACCGCCGGTCTCCTTCGCAGAGCAACTATGTGAAATTTGCGCTACGTAAGTTATAATTCACAAACGAAAAGAAAAGTTGTCTGCTTAGGCAGTGCATTGTGATGTATAATGCATAACCTGTATAGCTTAATAACATGTTTGCCTTCATTTGACAGACTTTTGTGTCTTTTGTAGATACCCAGTGGTAGACCTTAAAGTTTTCATTTTGATTTTATTTCTTTTTGGGGTTGTGTGTGATCTTTACTCTGAGCCCAGGATTAAATTGCAACAATGTCTTTTTTCCTTCCTTCCTTCCTTCCTTCCTTCCTTCCTTCCTTCCTTCCTTCCTTCCTTCCTTCCTTCCTTCCTTCCTTCCTTCCTTCCTTCCTTCCTTCCTTCCTCTTCCCTCCCCTTTCTTTCTTTCTTTCTTTCTTTCTTTCTTTCTTTCTTTCTTTCTTTCTTTCTCTCTCTCTCTCTTTCTTTTCTTCCATTGTTTTCCTTTCATCTCCTTCCTTCCTCCCTTCCTTCCTTCTTTCCTTCCTTCCTCTTCCCTCCCATTTCTTTCTTTCTTTCTTTCTTTCTTTCTTTCTTTCTTTCTTTCTTTCTTTCTTTCTTTCTTTCTTTCTTTCTTTCTCTTTTCTTCCATCATTTTCCTTTCATATCCTTCCTTCCTTCCTTTTTTCCTCTTCCCTCTTCTTTCTTTCTTTCTTTCTTTCTTTCTTTCTTTCTTTCTTTCTTTCTTTCTTTCTTTCTTTCTTTCTTTTTTTCTTTCTTTCTTTCTCCCTCCCTTCCCTCCCTCTTTCTTTCTTTCTTCTTTCTTTCTTTCTTTCTCTCTCTCTCTCCTTCCATCTCCTTCCTTCCCTCCCTCCCTCCCTCCCTTCTCTCTCTCTCTCTCTCTCTTTCTTTCTTTTTTCTTCCATCATTTTCCTTTCCTCTCCTTCCTTCCTTCCTTCCTTCCTTCCTTCCTTCCTTCCTTCCTTCCTTCCTTTCAATTTCTTTTCCTTTTCTTTTACAGCCCTCCAAACAACACTGTTCAATTACCTCTGGGTGGATTTATCTGACATTTGTAAGGCAGCGTCTTTCCCCCCATCTTAAAAGCATGACTAGGCCATTACATGCTGAAGTAAGTGATGTTTAATGAATGATTTGTAATTAGTTTTAAATTAAAGCTTTCTCGCTGCAATTGTGGAAGGTATAAGTAGCCCATAGATCTCATTAAGCACTCAAATCAAGCCGGATTTTCTTAAACAATGCGTTCTATTATGGTGCTTTAAATAATGATTGGTGTCAATCTAAGTCAAGACGATTGATGATTCTTTTGCATTTGAACTTGCAGGAGTGTATTTATAGGTGCACGTTCTCAAAAGGAAGAAATTCCTGGTCAATTATCTCTATTTCAGGGTTGACCCATTTGAGTAGTTCCTACGGAATAAGGCTTTTTTTTTTTCTGGTGCAAATTATGGAGGCGTCAAATCTGGTTTGTAGCCGCAGATAAAAGGTAGCCTCGTTTGACAGTTGGCACCATCCCATCGACCATGACCTGGGAGTGAAAAACATGGAAATGTCAGCAAAAGAGCAAATGAAAAACTAGAATTGGAATGGCTTGGCCTCCAGAAGTTGTGGGTGCTCCATCACTGGAGGTTTCCAAGAAAAGATTGGACAGACATTTGTCCGAAATGGGATAAGATCCCCTGCTTAGGCAGGGGGGTTGGACTAGAAGACCTCCAAGGTCCCTTCCCACTTTGCTATTCTTTATAAGGACTCTTTTAAGAGAGAGATAAAACAAGTCCTGCGATTGCATTTTTCAGGGGGGCAATGGAATGAAAAGGGGGTGACGCGGGGGCGAAGGAATGAAAAGGGGGCGATATGGGGGCGATGGAGTGAGACGTTTTGGGGACACTTTTGAGACTTTTTCGTACAGTGAATCGCTGTATATCTGTCGTACAAAAACATCAGATCGCTGGCTATTAGGGGATTGAATTGTGTTTTCAAATGTTCCTCCAGCTAGCTTCAGTACAGAACGCCGTACATATGTGAATACGCATCGCTTATCTTCATGCGCGTTGCGCAGCAGCCTCTACCCATACAGTGGCGCGCCATTGGCCAGAATATGGGAGATATGGGAAAAAGACTGGAAGTAAATTATTTGCATCGATATGTCCTGATGACAATTTTAAACACAAATTTTAAATAATTTTAAAAACAAAAAAAAGGGTTTGCATAAATTGAAGAATTATTTCCTATGTTGTGATTGAGAGGTTGTGTTGGGGGAGGGGGGCGAGGAGAACTTCCTCATTGGCTCAAGGGGGGGCGATTCGTTCAAAAAGGTTAAGAACCACTGACTTAAACCATCTACAGCAGTGGTTCTCAACCTGTGGGTCGGGACCCCATTTGGGGTCGAACGACCATTTCACGGGGGTCGCCAAACAAGGCAGTCCGCCATTTTCCCCCCCTTTTCCTTAGCTGTGCTACTCCCTTTTATTCTATTGGCTTTTGAAAGCCAATAGAATAGACTCTCTTGAATAGAGTCTAATTCTATTGGCTTTCAAAAGCCAATAGGAACGGTCCAGGCTGTCTCTGCCCTGCTGAGCCCGCCAAAAGTCCCATTCTGCAAATGGTGCTGCACCGGTTGAGTAGTCCTCGACTTACGACCGGTTGGGGGTCGCGGCATTAAAAAGGTTGAGAACCTCTGATCTACAGCTTGTGAAAAGATGGAAAGAGTCTACAATATTTGTAGGAAATACCTCCTAAATTGATTTGCAAGCAGATCCGGACATTCAGGCCCAGGATTTGTTTAATGGTTCCGCCCACCAAATTAAGAATTGAACTCAGGGGACGCTGAAGGAAATTCGGCCTGGAGCCGTCGCTCCATTGGAGAGAGCTGCCCTGGAGAAAAATAAAAGGGGAGAACCTCATGAGATCCGGCGTCCTGGAGGTGCTTTTTCCGAGAGGCCGCTAGACTTTCTGGTTTTTCCTTGAAGGCGTTTCACCGCTTCCCATCCGAGAAGCTTCTGAATGAAAATCTGGGTTACTGACTTACCTGTAATGTAATCAGGTCAAGGAATATTCGGACTAGCCACGATAGAGACTGACTAGCAAAGAGATTATTATTATTTTTTGACAGAAGTGGACCCAATACAGGCAAGTCCCCGACTTACAACTGCAACTGAGCCCAATGTTTCTGCTGTTAAAGCAAAAAACGAAACTTCTTGATTGATTGATTGATTGATTATTACTATTAAAAAGTGAAGCTCAAAGGCGCCAGATGTTTTTAAAGCTGGACGTACCTTTTGGTGGCTTCCTCCTATCCAGAACAGAACCGGTTTTCGTGCTTGGTAAATGGCCAGCTTCACCAGGAAGGCGTTGTGTTGGGCACTCGAGATGCTGGTCAGGTGTCCGTTTGGGACGAAGCTTTGGCAAGTCCTCTAGGAAGTAATGATCGGAGAGAGGAAGGTAAACGGAGCAGCTGTGAATCGGAGGTGTGGTTCAGACTGGAGTGTGTGCGGGAATGGAGTGAAGAGAGAGGGAAGAGGGAGGGAGTTAGGGAAGAATAAGAGAAGGGGAAGGGGAAAGGGAGGGAAGAAATGGAAGGGAGAAAGGGAGGCAGAAAAGAAGGAGGGAAGGAGTAGGAAGAAAGGAAGGAGAGAAAGAGATAGGAATCCGGGAGAGAAGGAAAAGGGAAAAGGAGATGGAAGGAAGGAAGGAAGGATGGAAGGATGGAAGGAAGGAAGAAAAAATGAAAGAGAAGGAAGGAAAATGAAAGGGAAGGAAAGAAGGAAGGAGGAAAGGAAGGAAGGAAAGAATGGAGGAAAGAAAGAAAAAGGAAAGGAAAGGAAGGAAAGAAAGAAGGGAGAAAGGAAAGAAGGAAGGAAGAAAGGAAAAATGAAAGAGAAGGAAGGAAAATGAAAGGGAAGGAAAGAAGGAAGGAGGAAAGGAAGGAAGGAAAGAAGGGAGGAAAGAAAGAAAAATGAAAGGGAAGGAAGGAAAGAAAGAAGGGAGGGAGGAAGGAAAGAAAGAAGGAAAGAAGGAAGGAAGGAAGGAAGGAAGGAAAGAAGGAAGGAAGGAAGGAAGGAAGGAAGGAAAGAAGGGAGGGAGGGAGGGAGCGAGGGAGGGAGGGAGAGAGGAAGGAAAAAAGTCAAGCAAATAAGAATATGTGGGAGACAGAAAATAAAACAGTCCATGGATCAATATGTCTGGAACGTCCAGAGTGCTAGAGAACTCTGTCAATGCTTCTTCACCTCCAGGCCTCCGAGGCCTAGAACGGACTTCCAGAAACAGCCTGGGCTCCGCCGGTTCTCCGTAGTCAACAAAACCTAGCTACCGGTTCTACCGAACCGGTGCCAACCAGCTGAATCCCACGACTGAGACAGGGTGTTTGGATAAGAAAAATCTCCTTTGAAGAGGATGGCTGGGAAGATGTCCATACCTCAGCTTCTGCCCACGTCCGTTGCTCCTGGACATACATGTAGCAGTGGCCCGAGTAACTCATCCAGCCCTCTCGACAACCTTCTTGACAAAAAGAGCTTCGGTATTCCAGAGCGGAGTCAGGAACCAGGAGGACGTCAGACTTCGCGGGAGGAAGATTGTTTTGAACGCCGGCATTTGGATAAAAGGGCCGGTGGTCGTGGGGCTGGATCCATCTGTGGCCTTTAAGACACAACCAAGTCAATAATAAAAAGACGTAAGGAGAATTCCCCCCCCTTTTTAATACAAGAAAGCCCCCATATTGGAAAAGAAATGCCCGCACCCCACCCCCAGAAGAGACAAGTCTCCCCCGAAGTAAAACCATTCAAGTGGCCGGCCCCCCAGCTGGCTCAGGAATTCTGGGAGTTGAAGTCCACGAGTCATAAAAGACCCAAGGTTGACTACCCCTGATCAAGACAAACTATTCATAAACAAAACTACAGCGACAACCTCCACGGAAGACTGGAACTGTTCCAATTAAAAAGCAGGGATATATAAAACCTACATTCCCCACCCAGCGTCCAGGACAGGGCATGACCTCCCAGCCATAAGGAGTCAGACAACAATAATTAGAATACTAAAAGGGCACACTCACGCACAGATTAAAGTACATTTCACAACCAACCTAGGCATCTCAATCACAAAGGCCTGAAGCAGTGATGGCGAACCTTTTAGAGACCGAGTGCCCAAACTGCAACCCAAAACCCACTTATGCATCGTCGGGTGCTGGGTGGGCGTGGCCCATCAACTGGGTGTGGCCCATTGGGTGGGCGTGGCCCATTGGCTGGGCGTGGCTGCGGTGGTAACGGCAGACTGGGTGGGGCTAAAAAGTTCAGTCAATCAATTCCAACTTTGCAAGATCTTATTTTTCCCGTGAGAAGTTGAAATTGACTGATTGATTGAACCTTTTTTTATTTTTGCACACGGTGGTGGAGGCCTAAAGCGAGAAGGTTTTATAAAACCCAGCTGAAGGCCTAGGACTGGAGTGACGTTGTGCGTGCCCACAGAGAGGGCTCTGAGTGCCGCCTCTGGCACCCGTGCCATAGGTTTGCCACCACTGGCCTAAAGAATGTATAAAAGCCCGCCTCCTCTCAACCCATTTGGTCAGCCACCTCAGAAACATGCTGTTGTCACTGTAGTTTCTGGCTACCAAAGTAACAAGACCTCCTTTCCAAAATGCAGCTTGCCTCTCTTTTATTTCAGCGTCTTTCTCCCGGCTTGGAACTGGAGCATATTTTACTTCCAACAAAGAGAAGCGGCCCATCCAGTTCTCTCAAATGGTAGAAAGAGCCCAAATTGGGCACCCACAAAACTTTTTTTTATATATAGAATTGTCTCTGGAGATTGTCCATCTTCCAGATTATGGCTGTCCCAAATGTGCTTTTTCTCCAAAAGGCAGCTGGATTTTCCTGATTTATTTTCTTGAAAATGTTTCGGTTCTCATCCTAGGAGATTCTTCCCTTCTGAAAAAGAACTGAAGAAGCTTCTTGGATAAGAAGCAAAATGTGTTCAAGGTGTTTGTGTGTGTGTGTGTGTGTGTGTGTGTGTTTCTGTTTGTGTATGGAATTGCTATTGCAGTTTACCCTTCATCTCCTTAAGCAAAGGGCAGTTGTGATTTAAAAAAAAATCTGAAGGCACGCAGGCCCCTTTAAGACTGATATGGCTAATCAGGCCATTAATTTATCTTTTCCCAAACAAGATGTGCTATAACCACCACTGCCGTATGTTCTCCTTGCTCTGGGCTTCTTGTCGCATGTAAATTTCCATAAATCCTGCCTAATATCAGCCAGGCTGGCTAGGGATTATGGAGGTTACAACACAACCGTCTGGCTGAGAGGGTGTGATTCCACAAGATCACGAAACCCTTGACTCTCACCTTCGGAAAACGGGAGAAGCAGCGATGTCAGGAAGAACCACGGAAGAATTTGCAGCCTCATTTCCACGTTGTGGGACGACATTCACCCAGCACGAAGCAAGGACCCCCTGAAATGAAAACTGGAATTTATATTTCCTTACCTGTTCACAGGTATTTGAAGCTACCTTCAGATCACTCCGACCTTAAACATTAATTTACTGGGTTAATTAATGATACACTCGCTATTAAATTATAGAATAGAATCCTTGTGTGATTGGACACAAAAGGAATTTGTCTTTAAGAATCTGGTTCTTTTGAGACACAGAATATAAAGTAGATGATGGTAAGGTTGCTGCCCTTTTAGACTTCACGATAAAGCAGAATAGGTAATGTGGCTTTCCCAACATTTTGTAAATGTTTGTCAGTTTGGGAAGTTTAGGATGGCCAACTTCAGAGAAGATGCCACCTCAAGCCTCTAGTATGTCCCAAGAATGTCCCATCCAAATTCAGCAATAAAATGTCTAATTCTTAGTAGCCCCAAATGAAGTTCAAAATGGTTAAAGTAGAACTGGGAGATCTTAGGAGGGAAAACAAACTACTTTTTACAAATTAACAGAAAATAATAGAGTCGGAAGTGACCTTGGAGATCTTCTAGTCCATCCATCTCCACAAACAGGAGACCCTATACCATTCCAGACAAGTGGCTGTCGAGTTTCTTCTTAAAAACCTCCAGTGATGGAGCATCCATGACTTCTGGTGGCAAGCTGTTCCACTGGTTAATTGTTCTCTCTGTCAGAAAGTTTCTCCTTAGTTCTAGGTTGGTTCTCTCCTTGATTAGTTTCCATCCGTTGCTTCTTGTCCTGCCTTCGGGCGCTTTGGAGAATAGCTTGACTCCCTCTTCTTTGGGGCAGCCCCTGAGATACTGGAAGGCTGCTATCATGTCACCCCTCATCCTTCTCGTCGTTAAACTAGACATCCCCAATTCCAGCAGCCGTTCCTTATATGCTTTAGCCTCCAGTCCCCTGATCATCTTTGTTGCTCTTCTCTGCACTCTTTCTAGAGTCTCCACATCTTTTTTACATCACGGTGACCAAAACTGGACACAGTATTCCAGATGTGGCCTTACCAAGGCTTATAAAGTAGTACTAACACTACATGTGATCTTGATTCTATCCCTCTGTTAAATGGAACCTAAGATAGCATTGGCTTTTTTTGGTGCCTGTTTACATACCCCTAAACAGGAATCTAGAAGTTTCAACTCAACCTGATGGCATCGTCAGATCCCCTGGCATGTACCCTGTGGTTCCATGTGGTGACCGACGGAGGTGGACAGGCACCAGTTATCCTCAGAGGTGTCCACTGGAGGAATTAAAATATCAGGATGGGAGCGGTGGCGACACAATTGAGGCCCCCGCCTTGTTTTATGTGCAACACTTTGTCTGCACAAAGAGCTGTAGAGGGCAGTGGTTAGAATGCAGTACTGCAGATAAACTCTGCCCACAGCCAGCAGTTTGATCCTGACTGGCTCAAGGTTGACTCAGCCTTCCATCCTTCTGAGGTCGCTAAAATGAGGACCCAGATTGTTGGGGGTGACATGCTGACTCTGTAAACCGCTTAGAGGGGGCTGTAAAAGCACTGTGAAGTGGTATATAAGTCTAAGTGCTATTTCTATTCTATTCTATTCTATTCTATTCTATTCTATTCTATTCTATTCTATTCTATTCTATTCTATTCTATTCTATTTCTTATTCCATTCTGTTCTGTTTTGTTCCATTTCTTATTCTATTCTGTTCTGTTCTTTGCCATGGTAGTGCAGTGGTTAGACTGCAGTACTGCAAGCAGATTCTGCCCACTGCCAGGAGTTCAATCCTGATGGTTCAAGGTTGACTCAGCCTTCCATCTTTCCAAGGTCGCTAAAATGAGGACCTAGATTGCTAAGGGTGACATGCTGACTCTGTAAACCGCTTAGAGGGGGCTGTAAAACACTATGAAGCGATATATAAGTCTCAGTTCTATTGCCCCTTCCCTCCTTCCTTCCTTCCTTCCTTCCTTCCTTCCTTGATGGGACAGTGGTTAGAATGCCGTATTGCAGGCTGACTCTGCCCACTGCCAGCAGTTAGATCCTGACACTCAAGGTGGACTCAGCCTTCCGTCCTTCTGAGGTCAGTAAAAGGAGCACCCAGATCATTGGTGGGGCAACAGGCTGACTCTGTAAACCGTTTAGAGAGGGCTATAAAAGCACAGTGAAGTGGTATATAAGTCTAAGTGCTAATGCTATTAAGGGCTGTGGTGGCGCTATGGTTAGAATGCCGTATTGCAGGCTGACTCTGCCCATTGCCAGCAGTTCGATCGTGACCGGCTCAAGGTTGACTCAGCCTTCCATTCTTCTGAAGTCAGTAAAATGGGGACCCAGATTGTTAGGGGCAAATACGTTGACTCTGTAAACCACTTAGAGAAGGCTGTAAAGCACTGTGAAGCGGTATAAAAGTCTAAGTGCTGTTGCTGTTGCTACTGCTGCACAGCCATGGCTGCCACCTTGCCACACATTTTGCAACACGCCCACAGCCCACAGAGGCTTTCAGCTGTCTAGCGTTTGACCCAGTTGCTTTGACTGACAACTAGGAAGCAAACTGTTTTCTTTGGAAACATCTGCACCGGAGAGAGAGTCCACATGGTTCGCATACATAAGCAGTCGTGGACCTAGCAGCCTTCCACGAACATATTGCCATGCGTTCTGGGATTGCACAATTATAAATTGTAATTATGGAATGCATTTGCATGCGCTTATGGAAACCCCTTCGTTGTGCACCGAGTGCTCGCCTGGGAAAAAAACGTCCACCTCCCACGTAATTTAAGCGTTTTCCAAACGTCCAGCCCAGGAGTTCAAATTGGGCCGAGCAGATAATTAACAATTTGTGCAGCTGTCTGGGAAATTAGCGCAAGGTATCTGGGTGTACAGGCGCCTGTCAATCAATCCCTGGGTCTTCAGAGACCACCCGGGAGAAAATATTCTGCAACAATCTAAATTAAAATAGAATAGAGCTGGAAGGGAGCTGGAGGCTTATCTGTGTCCTCAGAGTCAGCTGAATAGTGCAGATGGTTGGAACTGCTGAAAGGAGTGTGTTCTAGAAGGTTCCAAGAAGACTCCACACCCATTTGCACCACTCAGATGACCCCGAGGACACAGATAAACCTCCAGGTGGCCTCAACGACCCTCTAAAACAGTGGTTCTCAACCTATTTATTTATTTATGAGACTTATATACCGCTTTAAGTGCAAGCACTCTCTAAGCGGTGTACACCAGTAAGCAATGTATATATATATTTACATTGCCCCCAACAATCTGGGTCCTCATTTTACCTACCCCGGAAGGATGGAAGGCTGAGTCAACCTTGAGCCGGTGAGATCTGAACCGCTGACCTGCTGAACACAGTCAGCTAAAGTGGCCTGCAGTACTGCACTCTAACTGCTGCGCCACCTCGGCTCATATCAACCTATGGGTCGGGACCCCATTTGGGGTCAAACAACCATTTCACGGGGGTCGCCAAAGAACACAGTCCGCCATTTTTTCCCCCTTTTCCTTAGCTGTTCTACTCCCTTTTATTCTATTGGCTTTTGAAAGCCAATAGAACAGACTCTCTTGAATAGAGTCTAATTCTATTGGCTTTCAAAAGCCAATAGGAATTGTCCAGGCTGTCTCTGCCCTGCTGAGCCCACGAAAAGTCCCATTCTGCAAACAGTGCTGCACCAGTTGAGTAGTCCTCGACTTACGACCGGTTGAGTAGTCCTCGACTTACGACCGGTTGGGGGTCGTGGCATTAAAAAGGTTGAGAACCACTGAAGTAGAACCTTTGTTTTGTTTTGTTTTGTTTTAAAAAGTAGCTTTTCTTTGAGCATCAAATGCAGGACAGCCAACAATGGAGGAGAAGTTGCTAACTCTTTCTCTTAGGATTCCAAGAAGCCATCTACATTTCTGAATTCTCCCCACGAGTTTATTTCTTATGGCATATCAATAGCTGTTTAATATTAATGCCTAGACTGCTATATGGAGATTTGTGACGATAGGAGGGGGGGGGAGGGAGATGTCGAGAAGAAGCTTTTAAAAACAGCAAGAAGAAATTAAGAGCCATGAAAAATGCATGCCATTAAACAAAGCACCCGTATAACGCAATGCACCTGTTCAATAGAAGTTACCTGTTTTGTAGATATTTCGTTCTCCTTTTTTGATCCTTGGCAGGCAGTAGGAGAGCTTTTGTGACTCCTGTGTAGAAGGAGGCTAATAAAAAGCTATCCAATTCTTATGTACTTTCGGCTTCTTAAGCAAAGAAAGGGGTATTGGGTTGCCTTGTTGATTTTGCTAGTGATCCCTAAAGGTTTCAGAAGCACACACCTGGGGTTTCTTTTGCCATCAAGTTGGGACTTACCAATACACAAAGTGGGATGAGAGGCAGCCAAGCCAGTTGGGGCTCTGGAAGAACAACGTTTCTTGGGTTGACAAGAGAGACGGTTGAATGATCAGGAACTGCAGAATGAAAATTGAAGATGCTGGTCGAATGGTCTTCCTTTCCCGGAAGTGGACATAACTCTGGTCCAGCTACTCCGACGTTTAAACTCAGTTTGAAGGAAAGACCTACTCTCTCGTTTATGAATAGGCTGAATTTTTAGCAGAACAACAGAGTAAGAGAGATTAAAAACCGATGGAGATTAGCCCAAGGTTGTCTTCTGAAGGTGGAGGGCAGATCAGAATTTATGTAGCCCTGTTCTTTTTGAAACCTCTTCAAAGAAAAACAAGAAAGTCCTGAAAAAGCACCTTTGGAATGGAGTTGGAAGGGACCTTGGAGGTCATCTAGTCCAACCCCCTGCTCAAGCAGGAAACCCTATACCATTTCAGACAAATCGCTGTCCAATCTCTTCTTAAAAACTTCCAGGGATGGAGCTCCCACAACTTCTGGAGGCAAATCGTTCCACGGGTTAATTGTTTCCAATGAGAGGATGTTAATCTCCTTAATTTCAGGTTGCTTCTTTCTTTGATGAGTTTCCATCCATTGTTTCTCGTCTTGCCTTTTGGTGCTTTGGAAAATAAATGGACCCCCTCCTCTTTGTGGCAGCCCCTCAAATACTGGAATACTGCTATCATGTTGCCCCTTCTCCTGCTTTTCTCTAGAGTCTAGACTATCCAAACCCAAATCCTGCAGCTATTCTTCATATGCTTTGGAGAAGAGCTTGACTCCCTCTTCTTTGGGGCAGCCCCTGAGATACTGGAAGGCTGCTATCCTGTCCCCCCTTGTCCTTCTCTTCATTAAACTAGACCTATCCAATTCCAGCAACCGTTCCTTATATGCTTTAGCCTCCAGTCCCCTGATCATCTTTGTTGCTCTTCTCTGCACTCTTTCTAGAACAGTGGTTCTCAACCTTTCTAATGCCGCGACCCCATAATACAGTTCCCCATGTTGTGATGACCCCCAACCACTTATACATCACTGGGTGCCAGGGGCGTGGCCAAAGAAAAGGGGGAAAAATGGCGGACAGCCTTGTTTGGCGACCCCGTGAAATGGTCGTTCGACCCCAAATGGGGTCCCGACCCACAGGTTGAGAACCACTGGTCTAGAATCTCAACATGTTACTGGATGACTGTATAACTTCTGCCATTGTAGAAAATACCTTAGTTTGTTAAAAAATGCGGCGCTGATAGAAAAGGAAGCATCACCAATATCAGCGGGACCGTCAATATCTAACTTTACTTATACCTATGGATAATCCTCATTTTGCTGTCGTTTCTTAGTAGCACAAGCTGGCATCTTCCGAAAGTGGAGGGTGTTTTTTTTAAAAAAAATTGTTTATTTTATTTTCTGCCACCGGAATTACGGGACATTTGGAGGTGAAATCAGAATGTGAACAGTGTGTGACCAGGCTTCTTCCCTTAAAAAAAAAAAATCTTACTTAGAGAAAAGTAGTACAGTTACTCCTTGACGTACGTCCTCAATGGAACCCAACCTTCCCGTTGCTAAGGGAGACACGGGTTAAGTGAATTATACGACCTTTCTCACCATGTTAAACGAGACACAGTTATTCAGTGAGTCTGGCTCCCCCCGTTGAATTTGCTCGGCAAAAGGGGAATCACGTGATCACGGCTGTCATTTTGAACGGTCACTAAATTAATTGTTGTAAGTCGGGGGGAAAGGCGTGGCTGTTGACTCTTGCTGGTTTCCCTCCCTACGAAGTTTTTTCTTAAATAAACATGACTCCGCCAATGCAAGCACCACCTTATGTTTGATTTAGTATCGGTTATTAAAAGAGGATGACAGAGAATGAGATGGTTGGATGGAGTCCCTGAAGCAGTAGGTGTGAACTTAAATGGACTCCAGAAGATGGTAGAGGACAGGAAGACCTGGAGGAACGTTGTCCATGGGGTCGCGATGGGTCAGACACGACTTCGCAATTAACAACAACAACAACATTAAAAGGTTTAAGGGAGAGAGAGAGAGAGAGAGAGAGAGAGAGAGAAAGGATCACCGTGGTATTTACTCTGGCTTTCCTAAATAACGAAACTTTCAGGATGTTTAAGGCTCCGTTCAAGCTCAATTTAACACACACACACACAATCTTCTCTTTCGTTTTGCCTTTTGTTAAACCCAATTCTAATATTTGAATACTCTTGGGTGCCACTAAACAATCTTAGAATGTATTTACACTCTTTTAAACAGCCCTTTGAGGTGATGGATTAGGATTGGCAGCAAATATTTATAAATGGATGAAAGAGGTTCTCATTTTACGCCTGCTTGTTCTGTAGTCAGGCGGACTTTGGCTCTGTTGGTGATGAGAATTAGGAAGCATCGTCAAATAATTGGAAAGTTGAACTCCTAGCACCGAAGGATTCATCCCAAAGAAAGAATCTCCCAATCAAGAGGGGGAAAGCTCACTTCAGAAGGGAAAACCCAACCTTGAAGAGCCCTTAAAAGTATGTGAGTGTGTACAGGTGTGTGTAGAGACAGGGCAGGAAGATCGACGGACCAGAAGATGCAACCACCAAGGAAATAGCTGCATCAACTCTACAACTGTCAGTTGTAAAAGAATAGAACGTTTACAAAAAGAAAAATTTGGAAGTCAATCAATCAGAATAGAACTGGAAGGGACCTTGGAGGTCTTCTAGTCCAACCCCCTGCTCAAGCAGGTGACCCTATACCACTTCAGACAAGGGGCTGTCCCGTCTCCTTAAAAATCTCCAGTGATGGAGCGCCCACAACTTCTGGTGGCAAGTTGTTCCAAATGTCCTCACTGTTAGGAAGTTTCTCCTTAATTCCAAGTTGCTTCTCTCCTTGATTGGTTTCCATCCATTGTTTCCTGTCTTGCCTTCTGGTGCTTTGGAAAATAAATGGACCCCTCCTTCTCCTTTTTGTGGCACCCCCTCAAATACTGGAAGACTGCAATCACATCCCCCCCCCCTTCTCCTTCTTTTCTCTAGACTCTCCAAGCCCAAATCCTGCAACCGTTCTTCGTACGTTTTAATCTGCAGGCCTTTAATCGCCTTAGTTGCTCTTCTCTGCACTTTTCCCCAAGTCTCAACATCAAAATCTGAAGAGGAAGAGTCCAAAACCCAACCCAAAGATACAAATGAAGTCAAAGAATTGCAAAGGAATATGGGAGACAAGGGCACAGGAGATCTTCGTAGATAATCCCCCATAACCAATGGGTCCAGTATAGATGGAGGAGTTGAAAAACAACTGACCGAGAAGGCAGTCAGTTGCTTCGGGGCATTGCCACCATCCGAAGGAGATTATCTTATCCTTGCAAAGAATATGGAGGACAGGACAATAATAACAGAAGAACAGAGTTGTAAGTGACCGTGGAGGTCTTGTAGTCCAACGTTGCTACCAATTTCTGCAAGGGTCCTGGCACATCCTGTCGTTGGCCATCATGATTAGTATTTGTTGCTTTTCCTCTCCTCCTTATTCTAAAATGCATATGGTGAAAAAAAGCAAGGTTCTACATTTAGGCAAGAAAAACCAAATGCACAAGTACAGCATAGGTGGGACCATGCTCAATAGTAGTAACTGTGAGAGGGACCTCGGAGTCCTAGTAGACAATCACCTAAATATGAGCCAGCAGTGTGCTGCAGCTGCCAAAAAGGCCAACACAGTGCTAGGCTGCATTAACAGAGGGATAGAATCAAGATCACGTGAAGTATTAATACCACTCTTCAATGCCTTGGTAAGGCCACACTTGGAATACTGCATCCAGTTTTGGTCACCACGATGTAAAAAAGATGTTGAGACTCTAGAAAGAGTACAGAGAAGAGCAACAAAGATGATCAGGGGACTGGAGGCTAAAACATATAAGGAACGGTTGCTAGAATTGGGTATGTCTAGTTTAACAAAGAGAAGGACAAGGGGGGACATGATAGCAGTATTCCAATATCTCAGGGGCTGCCATAAAGAAGAGGGAATCAAGCTATTTTCCAAAGCACCTGAAGGAAGGACAAGAAGCAACGGGTGGAAACTAATCAAGGAGAGAAGCAACCTAGAACTAAGGAGAAACTTCCTGACAGTGAGAACAATTGACCAGTGGAACAACCTGCCTCCAGAAGCAGTAAATGCTCCAACACTGGAAGTCTTTAAGAAGAGACTGGACAGCCATTTGTCCGAAATGGTGTAGGGTTTCCTGCCTGAGCAGGGGGTTGGACTAGATGACCTCCAAGGTCCCTTCCAACTTTACTACTATTATTATTATTATTCTGCTGGCAGTTAACTTCCTTCTGTTTATGTAGATGTGTTATTTTTAAAAGCAATTTCTTTGACCCTACAAACCGTTTGGAGAACGTCAACTTTCTCTCCTAGTAGATGCTGTAGGGGGAGAGATAAGAGGAGCAGAACCCTTATTTTGAACGAGATGAAACTCCTTCCAACCTCTTCAGAGCTGCTTTGTTTTGTGACCTCTAAGGGGAAGCTTAGAATGAAGCCGTTGGCAGGATGTGGAGTCTTTGCCCAGCCTTCTCCCCTAGGTGGGATTCCTCTATATTTCTTTTCTTCTCCACATTCCTGCCTGGATCTTTCAAGTTTACAGAACAGAATGACAGCATGGCAGAGGTGGAAGGGTCATCTAGTCCAACCCCCTGCTCAAGCAGGAGACCCGATACCATTTCAGACAAATGGCTGTCCAGTCTCTTCTTAGAAACTTCCCGTGTTGGAGCAGTCACTCACAACTTCTAGAAATTCACAACTTCAGGGAATTTCTTCTTAGTTCTAGGTTGCTTCTCCCCTGGATTAGTTTCCATCCAATGTCCAGAATAACAGAATAACACAAAAGCAGAATTGGAAGGGACCTTGGAGGTTTCTAGTCCAACCCCCTGCTCAGGCAGGAAAAAACCCTACACCATTTCAGACAAATGGCTGCCTAATCTTTCCTTTAAAAACTCCACTTTCATGGCTTCTGGAGGCAGGTTGTTCCGCTGATTAATTCTTCTAACTGTCAGAAAATTTCTCCTTAGTTCCAGGTTGCTTCCCTCCTTGATGAGTTTCCATCCGTTGCTTCTTGCCCTGCCTTCAGGTGCTTTGGAGAACAGCTTGACTCCCACTTCTTTGGGACAGCCCCTGAGATATTGGAAGACTGCTATCATGTCATCCCTAGTCCTTCTTTTCACTAGACTAGACATACCCCTATCTACAATCTCTTTATCCTCTCTCTCTCTTTCTCTCTCTCTCTTTCTCCTTCCCTCCCTCTCTCCCTCCCTCCCTCTCTCTCTCTCCATCTCTTTACTATCTATCTATCTATCTATCTATCTATCTATCTATCTATCTATCTATCTATCTTTCTATCTATCTATCTACAATCCCTTTATCATCTCTCTCTCTCTCTTTCTCTCCTTCCCCCCTCTCTTTACTATCAATCAATCTATCTATCTATCTATCTATCTATCTATCTATCTATCTATCTATCTATCTATCTATCTATCTATCTACAATCCCTTTATCATCTCTCTCTCTCTTTCTCTTTCTCCTTCCCTCCCTCTCTCCCTTTCTCTCTCTCCATCTCTTTACTATCTATCTATCTATCTATCTATCTATCTATCTATCTATCTATCTATCTATCTATCTATCTACAATCCCTTTATCATCTCTCTCTCTCTCCTTCCCTCCCTCTCTCCCTCCCTTCCTCTCTCTCTCTCTCCATCTCTTTACTATCTATCTATCTATCTATCTATCTATCTATCTATCTATCTATCTATCTATCTATCTATCTATCTATCTATCTACAATCCCTTTATCATCTCTCTCTCTCTCTCTCTCTCTCTCTCTCTCTCTCTCTCTGTTGTGAGGGGAAAAAAATGGTCGATAAACTCTAACACGATGTCCGCAAATCAGCTCAGCAATGTAGCACCCTGTTTGCCCATTACTATCCATCATTTGATACCCCAATTCTCCCAATATTCTCCACAGGAGGAGAGTTTTGGAGAAATACCCAAAAGGGCTTAATTGACCTAATTTCCTAACCCGGAAGAGCTTCTATTTAACCCTACGTAGACCCAGTTGTGCCCAGCCTAACTAATTCTGCCTGATCACCCCAGTTAACTCAGTTTGACTCCAGAGTCTTCCAAGAAAAAGAACTGGAGAGAATGAATGAAAAAAAAGAGGAATTAAAAACAAAAACAAACAAGTCAAGAATTGCTTCAGGCATTGAGTCAAATTCAGCATTCTCTCTCTCTCTCTCTCTCTCTCTCTCTCTCTCTCTCTATGTTTGTGTTTTGTGCATGCGTGTTTGTGCATATTGCTAGGTTATTCGTCAACAAAACAGACCATATCATGAAGCTTCTTGCAAGATACTGGATCTACTATTAATATCTGTCTGGTAAAGAAGAAGTATTTTTTTGCAAAGCAAGGGTAAGTCAACAATGAACGGATTGGATTTCCTACCAAATCCTTCCAATCCAGCTGGGTGGAAGAAATTGACTAGATATTTGCAAGTCAATGCCTTCTTTCCTGCATGTTTCAGCTCTTGTGTATTTCAGCCTCAGCTGTTCATAGGACAAAGTGTTTGACTTGCAGAGAGAAAACATTTATGCTTGCCTTGGCTCCAAATGAAAATAAATGTAGAAGATAATTATGATTTATTCTTATTTTCCAAGTTTCCTTCCAGAGTATTTGTTTTATTCTCACAGCTGCCCTGTAAGAGAGATTAAACAGTGATGGGGATTAGCCCAAGGTGATCTTTTGAACTTTGAGGGCAGATCAGAATTTAGGTAGACCTGTTCTCAGAATAACAGAGTTGGAAGGGACCTTGGAGGTCATCTAGTCCAACCCTCTGCTCAGGCAGGAAACTCTATACCATTTCAGACTAATAATAATAATAATAATAATAATAATAATAATAATAATAGTAATAGGTCCTTGGTAAGGACTCGATAGGTAGACAAAATGCCGAATCCAGTCTGAACATCTGGCTGACTGTGCGATGGTCCATAATAATAATAAAGTTGGAAGGGACCATGGAGGTCATCTAATCCAACCCC
Organism: Crotalus helleri; assembly: GCA_024509115.1. NCBI lineage: Eukaryota > Metazoa > Chordata > Lepidosauria > Squamata > Viperidae > Crotalus > Crotalus helleri. The sequence continues at coordinate 2,638,617 of JAKSXO010000056.1, read as the reverse complement.
CTGCTCAGGCAGGAAACACTATACCATTTCAGACAAATGGCTGTCCAGTCTCTTCTTAAAAACTTCCAGTGTTGGAGCATTCACCGCTTCTGGAGGCAGGTTGTTCCACTGGTTAATTGTTCTCACTGTCCGGAAGTTTCTCCTTAGTTCTAGGTTGCTTCTCTCCCTGATCAGTTTCCATCCGTTGCTTCTTGTCCTGCCTTCAGGGGCCTTGGAAAATAGTTTAACTCCCTCTTCTTTGGGGCAGCCCCTGAGATACTGGAAGGCTACTATCATGTCCCCCCTCGTCCTTCTCTTCATTAAACTAGACATACCCAATTCCAGCAGCCTTTCCTTATATGCTTAGCCTCCAGTCCCCAACTCTTCTTAAATTATCTCCAGTGTTGGAGCACCTACAGCTTCCGAAGGCATAATCACAGTTGTGCTTTGGCAGAAGTTAGACCAAATTTCTAAGCCCTCTTCCTAAGATTTCTGTTCTTTAAGATCATAAAGAACGTCGTCTTTCTAACTGGTATTTTTCAAATCTTCCATGGTATCTTCAGTGACGGCGACCAAGACTGCACAAAACATTTTTCTACCAAATCAAGCTGTGCTGGTCTTTCTTACTTGCTTCTCTAACATCTAAAGGCAGGCATTCAAAAGCAGATTTTAAATGCATCTGCAAAAAAGGCAAAGCGTGTTAAAGTGCACGAAACTAAGTAGTAATATATGTATTGAGAGAAGATGATAGTTTGGTTTCTGTTTTAGATGTAGACGTGCATGTAATGTCCAAATTAGACACCTATTGTCGGAGAAGGTGCAAGGAACCTAGAACTAAGCAACCTTAGAACTAAGGTTCTAAGCAACCTAGAAGAAGCAACCTAGAACTAAGGAGAAATTTCCTGACAGTTAGAACAATTGACCAGTGGAACAACCTGCCTCCAGAAGCTGTGAATGCTCCATCACTGGAGGTTTTTATGAAGACACTGGACAGCCATTTGTCTGAAATGGTATAGGGCAGGGGTAGGCAACCTTGGCTCTTTTATGACTCGTGGACTTCAACTCCCAGAATTCCTGAGCCAGCATAGCTGGCTCAGGAATTCTGGGAGTTGAAGTCCACGAGTCATAAAAGAGCCAAGGTTGCCTACCCCTGGTATAGGGTCTTCTGCCTGAGCATGGGGGTGGACTAGGAGACCTCCAAGGTCCCTTCCAACATTATTATTATTGTTATTATATAGGATTGACAATACTGACAATCTTGGATCTTCGAGTGCAGCATCCTTTTTCCTATAACCAAAAGTCCACCAGAAAAAGAATTCTTGAGACCTCAGGGTTCTAATTCAAAAATGTATTAATTAAAAAATATCTTGTTTACGATGAAAAGAGTTGGAAGGGACCTTGGAGGTCTTCTGGTCCAACCCCCAACTCAAGCAGGAGACCCTATTCCACTTCAGACAAATGGCTGTCCAATCTCTTCTTAAATGTCTCCAGTGATGGAGCATCCACAACCTATGCCATTCCATTGATTAATTGTTCCAACTGTCAAGAAATTCCTCCTTAGTTCTAGGTTGCTTCTCTCCTTGATTAGTTTCCATCTGTTGCTTCTTGTCCTGTTTTGGAGAATAGGTTGACCAAAGCAGTTGAATGCAGAACAAGAATCAAAGGATGGAAACTTTTAGAATTATTGCAAAGCAAACTCGTCAACAAAAGTAGACTTATAGTCCAGGAAGACGTCAGCTTGGAACCTGCATAAAGTCCATCTCTGCACACAGGTAGAGATGGAGAAATAGAGATAGAGAGATAGAGACAGAGAAAGAGAAAGAGAGAGAGAGATGGAGATGGAGATTGGAGACAGGAGACATTAGAGGATAGAGAGAGAGAGATGTAAAGAGAGAGAGGTAGAGAGAAAGATAGATGGAGATTGGAGACAGGAGACATTAGAGAATAGAGAGAGAGAGGTAGAAAGAGAGATGGAGACTGGAGACATTAGAGGATAGATAGAAAGAGAGAGGTAAAAAGAGAGAGATAGAGAGAGAGATGGAGATTGGAGACTGGAGACATTAGGGGATAGAGAGAGAGAGGGGGGGGAGAGAGAGAGAGAGAGAGAGAAAGAGGGTAGAGAGAGAAAGGTAGAAAGAGAGAGATGCAGATGGAGATTGGAGACGAGACACTAGAGAATAGATAGAAAGGGAGAGGTAAAGAGAGAGAGGTAGAGAGAGAGAGATGGAGATTGGAGACTGGAGACATTAGGGGATAGAGAGAGAGAAAGAGGTAGAGAGAGTGAGGTAGAAAGAGAGAGAGATGGAGATGGAGATTGGAGACTAGAGACACGAGAGGATAGATAGAAAGAGAGGTAAAGAGAGAGAGGTAGAGAGAGAGATGGAGATTGGAGACTGGAGATATTAGAGTGGAGAGAGACAGACAGAGAGAGGAGAGGGAGAGAGAGAGAGAGAGAGAGAGAGAGAGAGAGAGAGAGAGAGAGAGAGAGAGAGAGAGAGACTAATCAACGTTACACAATGCAGTAAGACAACTGATTTTCTTTTTTAAAAAAAGCCAGAAGCCAAATTTATATAATTTTTGGGTTTGTTTTTACCATCAACAGCTCCTTTCCTGCTGGTAGTTTGAAAACAGTGGAGATGGGAGAACGTCCGAAACGAAATCCTAGCAAACGCCGCTATCCTAAACTGCCACGTGTCCAGGTTCCTTCAAGTGAATGGGACTCATTCTTAATGAAGGTATCGGAGTTGGTTACCTTTTAGTTTACGGGATCCCAAAGTCAAGACAAGTCCTCCAATCTTACGGGCCTTAGGAAGTAAATTTCTCAGTGCTCGGACGCAGTTGTGTCACAGGCCTGGACTCACAGAGTTCCTTTAGCCACCAAAACGAGCACTTTCTCAAGGAAAACTCCAATCTCATTGGCGGACAATACACTGATTCTCGGACCCCTGTGGGATTCAGTTAATATTTGAAAGGAAAAGGGAAGCAATCGAAAGAGTAAAATATATTTTGATATACGAAACCTCTCGCCAGCCCAAATGCTTTTCTAACTTGTGCAGGAAGTCCTTGACTTAACGGCCATAGCTGAGCTCGAAAGTTCCGTTGTGAGGCAAAAGAATAAAGTCATCTTTGCCCCATTTTACGACTGTTCTTGCCACGGCTGTTAAGCGAATCACTCTGCTGTTAAGTGAGTGACAGGATTGTGAAGTGAATTTGGCTTCCCCCTCTTTGATTTTGCTTGTCATAAGGCTGCAAAAGGGGATCGCCTGACCCTGGGACGCCACAACTGGCACAAGTACACGCCAGTTGCCAACCCTCCTAAATGCGAGTCCTTCGCCAAGCCGTTGAACTTTGATCCCGTGACCTTGGGAAGCGGCAGTGTGAAAAATAGCTGTTTTTTTTTCAGGGCTGTTGTAACTTTGAACGGTCCCTAAACCAACTGTAAGTCGAGGACTTATTGTGAGAGAGACTTATTGTATTTGCCGTTGCTAACCAGACTGGGTCCTTGCCTTGGCAGGGTTTGAACGCAGGACAGAAACGCTATTTTTACAGCATTCTGAGCATCTACGACAGCCGAGGCCAGAGGGAAGCACTGTCCCACCGATACGCCATCGGCCTTCAGCGCCAAAATGCGCTCGGTGAGTGCCAGCCCAGGCGGGGCCGTGCATCAGCGATCCGGAGAAATTGGAGAACCATGGGAAAAAGCCGGGGATTATGAGGCCAGTTTTATGAGCCGTGACGGCACCTCTCAGTCATAGCCGGAGCGCACACCGGTTTACGGGCAGGGTTCCCACAGCCTTCAGCCCCCAAAAGCTTTGTTTTGCTCAGCACAGGCAGGGCGAGCATTCGTATGGGGTGCGCGTTAGTGCGCTCTGCTGTGTTATGTGCTCCTGGCTTCTTTCCTTCGTGACCAGAGGCGAGCTCGCCTGACCAATAACCAGCCAAGGCACAGTGAAGGCCTTTTGTTTCGTTTATTGCCATAAGCGGGGAGAGAAGCAATCAAAGCTTGGTTCTCTCCAAAGTTCCAACCCAAAATATTCCCCTTTTTTTGTATTTTTTTTTTTATTTTCAATTTTACATTACATCATAAAAAATACTTCAGATAAAGAGTAAAATAAATTTATACACATAACTTTCGGTATTGCTCACCCATTTCCCCCCAAACCGCATCCACCCTCTAACCCAGTGGTTCTCAACCTGTGGGTCGGGACCCCATTTGGGGTCGAACAACCATTTCACGGGGGTCACCAAACCACGCTGTCTGCCATTTTTTTCCCTTTTCCCCAGCTGTTCTACTCCCTTTTATTGGTGGCCACACCCACTTGGGGGTCACCACAACATGGGAAACTGTATTATGGGGTCACAGCATTAGAAAGATTGAGAACCACTGCTCTAACCTCTTCTCTCACTTCCCTCTTTCCCTCTTCTTCCTCACTCTCCCCCTCTCCTCCTTCTCCTCAACCTTCCTACTTACTTCTCCCCTTCCTCCTATCTTCTCACTCCGGATGCAGTCCAGGAGAAATGCCCGAGCAATTCCTCTCTCCAAATTGAAACATCAATATTATATACAATAAAACTATTTCTACTTATCTGAGTTATTTAACCTCCAACCCATCCTTCACTTCCCAGAGCCAAGTACAGGGTTATACAAACATATTAAACATAATCTATTTAAGTTTACTAATTATACAATAACCAAAATCATACTAACCCTTAACTCTCTTCAAACTTTAACATCATACTTTTATAAACAAATCCATTACTCATAAAATAAATGAAACTTTGTAGTTCCATATTTCTTCTGAACATATTCTATCCATCTTCTCCATACAATAACATATCTCTCTTGTGAATGGTCCTTTAAATAAGCAGAAATTTTAGCCATTTCTGCTAAATTAGAAACCTTAAATACCCATTCTTCTAAAGAAGGCAGAGAATCCTTCTTCCAATATTGACCCACCAATAATCTCGCTGCTGTTATTAAATTCAACATTAAAATAGTTTCTTTAGCATCAAAATCCACAAAAATACCCAAAAGAAATAACTGGGGAGTAAACTTAATCTTCCTTTTAAAAACCTTTTGAATGTTCCACCAAATCATAATCCAAAAAGCTTTAATATTTTTACAAGTCCACCAAACATGAAAATAAGTTGCATCCAAGCAACCAAAAATATTCCCTTCTTTATACAGCATCACATCCCTCCTCTTTCCCCATTGGCTGAGGTACTATGAGGTTACCCTCTTTCCGACTGCCTCCTACCTATTTCCTGCGACATACTAAATCATACATCACATGTACATTAAAATGAAGAGATAATTTAACTGTTGTCAGTTAATATTAATCAACTAATTGCACATGCTCAGTTGCCTGAGTTCGCCCCCCCCCTTTTCATGACTTCTTAGAAAAATAGGTTCTTTCCTGTTTTGCTAGTTATCTTCTCTTACGGATGTTTTTATAGCTTGTCTTCTTCCTTTCCCACTCTAAGACCCAGCTAATTTTCATTATTAAATTTTTGAAGACCTTTCCTCTACTTCTGTCAGCTGTTATTTGTGTTCCGTGCTTCGGCTGGGCAGTTTATCTTTAGTGTCCATCCACAGAGAAGTCAAGCTCTTCTCCAAGGCGCCTGAAGGCAGGACAAGAAGCAATGGATGGAAACTAATCAAGGAGAGAAGCAACCTGGAACTGAGGAGGAGTTTCCTGACAGAACAATTAACCAGTGGAACTCCTTGCCTCCAGAAGCAATGAATGCTCCAACAATGGAGGTTTTTAAGAAGAGACTGGACAGCCATTTGTCCGAAATAGTGTAGGGCAGTGGTTCTCAACCTTTTTAATGCCGCGACACTCAACCGGTTGTAAGTCGAGGACTACTCAACTGGTGCAGCACCGTTTGCAGAATGGGACTTTTTGGCGGGCTCAGCAGGGCAGAGACAGCCTGGACAATTCCTTTTGGCTTTTGAAAGCCAATAGAATTAGACTCTATTCAAGAGAGTCTCTTCTATTGGCTTTCAAAAGCCAATAGAATAAAAGGGAGTAGCACAGCTAAGGAAAAGGGGGAAAAAATGGCGGACTGCGTTGTTTGGCGACCCCCGTGAAATGGTCGTTCCACCCCAAATGGGGTCCCGACCCACAGGTTGAGAACCATTGGTATAGGGTTTCCTGCCTGAGCAAGGGGTTGGACTAGATGACCTCCAAGGTCCCTTTCAACTTTATTATTATTACTACTACTACTACTACTACTACTACTACTACTACTACTACTACTATTATTATTATTATGGATCATCGCACAGTCATCCAGATGTTCAGACTGGATTTGGCATTTTGTCTACCTATCAAGTCCTTACCCAGGACCTGGGATAGGCAGATGTGGATGTTTAATGGTATTACAGATATCATTGTTTTTACTACTACTACTACTACTACTACTACTACTACTACTACTACTACTACTACTACTACTACTACTACTACTACTACTACTACTACTATTATTATTATTATTAAAAAGGCGTCCTGAGAACTGAAAAATAAAACCTTTGGAGTGAATATTTAACCTCTCCCCCCCCCCAAAAAGAGAGAGAGAAATCCGACTTCTGCAAAATGCATGACGTATATCTTCACCTCTGCAGGGAATCCTCATCTTACGACCACGACGGAGCCCAATGTTTGCGTGGCTCAACAAGTTAAGGGAGTTTTGCCCCGTTTTGCTACCTTTCTGGCCACGGACGTTAAGCGAATCACGGTGGTTTTTAAGTGGCATCGGGCTTCCCCGTTGACTTGGCTTGTCAGGAAGTTGCCCTTGTTACAGGAGTCCTCAACGTACAAGGAGACCAAAATTTCTGTTGCTAAGTGAGACACTTGTGAAGTGAACTTTGCCCCATTTTATGACCTTGTGGTTAAGTCAGTCACTGCAGTTGTTAAGTGAAGCGGGCTTCCCCTGTTACTTTGCTTGTCAGAAGATGCTAAAAGGGGATCATGTGATGCCGGGAAGCTGCAACCGTCGTAAGTCCATGCCAGTTGCCAAGCCTCTGAATTTTGATCACGTGACCCTGATCACGTGACCCTGATCACGTTTGCAAAAATATTTTACGTTCTTGCCTAAATCTTAAATAAATAAATGCCACCCTTGGTAGGGCAAGCCAGAAGTAAAAATGCAGTTGGTTCAGCAGAGTTTCTCTCCAAACTTATATAAAAAAAATAAAATAAAAATAAAACTTGGAATTATGTTGTGGGAGGATTTTGACTTCGGATCAGATTCCACAGATGGACGATTCCTCTTTGTGGGGCGAGCAAAACATCTGAACTGATGGGCAAATGGGGCCAGAATTTAAATGAAAACCTGCTTCCCTGCCTTTATAGTCTGAATTTTGTTAAAAAATCTCTCTCTTTTTGTTTCCTTCCAATCCCACCGACTCTCGCCATTTTTGGCCCGCTGTTTATATATATATATATATATATATATATATATATATATATATATATATATATACCCACCGACTCTCGCCGTTTTTGGCCCGCTGTTTATATATATATATATATATATATATATATATATATATATATATATATATATATATATATATATATATATATATATATATATATATATATATATATATATATTCGCAACGCCCAGCCCTAAAATCATTTCCCCAACCCAATTTGGCTCAAGGTTTTCCCCGAACAGACGGCCGATGTTTTTCAGACACAAGCTTTCCCGAGCTGTACTACAATGACCTTGAGGCGAAAACACAGCACGGCTTGCGACAGGAGGCTCTCAAGTCATCCGGGTTTGTTCCAAAGCTGCTTGTTCGAGAGGCAACTGGAACTATTTTTTTCTTTGAAGATGTTTCTCTCCTCATCCAAGAAGCTTCTTCAGTTCTGACTGAAGCATTAAATCTTTCCATTCCCCACCCTTCAATCAGAACTGAAGAAGCTTCTTGGATGAGGAGAGAAACATCTTCAAGCCAAAAAACAAGGAAAGTCCAGTTGCCTTTTGGAAAAAAAACACCTTTGGCTGACGATGGCAAAGCTCGGAAAAGCCCTTTATTAAGAGTAGATCGCAAGGCCAGCCACGTGACCTCTGAGATTCGAGCCCTGTGTTCAAGTTTCAGTCGAGGGCTCTTCTCTTGAGTGGCCCTCAAGGAAGGTCTCTGCCTTCACTTCTAAAGCCTAGAGAATACTTGCAACGATTCATTTAGTGGCCGTTCAAAATTAGAACGGCCCTAAAAAAGTGACATGACCGTTTTTCACACTTATGACCATTGCAGCATTCCTGTGGTCATGTGGTCAAAATTCAGACGCTTGGCAACTGACTCATATTTATGACGGTCACAGTGTCCTGGGGTCATGTGATCCCCTTTTGTGATCCCCTTGTGTGGTCATAAGTTGAGGACTTCCTGTTGCTTCTCTCCTTGATGAGTTTCCATCCGTTGCTTCTTGTCCTGCCTTCAGGCGCTTTGGAGAATAGCTTGACTCCCTCTTCTTTGGGGCAGCCCCTGAGCTACTGGAAGGCTGCTATCCTGTCCCCCCTCGTCCTTCTCTTCATTAAACTAGACATACCCAATTCCAACAACCGTTCCTTGTAAGTTTTAGCCTCCAGTCCCCTAATCATCTTTGTTGCTCTTCTCTGTACTCTTTCTAGAGTCTCAGCATCTTTTTTACATCATGGGGACCAAAACTGGATGCAGGATTCCAAATGGGGTTTATAAAACCTTACCCCTGGATGATTGTTTTTGTATTGTTGTTTGTTATGTTTTATGTGTTTTTTATTGGTAGCCGCCCAGAGTCCTTCGGGAGTGGGGCGGCTTATAAATTTTAATAATAATAATAATAATAATAATAATAATAATAATAATAATAATAATAATAATAATAATAATAATAATAATCATAAAATAGAGAAAGTCATAGAAAATGATAAAATTAAACTGCTCTGGGACTTCAGAATTCAAACAGACAAGCACCTGCAACATAACACCCCAGACTTAACAATTGTCGATAAGAAAGACAAAAAAGTCTGGATAGTGGACGTGGCAGTGCCTGGAGACAGCAGAATAGAAGAGAAAGAACTGGAGAAGATAACAAAATACAAAGACCTACAAATAGAAATAGAAAGACTGTGGCAAAAGCAAGCAAGGGTAGTACCAATAGTGATAGGCTCCTTAGGTGCCATCCCAAAACAACTGGAGCACCACTTGAACACCATTGGCATTGACAAATTCGCTATTAGTCAATTGCAAAAGGCGGCCTTACTAGGAACTGCTTCCATCCTGCGACGATACCTGTAATACCATCAAACATCCACATCTGCCTATCCCAGGTCCTGGGTAAGGACTCGATAGGTAGACAAAATGCCAAATCCAGTCTGAACATCTGGCTGACTGTGCGATGATCCATAATAATAATAATAATAATAATGTGGCCTTTTAAACCAGCCTAACTCTAAGAAACAGCTCGGTTTGTTCCAGGTTGGTTTTCCCCTTCCAGAGAAATCTGATTTTTTTCCCCATCATTTCGGAAAGCAGAACGTTGTTATTCTAAACAACGCTTGGTTATATCCAGTCAGGGTGCTTTGTTTTGTGTGTGTGTGTGTGTGTGTGTGTGTGTGTGTGTGTGGGTGTGTAAATTACAGAGAAAGAGGCCAATCTAAAAGGAAGCACGAGAGAAACATTTGTCTCATAATTAAGGCAAGGACACAAGTAGGTCTCTCATCTTTCACTCCCGACAATTTATTGAAAACCGTGTCACATCACCACAGGGACAACAGACGGCAGTAGGCTATTCCGAAGCTCTTCTTGCAATTAAGGTTGTTATTTTCCAACTTTGCTGTTGAGGCATGGCAGGGAACCCTCTCCAGTCCATCAAGTTTTATGGCCTCGCCAACTCACGCTGTCTATGGTGATGGCCCTCCACCCGCGGTTCAGTAATCCTGGATATTTTTTTGAGGTTTTGGGGCCAAAGTAGCAACTAGCTATCAGAATAACAGCTCCGTTTTCCACCCCTCCATCTTTCCTTATCCAAGAGCCGATGGAGTTGTGAGTGCTTAGGGTCCATCCTTGACCTCCGTTTCAAATCCGTTTTCAGGGCTCATCACCAAGCAGCAGTTGGGATACTACGCTTCCTTCATAAACGATTCAAAACCTTGCGGAAGGTCAACGCTAGGAAGGCCGTTGCCCTCCAGGGCAGACACCAAGGAGAGGCCAGCTGCCTTTCTGTGATGAAATATGAATCAAAGAAGCGACAGAAGCTCAGCAGGCCAGGATGAATCACGGTTTGGCGTTGGGGAACAAACGGGGCAGTTTGCCTTCTGCCGGTCCGGCTTTGCAAAACGCAACGGACATTTTGGAAAGAAGATATGGGACTTGTTTAAAGAGAGGCCATCTTTGCTGGCGAATAAAACAAGAGGATCCTTGCGGAAGCTTCCGTGGTTTAGGCCCAATCCTTGCATTAAAACATTTTACGGAAATCTGTGTGAAATTTGTCAACCCTTGGTCTGAAATGGTATGGGGTTTCCTGCCTAAGCAGGGGGTTGGACTAGAAGACCTCCAAGGTCCCTTCCAACTCCATTCTCCTCCTCCTCCTCCTCCTTCTCCTCCTCCTCCTTGTAAAATGTTTTCTTCATACAATTAGCACACAGGTTATTTCATTTAGCCAGTTCCTAATATTAGTTAAAGCTTAATATTAGTTAAAGCTTACATCACATCACTCCTGTTAATTAAAATATATTTCTTATGATATTTCCCATCTATCTCAAAATGACTTCCAAGGTCCCTTTCAACTCTTGTATTGTATTGTATTGTATTGTAAGTGTGTTCTGGATATATAGATGCATTTTATTCACTAATGGAAACAGGCTAAAGTATGTGGGACAGGATCTGAATGCCACAGCTTGAAACTTTGAAGTACAGAACTTTGCTTTATTATTGGGTATAAGCTTCTATTTCTTTAAGTAGCTCGATCAAGCTGATAGAAGCTATGTTTTTGTGCCTGATTGTGCAGTTTACCAGACAACTGGCTCGGAGGGAAGAAAGCATTAGCACACACAGTTATGGGAAGGCAGCTTTACGCAGAAACTCAAGCATGACACTTTTGTAGACAGATGGTATTTGTGTTTCTCTCTGGGTATTAAAATTGTCCTGACACCTCAGTAAAAGATTAAGGTTGTCGTGGGAAAAAAAACAAAACCAAAGCTTCATCTGTGCTCTGGGGGAAAAAAAACTGAGTGTGAATTCAATAATGTTCAATAATTTTATAATTCCAGAATCAAATAATTGGATAAATCCAATAATTCGATAAACAAACTCAAGGGGTTTGAGGGCTACTGGGAATGAAAGCAATCTGCAGGGCAGTTTGTAGGAAAATTGTCCTCTACTCATGAAACCACAAATATCTGCATGGAGCAGTAGGTGATGTGTCTACACCATCTCCAGGCAGAACAAGAAGCGACGGATGGACACTAATCAAGGAGAAAAGCAAACTAGAACTATGAAGAAATTTCCTCACAGTTAGAACAATTAACCAGTGGAACAACTTGCCTCCAGAAGTTGTGAGTGCTCCACCCCTGGAGATTTTTAGGAAGAGATTGGACAACCACTTGTCAGATTGATACAGGATCTCCTGCTTGAGCAGGGGGTTGGACTAGAAGACCTCCAGAGTCCCTTCCAACTCTGTTATTCTGTTATCCCCATGTTCGTCTGCACCACGGACCCCCTGAGTAGTGGACTTCATTTAGTTCTCAGGACTTTTGTTCAATGTTTTTTTAGAACCATGTTCCTCAACCTTGGCAACGTCAAGATGTGTGGACTTTAACTCCCAGAAGGAAAGGTGAGAGGTCCCCTGGGTGGGGAATTCTGGGAATCGCAGTCCATGTAGCTTAAAACTCCCTGAAGCTGAGAAACACAGAAGGACTTCCGTTCTTCAAGTCCTTCTGTTCTCCTCAAGGAACATCTTCCTTTATCCTTTGGAACAGCTTTGCCTTCAAAAAATCGTGGGCGCTCCATCACTGGAGGTTTTTTAAGGACAGTCACTTGTCTGAGATGGTATAGGTTCTCCTGCTTGAGTTGGGGGCTGGACTAGAAGACCTCCAAGGACCCTTCCAGCTTCTATTCTATTCTATTCTATTCTATTCTATTCTATTCTATTCTATTCTATTCTATTCTATTCTATTCCATTCCATTCCATTCCATTCCATTCCATTCCATTCCATTCCATTCCATTCCATTCCATTCCACTCCACTCCACTCTATCCTATTCCATTCCATTTTATTTCATTCCATTCCATTCCATTCCACTCCACTCCACTCCACTCCACTCTACCCTACTCTACTCTACCCTCTACTCTATCCTATTCCACTCCACTCCACTCCACTCCATTCCATTCCATTCTATTCTATTCCACTCCACTCCACTCCACTCTATCCTATTCCATTCCACTCCACTTTATTCCATTCCATTCCACTCCACTCCACTCCACTTCACTCTACTCTACTCTACTTTCTACTCTATCCTATTCCACTCCACTCCACTCCATTCCTCTCCATTCTATTCTATTCTATTCTATTCTATTCTATTCTATTCTATTCTATTCTATTCTATTCTATTCTATTCTATTCTATTCTGTATCAGCTGAGTGCTGAACTTCATAGGCTGAACCTGATCTTCGGAGGAAGCACCTAGTCCACTGTGAGACACATTTCATCTGGATTAATCACCAAAGCTTTGGTGGCGCCTTGTCTTCTTGGTGACCTTTGACCAGTCTCTGAGCCAATATTTTGGTGGGAAGCTGAGGAAAAGGGCGTTGTGTTTGAAACAGTCAAGGCGTTGTGTTGAAACAGTCAACTGCAAAGAAAATGGCCCTTGTGCTTGTGTCTCTCAGGGCTGGCTTTGTTTTCCTTCGAAGAGACTGGTCTTCAGGCTCTGCTTGTAAAACTGTTGTTGGCTGCACAATCATTGTAATAGCAACTTCAGCAGAAGTTTGGCCACCTCCTCATTGTGAGGACAAGGCTCCCACACATTGTGCATGACTGTCTTCCTGGCTGTTCCTGGGTGACTGTGTTTGAGGTGGGTTGAGGTTTTATAACGACCTTATTTGGGGATTATAATTAAAAGAAAGTGGCTTAGAGGCATTGTGGGTTTCCAAGGATCTGTGACGATTCCCGACCCTTAGAATCAGAATCAGAATAGAGCTGGGAGGCACCTTAGAGGTCTTCTAGTCCATCCCCCCCCTATTCCAGACAAGTGGGCTGTCCAATCTCTTCTTAAACCCTCCCACCCAGTGATGGAGCACCCACAACTTCTGGAGGCAAGCTGTTCCAGTGATTAATTGTCCTTGCTGTTAGGAATAGAATAGAATAGAATAGGATAGGATAGGATAGAATAGAATAGAATAGAATAGAATAGAATAGAATAGAATAGAATAGAATAAATGGAATAGAATAGAATAGAATAGAATAGAATAGAATAGAATAGAATAGAAAATATGGAATGGAATGGAATGGAATAGAATAGAATAGAATAGAATAGAATAGAATAGAATAGAATAGAATAGAATAGAATAGAATAGAATAGAATAGAATAGAATAGAATAGAATAGAATAGAATAGAATAGAAAATATGGAATGGAATAGAATAGAATAGAATAGAAAATATGGAATGGAATGGAATAGAATAGAATAGAATAGAATAGAATAGAATAGAATAGAATAGAATAGAATAGAATAGAATAGAATAGAATAGAATAGAATAGAATAGAATAGAATAAGAAATGGAATGGAATGGAATGGAATGGCATGGCATAGAATAGAATAGAATAGGATAGAATAGAATAGAATAGAATAGAACTGGAAAGGACCTTGGAGGTCTTCTAGTCCAGCCCCCTGCTCTAGCAGGAGAACCTACACCATCTCAGACAGGTGATTGTCTAGAAGAAGTTTTCCACTGATTGATTGTTCTCACTGTCAGGAAGTTTCTTCTTAGTTCTAGGTTGTTTCTCTCCTTGGTTAGTTTCCATCCATTGCTTCTTGTTCTGCCTTCAGGTGCTTTGGAGAATAGATTGACCCCCTCCTCTTCCTCTATGTGGCAGCCTTGAATATTTGTCCTTGAAGCCAGAGGGCAGTTTAAACATGCACTCTATGCACCTGATCTTTAATAATATCTCTCTGGATCACGGCCCGTCTTGTTAGCAACAAAAACCCTCTGATGGAAATCCTAACCGCCAGATCAATATGCCTTTGCATGTCCTGTAATAGCGCCCTCTAAATTAAATTGTCAGAAAGAAATAGAAAAATGAGCCGGGTTCATTTTTGACATTTGACAAGCTGGTTATAAATAAGTCACGTGAAACATGGAAAGCTCATTGCTTTTAATTCAGGCGGATCTACATTAACAGCTGCCGACCCAGAGGTTTCGTCAGATCCATTTCAGAGCTTCGGAGTAAATTCTTTCTGTCGTGTTTGCGATGAATATCAGTCGCTACAAATAAGGACCGTAGGAAAACAAATTTCGAGGGATAACCTCAAAGGCTTCGGGATAGCATCCTGGATGCTGGGAAAATTATATTTGGCAGGAGCATCGATCTGTGTCAGGTTTAATGCTTCCTCTGAGCTGAAAGCACGACAATGGGCCGGTCCGACGCTAATTGTGGGAAACAGCAACTGACATGCCAAATTCAGCGGGTTCTCGATTTACGTCCACAATGGAGCCTGGGGTGGTTCACTTAACCCAGGGGTAGGCCACCTTGGCTCTTTTCTGACTGGTGGACTTCAACTCCCAGAATTCCTGAGCCAGCCACACTGAGGGAAAAGGGAGAGGTTTCCAAGCTGAGCCATGCTGGCTCAGGAATTCTGGGAGTTGAAGTCCATGAGTCATGAAGGGGCCATAGTTCCTCCATGCTGGCTCAGGAATTCTGGGAGTTGAAGTCCACGAGTCATGAAGGGGCCGTAGTTCCCCCATGCTGGCTGAGGATTTCTGGGAGTTGAAGTCCACGAGTCATGAAGGGGCCGTAGTCCCCCCATGCTGGCTGAAGAATTCTGGGAGTTGAAGTCCACGAGTCATGAAGGGGCCATAGTTCCCTCATGCTGGCTCAGGAATTCTGGGAGTTGAAGTCTACGAGTCATGAAGGGGCTAAGGTTTTCCCCATGCTGGCTCAGGAATTCTGGGAATTGAAGTCCACGAGTCATAAAAGAGCCAAGGTTGCCGACCCCTGACTTAACCGCTGTGGCAAGAAAGATCATACAATGGGGCAAAGCTCACTCTCCAGCCATCTTGCGTAGCAGCGGAAAAATGGGGCTAAATTGTTGTGATAAGTTGAGGACTACCTGAGTATTCTCTCCAGACCACAGAAGGAAACTGACCGAGGAGAGAAGAAACCTAGAACTGAGGAGAAATTTCCTGGCACCGAGAACAATTAACCAGTGGAACGGCTTGCCACCAGAAGTCGCGGGTGCTCCATCACCGGAGGTTTTTAAGAAGAGACTGGACAACCGTTTATCTGATGTGGTTTAGGGTCTCCTGCTTGAGCAGGGGGATGGACTAGAAGACCTCCAAGGTCCCTTTCAACTCTGTTATTCTATAATTCAGTAAGGGTCTCCTGCTTGAGCAAGGGGTTGGACTAGAAGACCACCAAGGTCCTCTCATGCTCTGTTATTCTGAAGTCTGCATATTTACTCAGCAAGAATGGAGACATTCCGAGCACAAAACAGCCAGACTGACTTGCGCGGGGTGAAACTCAATTCAGCAAATGAGAATCTGCCTAGAATGATAAACTTTGGCTTCTTAGAACTGGTCCCAAGCCAAGCAAGATCTGAGGGGCCCGATTAAAGCAAAGGCTGTTAGCAAAAAGAACGCACAAACCAGACGATGAAACAATATCGCTCTGTTTCCCTAGAGTTCACACAGAGAGCATTCTTGATCTGGACTCAAAGGCAAGCGTTGTGATGAGTAACTGCTCCGTTCTTGGCAAGCAGTGATTCCTTCGGGTGAGAGTCATCCACGGATGACATGAGAGGGAAAACGTCCAGAAGGAAGACAGGAGAGGACTGGGTGGATGAGAAAGAGCTGAGATGGTTGAGTGACGTCTCCGTTGAAGGGCCCACCAGGCAAAATGACAGTCATCATAGCAGGATCAAAGCCTTGCCACATTATCCACGTAAGCCACACACATTCACCAAAAGTGGGACTTGGGTTGCAAGGCTAGGACCACCATCTTGTCTGCTTTGATCTTCTCTCCTCAACGTCTAATGAATTTCAGTTATTTTTTTTTATCTATCAGTTTGCAAAGCACCATTAAAAGGCAAAGTCAGGCTTTCTCAGGATATAAGATTTTTTAAGACTCTCCTCCTCCTCCTGTTTTTCTTCCTTCTTCATCTCCTCTTCTTCCTTCTCCTCCTCCTCCTCCTCCTGTTTTTCCTCCTCATTTTCTTCTTCCTCCTCCTCTTCTTCCTCTTCTCCTTCTCCACCTTCTTCCTACTCCTCTTTTTCTTCCTTCTCCTCTTCCTCCTCCTCTTCCTCTCCTCCTTCTCCATCTCCTCTTCCTCCTCCTCCTCCCTTTTCTTCCTCTTCTTTTTCTTCCTTCTCTTTCTTCCTTCACTTCCTGTTCTTCCTTCTCCTCCCCTTTTCTTCTTCTTCCTCCTCCTCCTGTTTTTCCTCCTCCTCTTCTTCCTCCTCCTCTTCCTCCTCCTTCTCCACCTTCTTCCTCCTCCTCCCCCTTTTCTTCCTCCTCCCCCTTTTCTTCCTCTTCCTCCTCCTCCTGTTTTTCCTCCTCGTTTTCTTCCTCTTCCTCTTCCTCTCCTCCTTCTCCACCTTCCTCCTCCTCCCCTTTCTTCCAACTCCTCCTCTTTTTCTTCCTTCTACTCTTCTTCTTCCTCCTCCTCCTCTTCCTCCTCCCCCCCTTTCTTCCTCTTCTTTTTCTTCCTTCTCTTTCTTCCTTCTCCACCTCTTCTTCTTCCTCCTCCTCCTCGTTTTTCCTTCTTCTCGTCTTCTTCTCCTCTTCCTCTCCTCCTTCTCCACCCCCTCTTCCTCCTCCCCTTTTCTTCCTTTTCCTCCTGTTTTTCCTCGTTTTCTTCCTCCTCCTCCTCTTCCTCTCCTCCTTTTCCACCTTCTTCCTACTCCCGTTTTTCCTCCTTCTCATCTTCCTTCTCTTCCTCTTCCTCTCCTCCTCCTTCACCTCTTCTTCCTCCTCCTCCTCCCCCTTTTCTTCTTCCTCCTCCTCCTGTTTTTCCTTCTCATCTTCTTCTTCTCCTCCTCCTCTTCCTCTCCTCCTTCTTCACCTCTTCTTCCTACTCCTCCCTTCTTCCTACTCCTCGTCTTTTTCTTCCTTCTCCTCTTCCTACTCCTCTTCCTCTTCTCCTTCACCACCTCCCCTTCTTCCTCCATCCCCTTTTTCTTCATCGTTTTCCTCTTCCTCCTTCTCATCTTCTTTTTCTTTCTCCACTTCCTCTCCTCTCTCCTCCTCCTCCTCCTCCTTCCCTTTTTGCCGTTTTAATACAGTCCCTGTCATGAGCCAAACTCTTGTTCCTCGATCAGCGCTTGTAAACTCCTTTCTTTTGAAGCCAGACACACACCCTGATACAAACGCGGTTGCCGGGGAAAGCGCGAAGCAATGAAACCCCATGGAAGTGAAATCAAACCTAAAATTAATCGTTTCTGTCTGAAGCAGACAAGGCCGAGCGCTTACAGACGACGACCGGACTGATTAACGGCACATTACAATATATTTGGTTATGTTCAGAAATAGGCAGAGATACTAAGGAAGACCAAAAAAAAGGGGGTCATATTTCAGGTAATTCCTACCATTAAAGGGGCTTCAAGTGGTAAAAGGGAGGCGAGAGATTTATTTGTTAATTTCCTTCGGTGAACAATAGAGAAATGAACTCGATGGGATTGAATCCATAAATGCATTATGGATTAGCTCAAGGATTTATCTTTGTCAGGCTGTGTTAAATGAGAATGCCTTGGTCCTCCATTAACATGAGAACTGCAGTAGAAAAGGGAGGGGGGGTGGAGGATCTGAAACAGGATTTCAGGAGAAAAACATCTAATTGCAAATGTCTGTGGAGGTCCTCCGTCATCCAGGCCAGGGTTGTCCCAAAGGTGCTTTGGGCAACTGGACTTTCTTGTTTTGCTTTGAAGACATTTCACTTCTCATCCCAGAAGCTTCTTCAGCTCTGACTGGATGGTGGAGAACGGAAGGATTTATACTCCTTGCAGACAGCCGGTCATTTGTCTTCTTTTAGAGAGTCGTTGAGGCCACTTGGAGGTTTATCTGTATCCTCATGGGACTTTCTTATTATTCTTTGAAGACATTTCCCTTCTCATCCCAGAAGCTTCTTCAGCTCTGACTGGATGGTGGGAAATGGAAGGATTTATACTCCTTGCAGATAGCTGGTCATTTGTCTTCTTTTAGAGAATTGTTGAGGCCACTTGGATGTTTATCTGTATCCTCATGGGACTTTCTTATTATTCTTTGAAGACATTTCCCTTCTCATCCCAGAAGCTTTTTCAGCTCTGACTGGATGGTGGGGAATGGAAGGATTTATACTCCTTGCAGACAGCCGGTCATTTGTCTTCCTTTAGAGAGTCATTGAGGCCACTTGGAGGTTTATCTGTGTCCTCATGGGACTTTCTTATTATTCTTTGAAGACATTTCCCTTCTCATCCAAGAAGTTTCTTCAGCTCTGACTGGATGGTGGGGAATGGAAGGATTTATACTCCTTGCAGATAGCTGGTCATTTGCATCCTTTTTTCGTTGAGGCCACTTGGAGGTTTATCTGCGCCTTCAGGGTCATCTGAATAGCGCAAATGGGTGTGGAAGCTTCTTGGAACTCCTGAAAGGATCGGATTGTAAACGGGAGATAGGAGGACTGCAAGGAATATAAATCCTTCCATCCTCCACCATTTCATCAGAACTGAAGAAGCTTCTGGGATGAGAAGAGAAATGTCTTCAAGGAAAAAAACCAAGAAAGTCCGATTGCAAAACTCATACAATGAAATATGGATCGGCAGGCGTTATTAGCTTCGGGAACCAAGGCTCCCTCTTGGAAACAGATCTTAAATAACCACTTCTCTAGTCTTTCTACTGAAACATTCCAATTCATTATCAAATGGCAAAATGTGTACATGTAGTCCTTGAGGGATGACTGGTCATTTAAGGACAATCTGAGATTATGACAGATTCTTCCACCTCCCCCCCCAAAAAAGCTACATACAACCCTGTTTTAAAGTTGCGACAACTTCTGGAGCAGTGGTTCTCAACCTTTCTAATGCCGGGACCCCATAATACAGTTCCCCATGTTGTGGTGACCCCCAACCACTTATACATCACCGGGTGCCAGGGGCGTGGCCAAAGAAAAGGGGGAAAAAATGGCAGACAGCCTTGTTTGGCGACCCCCATGAAATGGTTGTTCGACCCCAAATGGGGTCCCGACCCACAGGTTGAGAACCACTGTTCTGGAGGCAGGTTGTTCCACTGGTTAATTGTTCTCACTGTCAGGAAGTTTCTCCTTAGTTCCAGGTTGCTTCTCTCCTTGATTAATTTCCACCCATTGCTTCTTGTCCTGCCTTCAGGTGCTTTGGAGAATAGCTTGACCCCCATTTCTTTGTGGCAGCCCACAAAGGACGAGGGGTGACATGATAGCAGTGTTCCATTATTTGAGGGTTGCCACAAAGAAGAGGAGGTCAGGCTATTCTCCAAAGCACCCAAAAGCAGGAGAAGAAGCAATGATAAGGGGCTAAAATGTATAAAGAACAGTTCCAGGAATTGGGTATGTCTAGTTTAATGAAGAGAAGGACGAGGGGGGACATGATAGCAGTCTTCCAATATCTCAGGGTTTGCCCCAAAGAAGAGGGAGTCAAGCTATTCTCCAAAGCGCCTGAAGGTAAGACAAGAAGCAATGGATGGAAACTAATCAAGGAGAGAAGCAACCTGGAACTAATGAGGAATTTCCCAATAGTGAGAACAAGTAATTGGTGGAACAAGTTGCCTCCAGAAGTTGTGAATGCTCCAACACTGGGAGTTTTTAAGAAGAGACTGGACAGTCATTTGTTTGGAATGATATATAGTCTTCTGCTCGAGCAGAGGGTTGGACTAGATAACCTCCCAGGTCCCTTCCAACTCTATTATTCTATGTTCTATATTCTTACTGTTTTAAATTTTGTTTAGGATTTCCTTAAGCAACGACAGCTCCCAACTAAGGCCTTTGATAAAACCGATTTAAATTTGGCACGTTGAAACTCTTTTTGCTTACCAAAACTCACCTTCATCTTTTATTTATTTTTAATTCCAAATATTTTACAATTTCCCATTTTCTCAAGTTCCAGTTTAGGAGGCCATAACGCGTAAAATAGTGAGGCGCAAACGTTATCCCTGCTTCTGATTCCTGAAAATTGCAACTCATCCAATCTGCACGATTCTACGAACCGGAACAGATTGTCTGCTTCTGATGACCTGTTCTAAGCATCCAGAAATCTTTTTTTTCTTTAAATTCCAACAGCTATTAAACAGAGATCTTATAACAGCTGGGACCTTTCGCGAGATTAAGTTATAATTAATGACGCCTAAATTTAATCAAACACAGAGCAGATCTGCTGGTTCAAATGTAGGTCGTAGCAAAGCGGTTAAAAAAATGATGGCCATATTCAGCTGACTTTTATCCTATTGCCCATTATTGCCAGAAACGCCTCTTGAGAGTCCTAAATTTTTGAATTCTCCTGGTTTTTCAAAAAGGGTGGTTGAAAAATAATAATTCAGCATCGGCCAAGTAGATTCATGACATCATTAGGGGCTTAATAATGAGATCTGAAGTCTTATCCAAGCGTATTACAGAGAATTATCCAGCGCAGAGATTAAGAATCTTAAAAGATATGTTGAAATGCCCGAAGCCCACAATTCTTCGACTGCTCTGCCTGCAACGCGTGTAGTCCCTGACTTACGACTGCAACGGAGCCCAAATTTCCATGGCCAAGCAAGGCAGTTGTTAAGCAGGTTTTTCGCCTTAGGATCTTTCTTGCTGCCGTTCTTAAGTGAATCACTGCAGTTTATTAAGTGAATCATGCAGTCATTAAGCGAATTTGTCTTCCTCCTTTGCTTGTTGGAAAATGCCTGGGAAGGTTACGATGAACGATGATCATGTGACTCCAGGATGCTGCAACCGTCCTCAGTCCATGCCAGTTGCCAAGCCTCTGAATTTTGATCACGTGACCGCGGGGATGCTGGTCGTAAGTATGAAAAACGGCCCTAAGTCCCTTTTTTCAGCGCCCTTACAACTTTGAACTGTCACCAAATAAACTGATGGAAATCGAGGTGCATAAGCCCCTGATTGAATCGCAATAGCGCTATAAAGAACATACCTTGATTAAAAAAAGAATATCTTGTTGCTCAAAAGTACTAATCATCACCTGAGCCTCTAGGGCAGGGGTAGGCAACCTTGGCTCTTTTATGACTGGTGGACTTCAACTCCCAGAATTCCTGAGCCAGCCACGCTGAGGGGAAAGGGAGAGGTTTCCAAGCTGAGCCCTGCCGGCTCAGGAATTCTGGGAGTTGAAGTCCACCAGTCATAAAAGAGCCAAGGTTGCCTACCCCTGGCCTATACTCTCTCTGAATTTGGATCACATGAACATGGTCAGGGGTAGGCAAACTTGACTCTTTTATGACTCGTGAACTTCAACTCCCAGAATTCCTGAGCCAGCATGGGGGAACTATGGCCCCTTCATGACTAGTGGACTTCAACTCCCAGAATTCCTGAGCCTGCATGGAGGAACTATGGCCCCTTCATGACTCGCGGACTTCAACTCCCAGAATTCCTGAGCCAGCATGGGGGAACTATGGCCCCTTCATGACTCATGGACTTCAACTCCCAGAATTCCTGAGCCAGCATGGAGGAACTATGGCCCCTTCATGACTTGTGGACTTCAACTCCCAGAATTCCTGAGCCAGCATGGGGGAACTATGGCCCCCTCATGACTCGTGGACTTCAACTCCCAGAATTCCTGAGCCACCCTAGCTCAGCTTGGAAACCTCTCCCTTTCCCCTCAGCATGGCTGCCTCAGGAATTCTGGGAGTTGAAGTCCACGAGTCATAAAAGAGCCAAGATGGCCTACCCCTGTCCTAGGGAATCATAAATGAGCGGGAAGGGACCTTGGAGGTCTTCTAGTCCAGCCCCCTGCTCCAGCAGGAGACCCTATAACATTTCACACAAGTGACTCTCCAGTCTCTTCTTAAAAACCTCCAGGGATGGAGCGTGCTCACAACTGTTGGAGGGTCTTGTTAAAAAAAATGCAATGACACAAGTTCCGAAGAGACTGCCAAAAGAAAAAGAAAAAAAAACAAAGGCAACACATTTTAACTCTTTGAGAATCTATTCAATTTTTGTTTTTGTTTTGTTTTTTGAGTTCTGTTGTTTGACTTTGACTGCACCTGCTGCGGTGATTTTGTGCCTACTGAAACCAAGTCAAGAGCGAAATTCTTGATGAATAAACAGACACCCAGTGAGCCTTTCAGAGTGAGAGAAAAAAAATCATAGCAGGGAATCTGGTACGAAAGTCCAGTGTCGCGTAAACACCGTGCCGAAAAAAAACAACAAGCAGTTCCTCCATTTTCTGGGCCCTGAAGTAGCAGCTGCTGATTATATCAATGCAGAATAAAGCTGGAAGGGACCTTGGAGATCTTCTAGTCTGAACCTTCTGCTGAAGCAGGAGACCCTAGACCATGACAGACAAGTGACTGTCCAGTCTCTTCTTAAAAACCTTCAGGAATGAAGCACCTAAAACTTCTGGAGGCAAGCTGTTCCACAGGTTAATTGTTCTTACTGTTGCTCCTTAATTACTGGTTGCTTCGCCCCTTGATTAGTTTCCATCCATTGTTTCTTGACCTGCCTTCAGGTGCTTTGGGAAATAAATTGACCCCCTCTTCTTTGGGGCAGCCCCTGAGATATTGGAAGACTGCTATCATGTCCCTCCTAGTCCTTTTTTTCTCTAGATTAGCCAGACCCTGTTCCTGCAACTGTTCTTCATATGTTTTAGTCTCCAGGCCTATCAGATAGATAGATAGATAGATAGATAGATAGATAGATAGATAGATAGATAGATAGATAGATAGATAGATAGATAGATAGATAGATAGATAGATAGATGGACGGACGGATGAACGATGAATGAGGGTTAGGTCACCATGAGCTCATAGAGCAAAATGGATATTGCCAACAAATTCAGAGTGCTTGGGTATGGTTAGGAGGGCACTGACTTTTCTAGGCTGCCCTATCTATGTTTCCTGGTAAAATACATGGGAAAATCCCATAGGAGAAAATTCCACTTAGGGTTAGGGTTAGGTCACCATGAACTCGTAGAGCAAAATGGACATCGCCAACAAGTTCAGAGTGCTTGGGTATGGTTAGGAGGGCACTGACTTTTCTAGGCTGCCCTATCTATGTTTCCTGGTAAAATATATGGGAAAATCCCATAGGAGAAAATTCCACTTAGGGTTAGGTCACCATGAACTCGTAGAGCAAAATGGACCTAGCCAACAAATTCAGAGTGCTTGGGTATGGTTAGGAGGGCACTGACTTTTCTAGCCTGCCCTATCTATGTTTCCTGATAAAATACATGGGAAAATCCCATTGGAGGAAAATTCCACTTAGGGTTAGGGTTAGGTCACCATGAACTCATAGAGCAAAATGGACACCGCCAACAAGTTCAGAGTGCTTGGGTATGGTTAGGAGGGCATCGACTTTTCCAGCCTGCCCTATCTATGTTTCCTGGTAAAATACATGGGAAAATCCCATTGGAGGAAAATTCCACTTAGGGTTAGGGTTAGGTCACCATGAACTCATAGAGCAAAATGGACATCGCCAACAAACCCGGAGTACTTGGGTATGGTTAGGAGGGCACTGACCTTTCTACCCTGCCTTATCTATGTTTCCTGGTAAAATACATGGGAAAATCCCATTGGAGGAAAATTCCACTTAGGGTTAGGGTTAGGTCACCATGAGCTCATAGAGCAAAATGGACATTGCCTACAAACCCGGAGTGCTTGGGTATGGTTAGGAGGGCACTGACTTTTCCAGCCTGCTCTATCTATGTTTCCTGGTAAAATACATGGGAAAATCCCATTGGAGGATTCCACTTGTAGTGTCTCTTTTTGAGCAGGGGGTTTGACTAGATGACCTCCAAGGTCCCTTCCAACTCTGCTATTCAGTTATTGTGTTATTCCTTGCAGCTTTCAGGTTTCTGCTTCCTGTACAGCTTTGTTTCTGAAAGGGACATGGATTCTATGCACGATTTCAAACTTTTATTGATGATATTTCCCAACCCTTCCCCAATTTCAGGGGGAAAAAACCCCCGATTTCCATTAAAATCATCTACTCTACATGAGACGAAAAATATTTTCTGCTTCAGCCACACAATATTAAAGCAACAGTGATGGCTTACAGGTTCATGTAGCAAAATAAGTTACTATTGTTCAGACAGATTAGATTCAAACTAAGAAAAGCAAGCAAGCAAGCAGTGCAGGGGAAAAAGGACACTAAAATACACACAACATCACTAAGGATTTAAAATACTTAAGAGACAATCAGAGGCATGGCCCAGTAAGGAAACGGACCAAGTGAAGAGGGAGATGTTTTTTTAAAAACTGGACTTCTGATTTTCCTGGAGAGAAGCCTCTGTGGGTTTGGAATCCTGCAAAACGAAACCGGAATTAGCGTCACAGCAAAAGAGGGGTATCCACAAAAACAGCGTTCAAAAATAGAATAAAAAAGGCCAAGGATTTCTGAATGCTAAAGGAAGCACCAGGCAAACACACTTGGGTCTCAAAATGGGATGCCTGGCAGTGAGAGAGGAGAAGCTTCAAAAACTTCATGGCCTTCACCAAAGTTAGTGAGCAGTGAGCCATCCATCAACCGGAGCTCATTGGGAGCAAATCTAAGGTTTGTGGAAGACAACGTTCTGATTTCACTGGATTTAAGAAGGCTGAGAATTTGCTAGCAAAATAATAATAATAATAATAATAATAATTAATGTGCACACCAATATATGCCACGCACTCACAGATGCCACTCTGCTTTAATCTTGAGACATCTCCTTGACTCCAAAATAGATTTTCTATATAGAGATCACCACTATCAGCAATACGCTGGTTTAAGAGCATAATAAAGATCAATCTGATTTGATATTATCAACATATTCCATTCCCTCTTCCCACCTCTCCTCTCCTCTCTTCCCCGTTATATTTTGTTCTGTTTCATTCCGTTCTTCCTAACCTGTGCCGTCCTATTCTATTCTATTCTATTCTATTCTATTCTATTCTATTCTATTCTATTCTATTCTATTCTATTCTATTCTATTCTATTCTAGTCTAGTCTAGTCTAGTCTAGTCTAGTCTATTCTATTCTATTCTATTCTATTCTATTCTATTCTATTCTATTCTATATTCTCCATTCCATTCCATTCCATTCCATTCCATTCCATTCCATTCGCTATTCTATTCTATTCTATTCTATTCTATTCTATTCTATTCTATTCTATTCTATTCTATTCTATTCTATTCTATTCTATTCCATTCCATATTTTCTATTCTATTCTATTCTATTCTATTCTATTCTATTCTATTCTATTCTATTCTATTCTATTCTATTCTATTCTATTCCACTCCACTCCACTCCACTCCACTCCATTCCATTCTATTCCATATTTTCTATTCTATTCCATTCCATATTTTCTATTCTATTCTATTCTATTCTATTCTATTCTATTCTATTCTATTCTATTCTATTCTATTCTATTCTATTCTATTCTATTCTATCTCATCCCATCCCATCCTATTCTGAATGAAACCTCTCATTCTCATATCTGGAAATAAAGGTCCATTTATCGTTAGCTATTTCAAACGTTTTGTTTTTAAATCAACATGGACACAAGCTGAATGCAAATGCAGCTCCATTTGATAGAAGACATACCTTTTCAGATTCAGCATTATTTCATTTCACTTAAAAATGCCAGGCACCTGTGGAAATAAGTATTTTTAGTTGTTTACTTATTTGTAAAATTTATCGGCCGCCCATCTTTCCACAGGGTGACTATATTCCATATCGGCACCCTTTAAAATATTTGCTCCGTAGGAAAAAGTCCGTTTCAAGACAACTTTTAACATTTGAGATCAATACAATTGAAAAAACCACAAACTAATCAGGTGGAGGTGAACCAATGGACTCAATTAAGCAGCATATATAGGCAATTCTCAACTTACAACGGTACAGTTAGTGACTGTGTGAAGTTACAACGGCACCGAAAAAAGAGATTTATGACCCTTTTCACGCTTACGACTGCTGCAGCGTCTCCAGGGTCACGTGATCAAAACCCAGAGGCTTGGCAACAGGCATGTACTTTGGACGGTTGCAGCATCCTGGGGTCACAAGAGACCTCTGAACCCCCATCAAAGGCTATGGATTTGCTGAATAAAAGTTTTGGTTCCAAAAAAAGCTTTACTTGACAAACTCTCAGCAGTTCCTTGTCATTCCTTCCTTCTACGATGGATACCAGTTCAAGGCTGCAGCAGCCAAAAAGACCAACACAGTGCTAGGCTGCATTAACAGAGGGATAGAATCAAGATCACACAAAGTGTTAATACGACTTTACAAGGCCTTGGTAAGGCCACACTTGGAGTACGGCA
Source organism: Crotalus helleri (assembly GCA_024509115.1). Lineage (NCBI taxonomy): Eukaryota > Metazoa > Chordata > Lepidosauria > Squamata > Viperidae > Crotalus > Crotalus helleri. Next base: position 2,611,980 of record JAKSXO010000056.1, on the reverse strand, counting down.
TCCCGTTTTGGTCACCACGATGTAAAAAAGATGCTGAGACTCTAGAAAGAGTGCAGAGAAGAGCAACAAAGAGGATCAGGGGACTGGAGGCTAAAGCATATAAGGAAAGGCTGCTGGAATTGGGCATGTCTAGTTTAATGAAGAGAAGGACAAGGGGGGACATGATAGCAGTCTTACAATATCTCTGGGGTTGCCACAAAGAAGAGGGAGTCAAGCTATTCTCCAAAGCACCTGAAAGCAGGACAAGAAGCAACGGGTGGAAACTGATCAAGGAGAGAAGCAACTTGGAACTAAGGAGAAACTTCCTGACAGTGAGGACAATTAACCAATGTTACAACCTGCCTCCAGAAGCGGTGAATGCTCCAACCCTGGAAGTTTTCAAGAAGAGACTGGACAGCCATTTGTCCGAAATGGTATAGGGTTTCCTGCCTGAGCAGGGGGTTGGACTAGATGACTTCCAAGGTCCCTTCCAACTTTACTATTATTATTATTTAGATTAAACAATTAGAAGGTGCGGTGGGCTAACCCTGCTGTTTTTGCATAAAGAGATATCCTGGATCCTATTTCGAGAATTGCCAGCCAAACGGGTGTGTTTGTGTGTGTGTGTGTGTGTGTGTGTGTCTTAAAATGGTACTTTTTTTCCCCTCCCAAAAACATCTGAAGATTGCCCAAAGCGGCCATCTTCTAAATATTTCATAAATTCATCTGAACAGACTCTGCGCGGCCAGTTGGATTTACATACAAGCAGCTCTTTCTCCCTCTGCAGATTAAAAAAAAAAAAAAAAACATTTTTCCAAGATCCTTTTCTGCCCTTGTATAAAGGAAGGAAGATAAAAAGCCGTGTATTTGAGGCCATTTAAAGTCGGCAGCTGTCATTTCACATTAAAGATAAAAATTTCTGATTTATAATAATAATAATAATGATAAAGTTAGAAGGGACCTTGGAGGTCATCTAGTCCAACCCCCTGCTCAGGCAGGAAACCCTGTACCATTTCAGACAAATGGCTGTCCAGTCTCTTCTTAAAAACTTCCAGGGTTGGAGCATTCACAGCTTCTGGAGGCAGGTTGTTCCAGTGGTTAATTTTTCTCCCTGTCAGGAAGTTTCTCCTTAGTTCTAGGTTGCTTCTCTCCTTGATTAGTTTCCATCCGTTGCTTCTTGTCCTGCCTTCAGGTGCTTTGGAGAATAGCTTGACTCCCTCTTCTTTGGGGCAGCCCCTGAGATACTGGAACACTGCTATCCTGTCCCCCCCTCGTCCTTCTCTTCATTAAACTAGACATGCCCAATTCCAGCAACCGTTCTTGATACGGTTTAGCCTCCAGTCCCCCGATCATCTTTGTTGCTCTTCTCTGAACTCTTTCTAGAGTCTCAGCATCTTTTTTACATCATGAATGTGGTTTTTTTCCAGATATGAAATATTGCCTTTTCTTTACCTTTCTTCGCTAATCTTCCATCACCTCCTGGAATGTGCTGTCTTCTTCTCGTCTTTGGGTCTGCTTGGATGGGGAACTTCTGACCTGTTGCAAAGTCGAAGAAAGCTGGTGTCAGATGTTGACTAAGGACCAGATAAGCCTTTCCAATGGTTTAAACCAAGGGTGGAGAACCTTGGCTCTTTTATGACTCGTGGACTTCAGCTCCCAGAATTCCTCAGCCAGCATGGGGGAACTTTGGCCCCTTCATGACTCGTGGACTTCAGCTCCCAGAATTCCTCAGCTAGCATGGGGGAACTATGGCCCCCTCATGACTCGTGGACTTCAACTCCCAGAATTCCTCAGCCAGCATGGGGGAACTATGGCCCCCTCGTGACTTGTGGACTTCAACTCCCAGAATTCCTCAGCCAGCATGGGGGAACTATGGCCCCCCTCGTGACTCGTGGACTTCAACTCCCAGAATTCCTCAGCCAGCATGGGGGAACTATGGCCCCTTCATGACTCATGGACTTCAACTCCCAGAATTCCGGAGCCAGACTGGCTCAGCTTGAAAATCTCTCCCTTTTCCCTCAGCGTGGCTGGCTCAGGAATTCTGGGAGTTGAAATCCACGGATCATAAAAAAGCCAAGGTTCTCCACCCCTGGTTTAAACAATGTTTACTTGCAAACCTTTGCTTAAGTAGCTTCTATCTTTCATATCTACAATACAGTAGTCCTCAACGTACAACCGCAATTAACTTACGACCGCTTCTGTTGCTAAGCGAGAAATTTGTGAAATGCGTTTTGCCCCATTTTACGACTTTTCTTGCACACTGATGTGAAGTGAATCGCCGCATTTGCTAAGTTGGCAACACGGTTCTTAAGCGGATCTGGCTTCCCCCGTTTACTTTGCTCGTCAGAAAGTCACATGACCCCCCCAGGGTGCCGTGACCGTCATAAATATGTCTGAATTTGGCTTATGGCACCCTGAGTTCATTTAGTGACCGTTCCAAGTTACGACGGCACTGGAAAAAAAGGGACTTATTGTCACGTTTACGACCTTTGGAGCATCCCCATGGATGCTTAACAAGTGCAGTGATTCGTTTAACGACGTTGGCAAGACAGGGTGTAAAATGGGGCAAAACTCAACTGAATAAATGTCTCGCTTAGCAACACCAACTTTGGGGTTAGCTGTAGTTGTAAACTGAGGACAACTTGTGTGGGTTTGCTTATTTGTTTAAACCTACTGCTAGCCTTCATCTTGTCAACTCAGTTTCTTTTGCTGCAGGAAAAAGGGACGAGAATTACATCTTTTGATGTTTCTTTTCTACAGTCCCTTTGGATACTCCTCAATAAACTTACCTGAGCTACAGCAACATCCTTGACAGGGCATCCCGTGGGATGGACTTAAATCCCATCGGCTTAAGAATTCCGTGGTTTTCCTGGAGGATGAACACAAACAGACTTCAGAGGTCTTCCCTGGGAAAAAATCAAGTCCCTTTATTTATTTGAACCAATAATAATAATAATAATAATAATAATAATAGTAATAATAAGCAATCCCAAAACAACTGGAGCACCACTTGAACACCATTGGCATTGACAAATTTGCCATTAGTCAATTGCAAAAGGCGGCCTTACTAGGAACTGCTTCCATCCTGTGACGATACCTGTAATACCATCAAACATCCACATCTGCCTATCCCAGGTCCTGGGTAAGGACTCGATAGGTAGACAAAATGCCAAATCCAGTCTGAACATCTGGCTGACTGTGCGATGATCCATAATAATAAAGTTGGAAGAGACCTTGGAGGTCATCTAGTCCAACCCCCTGCTCAGGCAAGAAACCCTGTACCATTTCGGACAAATGGCTGTCCAGTCTCTCCTTAAAAACTTCCAGTGGAGCCTTCACCGCTTCTGGAGGCAGGTTGTTCCATTGGTTAATTGTTCTCACTGTCAGGAAGTTTCTCCTTAGTTCTAGGTTGCTTCTCTCCTGGATGAGTTCCCATCTGTTGCTTCTTGTCCTGCCTTCAGGCACTTTGGAGAATAACTTGACTCCCTCTTCTTTGGGGCAGCCCCTGAGATACTGGAACGCTGCTATCATGTCCCCCCTCGTCCTTCTCTTCATTAAACTAGACATACCCAATTCCAGCAACTTCAAGTGTTTGAATTTTGATCATGTGGCCTCAGGGATGCCACAACAGTCATAAGTGTGAAAAACGGTCTTAAGTCATTTTTTTTTTCAGAGTTGTTGTAACTTCAAACGGACATTAAACACACTGTTTTATGTCAAGGACGAGCTGTATACCCAGTGGCTTTTGCCAAAAGCTCAACTGGCTATATGGAAGTCATTGTCCTTGCAACCAAATATATGATGATGCTGCATAGAACATTAGGCCCCTAATATTTATAAAGTTACCATACAGCTGGACGGCACGCTATAAATGCATCTCTAGTCTTCCTTTGTCTAGCAAATGTCAGATTTTTGCTTGGCGCTTTGAGCAGGCTGTCGAAACACAAAACAGATGCTCAACAAGTCACTAATCTGGTTTCCAGTCACTCCAACAGTAATGCTGGAGGCATGTCTAATCCTCAATAATTTACAAACATAAGTGTGTTTAATTGTGAACCCAGCCACTGCGGTGTGGAAATCACTGTGGTTCCATAAATCTTAGTTTATCCATTCCCCCCCCCCCCCCCCCGTTGGACAGATCAAGTTTTCAGAACAGGAATGTGATGCCAAACTAACAACTAGTTCATTCTGCCTTAACATGATTTTCTTAAGGTGATTGTCACGACACCAAATGTGTCAGGCAGGAAAGCCTAGACCATTTCAGACAAATGGCTGTCCAGTCTCTTCTTAAAGACTTCCAGTGTTGGAGCATTCACAACTTCTGGAGGCAGGTTGTTCCACTGATTAATTGTTCTCAATGTCAGGAAGTTTCTCCTTAGTTCTAGGTTGCTTCTCTCTTTGGTTAGTTTCCATCCGTTGCTTCTCGTCCTGCCTTCAGCCGAAGCCAGTTCTTGGATTTTTTTTAAAGAAAAGTATAGATACCGGTGTTAAAATGATAAATGCTGAACAGACCTGAAATCAATCCATAGGCTAGGAACAGACGCAGGTTTTAAAACTCCAATTTAAGGAATAAACCACAATAAACCACAAAACAAGAGCCAAACAAAGCACACTACGATTTAGATGGGATTGGTGATTCCCAGTCCTTATGTATCGGTCTCATTATGGGCTGGTTGAATGGAACCGAGAAAGAAAAGGGTCAACGGTTGAAGGAGCTTGATAGATTATCGAGGGCAGAGGAGCAAAATTAAATACAAATTAAGAAGGCCAAAGGGAGACAAGTCTTGGAGAGAAAGAACTCAAGTTATTGTCAACCTCAACAGACCAATTCAAAGCAGAGAAATTTTGGAGAGAAGATTTTTAACACAACAAGCTAAGACAAGGTCCTTACAAATCAGTGCAGGAAGATTAGATAGATAGATAGATAGATAGATAGATAGATAGATAGATAGATAGATAGATAGATAGATAGATAGATAGATAGGTAGATAGGTAGACAGACAGACAGACAGACAGATAGATAGGTGGGTGGGTGGGTGGATGGAGATGGAGATATATATTGTCAATTGTGAAGAAGCAGGGAGGGACTCTTTCAGATAGATAGATGGATAGATAGATAGATGGATAGATGGATAGATAGATAGATAGATAGATAGATAGATAGATAGATAGATAGATAGATAGATAGATAGATAGATAGATAGATAGAGATGGTGGGAGATGGAGATGAGATGGAAATGAGATGGAGATGGAGATATATTGTCAATTGTGAAGAAGCAGGGAGGGACTCTTTCAGATAGATAGATAGATGGATGGATGGATAGATAGATAGATAGATAGATAGATAGATAGATAGATAGATAGATAGATAGATAGATAGAGATGGAGGGAGATGGAGATGGAGGGAGATGGAGATGAGATGGAAATGAGATGGAGATGGAGATATATTGTCAATTGTGAAGAAGCAGGGAGGGACTCTTTCAGATAGATAGATGGATAGATAGATAGATGGATGGATGGGTGGGTGGATGGAGATGGAGAGATATATTGTCAATTGTGAAGAAGCAGGGAGGGACTGTTTCAGATAGATAGATGGATAGATAGATAGATAGATAGATAGATAGATAGATAGATAGATAGATGGGTGGGTGGGTAGGTGGATGGAGATGGAGAGATATATTGTCAATTGTGAAGAAGCAGGGAGGGACTCTTTCAGATAGATAGATGGATAGATAGATAGATAGATAGATAGATAGATAGATAGATAGATAGATAGATAGAGATGGAGGGAGATGGAGATGAGATGGAGATGGAGATATATTGTCAATTGTGAAGAAGCAGAGAGGGACTCTTTCAGATATAATAGGGTGCTCCAACACTGGAGGTTTTAAAGAAGAGTTTTGGTCAAACCGCTTGTCTGAAATGGTCTAGGGTCTCCTGCTTGAGCAGAGGGCTGGACTAGAAGACCTCCAAGGTCCCTTCCAATTCTGTCTCTGAGCGTACCTCCCAGGCTAATTCTCTCTTCAGTTGGAATGCAAATATCCAGCTGGGTGGAAAACGGGGCATAGAAAGAAGGCACCAGGTTGCATCATGGTAGATAAAGGATACCGATAAAGGAGAATACTTGTAGCTCAGGGCTGAACTGAGGGGTCCTGGATGATCTCTTTCGTGGGTTTTCTTGCAGGCATTTCATGACCCACACTAGGTAACATCATCAGTGCTAGAAGGGAGTGGGGTTTGTGGAGAGGAGGAGGAAGATGTAGAGGACTGTGGGTTCCTTGGTGCTCTCTGAGCTTGATTGTTTTCTTGCAGACCTTTCATGATCCAACTAGATGACATCATCAGTGCTAGAAGGGAGGGGATATACAGAGAGGAGGAGGAATGAGGAGGAGGAGGGGGGGAGGGGGAGGGGGAGGAGGACGTTGACAACTATAGGGTTCTTGATGGTCTCTAATGGTTTTGCTGCAGACATTTCATGATCAAACTAGGAAACATCATCAGGGCTAGAAGGGAATGGGGTGTATGGAGAGGAGGAGGAGGAGGAGGAGGAGGAGGAGGAGGAGGAGGAGGAGGAGGAGGAGGAAAAACTGTGTGGTCCTTGGTGCTCTCTGAGCTTGATGGTTTTCTTGCAGACGTTTCATGATCCAACTAGATGACATCATCAGTGCTAGAAGGGAGAGGAGTTTGCAGAGAGGAGGAGGAGGAGGAGGAGGAGGAGGAGGGGGAGGAAGAGGAGGAGGAGGAGGAGGAGGAGGAGGAGGAGGAAAAACTGTGGGGTCCTTAGTGCTCTCTGAGCTTGTTTTTTTGCAGACCTTTCATGATCCAACTAGGTGACATCATCAATGTTAGAAGGGTTTATGAGGAGGAGGAGGGGTAGGAGGGGGAGGAGGAGGAGGAAGATGTAGAGGACTGGGGGTTCCTTGGTGCTCTCTGAGCTTGGTGCTTTTCTTGCAGACGCTTCATGGCCCAAACTAGGTCACATCCTCCGCGCTAGATGATCACCTAGCAAGGATGACGTTACCTAGTTTGGCTCACGAAACGTCCGCAAGGAAAAAACCCGAAGCTCAGAGACCACCAAGGACCCTTCCTCTTTCCATCCTCGGTCTCAAACTCTGCATTTACTCAGACCAGGTTCCCAAGTTTGCAATTCCCTCAATCCTCTTTGGAGCGGTCTACTCCTGTAAACCCAAAAAAGACAAATGCAACTTAAACGGAAACCAGGACTGGTTTTTCCCTACGGCAAAGTGGCCGGCTTTTTTTTTTTAGGAGCAGGGAGTGGGATGATGTGATTCCCCACCGTCTTCTCCCACGGAGCCATTCCCAGGGCGGCTGATTTTATGAGTCACGAAGCCCAGAGCATGAATCACACAGTCAGCTCAAGAGTCAGTTTCTCTTCTTTCCCAAAATTGGTCTTTGGGGCTTCGCAACCGGGGTGAAATGGCTCTTGTCGTTGTGATCTCTGCTTTTTTTTTCCCGCCTCCCTCGCTCTTGCCGACTGGATCGACGTCAAGTCTTCAGCTAAAGCAGCGGTTCTCCACCTGTGGGTCGGGACCCCATTTGGGGTCGAACGGCCATTTCACGGGGGTCGCCAAACAACGCAGGCCGCCATTTTTTTCCCCCATTTCCTTAGCTGTGCTCCTCCCTTTTATTCTATTGGCTTTTGAAAGCCAATAGAAGAGACTCTCTTGAATAGAGTCTAATTCTATTGGCTTTCAAAAGCCAATAGGAATGGTCCAGGCTGTCTCTGCCCTGCTGAGCCCGCCAAAAGTCCCAGTCTGCAAACAGTGCTGCACCAGTTGAGTAGTCCTCGACTTACAACCGGTTGAGTAGTCCTCGACTTACAACCGGTTGGGGGTCGCAGCATTAAAAAGGTTGAGAACCACTGCTTTAAAGCATCTCTTTAATTTTTAACTATCTCTTTTGCTTTTACTTCACCCTGTTTTATTTCATGTTCATCTCTTTTCTTCTTGTTCCCGCTGACCATTTTATCATCTGAAATACAGATGAACCACTGAGCTAAAGGCAACCGAAGGCTGCAAAGGTTTAAACATCCAGTAATGAAGGCCATTTGGATGCCAGTAAGGGTGCTGCCAAACGGTTTCCATTAATCTGGCTTCCAAACTGGCTGGAAATATCCAAGCAGATTGCCCAGCGCAGATGGGAAGAGCCCGGGATGCCTGGAAAAAAAAAAAAAAACCAGGCCTCCGCTCGGATCCTCACAGCTCGTAATTTCCTTCGGCGTCGGGATTTATGGGAAGCAAGCAAGTTCGAAATAATAAGTGAAATCTCGCAGCCTGGAATGGCCTAATCCAGTGGTTCTCAACCTTTTTAATGCCACGACCCCCAACCGGTCGTAAGTCGAGGACTGCTCAACCGGTCGTAAGTCGAGGACTACTCAACTGGTGCAGCACCGTTTGCAGAATGGGACTTTTGGCGGGCTCAGCAGGGCAGAGACAGCCTGGACAATTCCTATTGGCTTTTGAAAGCCAATAGAATTAGACTCTATTCAAGAGAGTCTATTCTATTGGCTTTCAAAAGCCAATAGAATCAAAGGGAGTAGCACAGCTAAGGAAAAGGGGGGAAAAAATGGCGGACTGCGTTGTTTGGCGACCCCCGTGAAATGGTCGTTCGACCCCAAATGGGGTCCCGATCCACAGGTTGAGAACCGCTGGCCTAATAGGGTTGCCACGAAAGGAAGGTGGGGAACAGCAGAAGCAGCAGCCGCCGAGGAAGAAAATGGCCCGAAATAACATTCAAGTATTGGCAATAAAAAGGGCTGATTTGAAAAGTTAATGAGAGCTGAAATAAAAGCATTCCCATCCATCTTTTCTCTCCCGGTTGCTGCTGTTGCTGCTGTGCAAAAGAGGCTTCGATTACCCCCAGCCTTATAAGAGCGTGGAGGAAAATATGAAAATAACTTAACTGTGTGTGGCGTGAAAGTTTTTAACATCGTATACACTGTGGTCCTCCTGGCTAATCGATGGGGAAGAAATGGAGGGAGTGACAGATTTTATTTTCCTGGGCTCCAAGACCACCGCAGATGGGGATTGCAGCCAGGAAATTAAAAGACTCTTGCTCCTGGGGAGGAAAGCTATGGCAAATCTAGACAGCATTCTAAAAAGCAGAAACATCACCCTGCCAACAAAAGTGCGTATAGTCACGGCCGTGGTTTTCCCAGTTGCAATGGATGGCTGTGAAAGGTGGACCGTAAGAAAGGCCGAGCGCCAAAGAATGGAGGCCTTTGAACTCTGGTGCTGGAGAAGACTCCTGCGAGTCCCCTGGATTGCAAGGCGATCAAACCGGTCAGTCCTAGAGGAGATCAACCCCAACTGCTCTTTAGAAGGCCAGATCCTGAAGTTGAAACTCAAGGACCTTGGCCACCTAATGAGAAGGAAGGACTCCCTGGAGAAGAGCCTGATGCTGGGAAAGATGGAGGGCAAGAGAAGAAGGGGACGACGGAGAAGGAGGTGGCTGGATGGAGTCACTGAAGCAGGAGGCGTGAGCTTCAAAGGACTCCAGAAGATGGCAGAGGACAGGAAGACCTGGAGGAGATCAACCCCGACTGCTCTTGAGAAGGCCAGATCCTGAAGTTGAAACTCAAGTACTTTGACCGCCTAATGAGAAGGAAGGACTCACTGGAGAAGAGCCTGATACTGGGAAAGATGGAGGGCAAGAGAAGAACGGGAGGACAGAGAAGGAGGTGGCTGGATGGAGTCACTGAAGCAGCAGGCGTGAGCTTCAATGGACTCCAGAAGATGGTGGAGGACAGGAAGGGCTGGAGGAGATCAACCCCGACCGCTCTTGAGAAGGGCAGATCCTGAAGTGGAAACTCAAATACTTTGGCCACCTAATGAGAAGGAAGGATTCACTGGAGAAGAGCCTAATGCTGGGAAAGATTGAGGGCCATAGAAGAAGGGGACGACAGAGAAGGAGGTGGCTGGATGGAGTCACTACCCAGCTCGGAGAGCACCAAGGACCCCACCGTTCAACACTGAGGTACCAATATTCCCTTTGGTGGGCTTCCTCTTTGAGGTGAAGGCATCTCTTCCTTTGAAGTCCAACTTACGTGGCGTGATCTTCTCTCAGCATCTGCTGTCGTTGCCATTCTTGCTGCCTTCTTTTTTCTTCCAGTTGATTAGCCTAGAAGGGAAAAAGGATGAGGTCAGCCAGAAGCTAAATATAAATAGGCTGGCTAATAAAATGAAGCCCCCCCCAAAATGCAATTATATTTTTCATTGGAGCTCCATGAGTTGTGAGCTTCTTTTTCAGAGTGAAAAAAAAAATGCATGTCACAGACTAAGCAGATCCTACCCAAAACACGTCTAAATTCTGGTTTAATATTGCATCCCCAAGACTTAAAATTTGCTGTTCTCCCTCTCATTTCTTCCTTGGACAAAAATAATACATGATCCAAGCAAGTTGCTTATTTGCATCTTTGTAAGTAAGCAACTCACTTGGATCATGTATTATTTTTTCCATCCCTAGATTAATGAGAAACCATAACTATGGTTATTGGGACGGGGGGGGGGAGCGAGGGCTTTAATATCTTTTAAAAAGTGGCTTGTTTTTCCCCAGAGAATAACTTGCTCAAGGTTGGACCTGATTGTAAAATGAAAGGTTCAGGTGAAACATGAACACAACCTTTCCTTATTCCAAGTTGGAGAAGATAGAAAGGAACGGGACTTTGAAGGGACAGCCATGGTTTGTTTTAGCCATGACTGAATGAATAACTGTTGCTTACTAGATGGTTTACACATTGTGTCTTGTGTGTGCTCCCTCTCATCCTTCCAACAATTGTTGCAAAACTAATTTTTAGTATGAGAGGAGACCAACCACTACACACCCAGGGAAACTTAATATTGACTAATCTATCTATCTATCTATCTATCTATCTATCTATCTATCTATCTATCTATCTATCTATCTATCTATCTATCTATCTATCTATCTTTCTTTCTTTCTTTCTTTCTTTCTTTCTTTCTCTCTCTCTCTTTCTCTCTCTCTTTCTTTTTTCTCTTTTTTTCTTTCTTTCACTTTCTTTTTCTTTCTATCTTTCTCTCTCTCTCTTTCTTTCTCTTTTTTCTTTCTTTCTCTCTCTTTCTTCTCTTTTTCCTCCCTCCCTCCTTCTTTCCTTCCTGCTATCTTCCCTCCCTCCCTTTCCCATCAACTTCCTTCCTTCCTTTCTTCCTCCTTCATCAACCTACCTTCTTCCATCCATCCATCCATCCATCCATATACCATCTCCTTCCTTCCTTCCTTCCTTCCTTCCTTCCTTCCTTCCTTCCTTCCTTCCTTCCTTCCTTCCTTCCTTCCTTCCTTCTCCATTAACCTACCTTCTTCCATCCATCCATATACCATCTCCTTCCTTCCTTCCTTCCTTCCTTCCTTCCTTCCTTCCTTCCTTCCTTCCTTCCTCCCTCCCTCCCTCCCTCCCTCCCTCCCTCCCTCCCTTCCTATTCCCAGGGCTACATTGTCTGAGCTGGGCAGCCAAGTAAACGTTTTATATAAACAAATAAAACCAACGCCTCTTTGGTCTACATAATTCCTACTGAGAAAGTGAGCTATTGTCCCACCATACTGCCCACCTCATTCGGTCCACCTTACCTTGACTCTTTGTACGGCTTTCTTTTTCAGAATCTCGGCTTCTTCAGCTTCTCTTCTGTTTTTCTCGTAGTCTTCTTTCTTCAGCTGAAAGAAGAAGAAGAAGCGGCGCCCTTAAAAAGATGGTCCTTTAGTTTACCAAATTCAGTTTTAGAAGGTGCTGCAGAAAAAAAGGGACAAACCATCTCCTCTGCAAGCATCTAGCCTAGTGGTTCTCCACCTGTGGGTTGGGACCCCATTTGGGGTCGAACGACCATTTCACGGGGGTCGCCAAACAACGCAGTCCGCCATTTTTTCCCTCTTTTCCTTAGCTGTGCTACTCCCTTTTATTCTATTGGCTTTTGAAAGCCAATAGAATAGACTCTCTTGAATAGAGTCTAATTCTATTGGCTTTCCAAAGCCAATAGGAATGGTCCAGGCTGTCTCTGCCCTGCTGAGCCCGCCAAAAGTCCCATTCTGCAAACGGTGCTGCACCGGTTGAGTAGTCCTCGACTTACGACCTGTTGAGTAGTCCTCGACTTACGACCGGTTGGGGGGTCACGGCATTAAAAAGGTTGAGAACCACTGATCTAACAGATGACAGTTCCATTTTTTTTCCTCAGAGGACACCAGGAACGGTTGCTTTTAAGCCTCCAATTAATAATAAGAGCGCAAGGAGAAAGCAAGGTGTGGCTCAAACTCTGAATGGGGGGGGTCAAGGTAATTTCTCTACCCGTCCCCGAATCAAGAAGGCTACAGTGACTATCAAAGTGGGAGACCAACGTGGTGTCCAGGATTGGTAAGTCCTTGTGTATTTCAAGAATACAGAATAACTGAGTTGGAAGGGACCTTGGAAGTCATCTAGTCCACCCCCCCTGCTCAAGCAGCAGACCCTTACAGAATCATAGAAGAACAGAGCTGGAAGGGACCTTGGAGGTCATCTAGTCCAACCCCCTGCTCAGCCAGGAGACCTTTACAGAATCATAGAAGAACAGAGCTGGAAGGGACCTTGGAGGTCATCTAGTCCAACCCCCTGCTCAGCCAGGAGACCCTTACAGAATCATAGAAGAACAGAGCTGGAAGGGACCTTGGAGGTCATCTAGTCCAACCCCCTGCTCAGCCAGGAGACCTTTACAGAATCATAGAAAAACAGAGCTGGAAGGGACCTTGGAGGTCATCTAGTCCAACCCCCTGCTCAGCCAGGAGACCCTTACAGAATCATAGAAGAACAGAGCTGGAAGGGACCTTGGAGGTCTTCTAGTCCAGCCCCTTGCTCAAGCAGGATACACTATACTATTATGGACAAATAGCTACCTGGATATTTAACAAACCTCTTTCCAAACATTTAATCATATATATTGCCGAAGATGCTGCCCAAAAATACTTATTTAACCTTAGTATCTGAGCTGGGAAGGCACACACTCCATCAGTGGGATCCCCTCTTGCAACCTGACAAGCAAATTCAATGGGGAAGCTAGATTCATTTAACAACTGTATGGCTAATGCAGGGGCTCTTTTATGACTGGTGGACTTCAACTCCCAGAATTCCTGAGCCAGCCACGCTGAGGGGAAAGGGAAAGGTTTCCAAACTGAGCCATGCTGGCTCAGGAATTCTGGGAGTTGAAGTCCACCAGTCACTGGACCATGAAAGGCTGTGAAGCAAGGATCTAGAACAGGGGTGGGGAACCTTGGCTCTTTTATGACTGGTGGACTTCAACTCCCAGAATTCCTGAGCCAGCCATGCTGAGGAGAAAGGCAGAGGTTTCCAAGCTGAGCCATGCTGGCTGAGGAATTCTGGGAGTTGAAGTCCACCAGTCATGAAGGGGACATAGTTTCCCCATGCTGGCTGAGGAATTCTGGGAGTTGAAGTCCATGAGTCATGAAGGGGACATAGTTTCCCATGCTGGCTGAGGAATTCTGGGAGTTGAAGTCCACGAGTCATAAAAGAGCCAAGGTTGAGGATCTCTGATATAGGGCAGGGGTGGAGAACCTTGGCTCTTTTATGACTCGTGGACTTCAACTCCCAGAATTCCTGAGCCAGCCACGCTGAGGGGAAAGGGAGAGGTTTCCAAGCTGAGCCATGCTGGCTGAGGAATTCTGGGTGTTGAAGTCCACCAGTCATGAAGGGGCCATAGTTCCCCCATGCTGTCTGAGGAATTCTGGGAGTTGAAGTCCACGAGTCATAAAAGAGCCAAGGTTGCCTACCCCTGGGCTAATGTAACAATGGCAATGATTCAACTCACAACTGTGGCAAGTCGTCAAATGGGGCAAAATGCACTTAAACCAATGTCTCATTTAGCAACCTAAAATGTGGGCTCCATTGTTGTTGAGGACTGCCTATCTCAAATCCGCAATTCCATATCCTCTTTGTGAATCTCAGCCCCACATCTCAGATACCTCCAGAAAGGAACACTTACTGATAGTAACTAGGACAACACAGTTTCTGCAGTATACTTTACACCGTTCACATGATGCCCCCAAATGCCAAAATATCATGGAGAAAGCATTTTCCCTCAATTTCTCAAAAATCTTGCAAAACGCAGTTGGGTCCAGATAATCACAGCCTATTTCTAAAGAGCGGTGTCATCGGTTCCAGCAGTCATGGGAAGAGAATACACAAAAGGCACCAATGTACATACCCAAAGTTTACACGCCGCAGTCAGCTTTGTTTTAACCATTAACCGCAGCTGGTTGAACTAACCGCGGTGGCATGATTCACACATATCTAACGCTAATGGGAGGGTGGACCCGTGAAACTAAGCCAAAAATGAACCACAGGGTTTGTGTTGTTGTTTTTTTGATGAGGATGTGCAGAAACCAAACCAGGGACTGGTGCCTCCTGTGCGCATCTGAGCAAGTCTGTCCTTATTCACCCGCTATAAATGCCACTTCTGAATGCTGCAAAATGATGCATCTTATAACACAAGGGCTACATTGGCTCTGGGGAAGAGGCCCAAACATTTGGTTTGTTCAGTTTTCAGTTGTTGTTGTTTTTTTAACTTATAGTTTCTGAGCCTGGGGTAAACTCGTAAAGTAAAGTGAAGTGCAATTTCTGGTGTGCTCTTTGCTCCAATCTGGAAGGAAAAAAAAATAATTCTGCGTATGGAAAGGTTAAGTCAGACCACATATTTCTCTTCTTGTTCCATGCAACGAATAAGAACTGACAGCTACATTTTAACTGACCTTTTGCTGGTATTTTGATTGGGTGTACTCAAATTGCTGTTTTTCCCTGACTTCAGCCTCTGTGGCTCTTCCTCCTGTAAATTCAACGTGAGATGTTAACACGGCAACAACGCGGGGGTCACCCTAAATAAAGATGTAAAACAGCCAGCGTTCACGGACACATTAAATTGCTACCCAAGCTTATTAAAATACAAGAGCAGCAACAAAAATAAGGATCAAATCTGAGCCACAAAATTGAACAGGCTCCAAGAATGGAATGTTACATGTGCATTGCAATGTGGCAGAACTGAGAATTGTAAACACCCTAATCCAGGGGTAGGCAACCTTGGCTCTTTTATGACTCGTGGACTTCAACTCCCAGAATTCCTGAGCCAGCCATCAATCATCCAAAAACAAAATCATATAATAGCTCAAGTAAATACATTAAATGTTCCCTCTCTATTTCCCTCAAATAATATAACCTATTTAACATAATCCATTTCTACATTACATATCTATAGATATGTAATGAAGTCCACAAGTCTTAAAGTGGCCATGTTTGAAGACCCCTGACTTAAAATAAGGAGCTTGAATCTATCTTCCAATCAACGGGACATCACGATAACCACAATTCAGAAGATAAGTTGGCAACTCCTCAAATTGCAGATTTTAGAAAAAATTGATCTTGCAGATGCTTCTCTTATGGACTATGCTTCTCCATGCATCTCAAAGGAAAATTGCATAAGTTCCCCATGGGACAACATTTTAGACCTTGTGGTCTAAAGATTTATTTTGTCCCCACTGCCCATTTAACAATGAGATCAGATTTAGTTTTTAACGGCCGATGAATTCAAGGGTTCCACTCTTGAAAAAAATTGAATTATCTTCTTGCAGATGGGTGTTTCCAGCAAGGAAACCAAGTTGCTAAGTTTGTTTTGCTCTCATTCTGACTTAGAAAGAAATCTTGATGTTTTTAGCTGTAGCTTTGGCTTTATTCTGTTGTACCGGTTTTATATCTGATACTTCTTCTATTGCTCTATTTTATAATGTTACTGTTTTGTTGTTACTGCATTCTATTTGAGGGCATTTCAGTGTGGTTACAGTTAAAGAATCTGCTTACTTTTACAATCAACCAGTGGAACTGCTTGCCACCAGAAATCGTGGGTGCTCCATCACTGGAGATTTTTTAAGAAGAGACTGGACAGTCACTTGTCTGAGACGGTATAGGTTCTCCTTGAGCAAGGGGCTGGACTAGAAGACCTTCAAGGTCCCTTTCAGCTCTATTCTATTCTATTCTATTCTATTCTATTCTATTCTATTCTATTCTATTCTATTCTATTCTAGAAACTTCCTGACAGTGAGGACAATTAACCAATCTCACTGGAGATTTTTAAGAGGAGATTAGACAATCACCTGTCTGAGATGGTATAGATTCTCCTGCTTGAGTAGGGGGCTGGACTAGAAGACCTCCAAGGTCCCTTTCAGCTCTATTCTATTCTACTTACTTTATAACTTCCTACAATTTCAAAGCAATCTTAATTTTAACAAGTTGACTGATTGATCCAGAATCACTACTGCAATTTGATCAAGAATTTCCATAAAGTTTTTTTTTTAAATGATACCATTATTCTTTAGGACATCCTTATTAAAAAAAAAAAAGAGAGAGAGAGAGAGATTTTTAATATTCCACTTTCAGCAGATTCCACAAATTGGCTTTCTGCTTCTTAAAAGTAGCTCAATAACTTTGCAAAGCCTTCAAACACTTTTATTCCACGGATATATCAAAATGCAAAGCTCATTAACCACAGTTAAAAGGGAATTGGGGGAGGGAAAAAAAAACGAGTAAACTTTTAAGCTTCTTAAAACAACATTGTTCGTCATCAGCTACCCACAACCGTTGTTCAAAAAAAATACAGTTTGAATGTTTCAGGATTCAATTAAAAAAAAAAAAAACCAACACGGCACACCTCCGTGGAAAAAGTGGAAATTTATACCGCTCTTCCTCCTGCTTGCCGACTTACCTAATTTCTGAGGCTTCAAGGCAATTGGGCCCAGTTTTTGCTGGGCCTTCCATTTTGTCCAATTTTCTAGCTCTTTATTAGCAACTGAAACAGAACAGAAGCAAAACAGAACTCAGGAGAAGCCCCCAAAATATATACAGGGGGTCCCCAACTTACAACAATTCATTTAGTGACCGTTCAAAGTTAGACAACACTGGGAAAAAGTGACTTATGACCATTTTTCACACTACTGCAATTCCTGTGATCAAAATTCAGACACTTGGCTACTGGCTCATATTTATGAGCATTGAGTGTCCCCATGGACCTGGGATCAAAATTCAGAGGCTTGGCAACTGGCATGTACTTATGACAGTTTCAGCATCCTGGGGTCACGTGATCCCATTTGCTACCTTCTGACAAGCAAAGTCAACGGGGAAGCCCAATCCGCTTAACGACCAGGTGACTAACTTAACTGCAGCAATTCACTTCATGACTTTGGCAAGAAAGACGGAAAGCTCGCAGACTGGGTTTGAGACCCCAGCACCACACAACGGGGTGAGCTCCTGTCCCTTGCTCCACCACCTGTTTACGTAGCAGTTGGAAAGCATGCCAATACGAGTAGGTAAACAGGCACCACTTCGATGGGAAGGTAACTGTCAACGCTGCTGTGCTTGCTTTGCCAACATATGGAGATGCAGCCATTTTCCTTCTTATGTTTTACTCTTAGAATTAGAGCTAGGATTAGATGATACTGGGGAGGGGAGGAGGAGGAATGTGCATGGGAGTTTAGTTAGACAGAACAATATTGTAACTAGTGTGAGAACCAAGTTTTTTTTTTAAATAAGAGATGATAAGAAATGGTGGGTGGAAGAACAGGAGGGAAAGCCTTCATTTCAAGCGAATTGGAGAATGTGATTTATGACAGTTAATTAGAGGAGGGAATTGTGCTTTGATACTATGTGCTCAGGGGAGGGTGTGGGGAAAAATGCACACGCAGCAAACTGCCGTGCTTCCCCCCCAAAAAACCTCATAACCTTTTGATACCCTTTGTCCTAATGAAGCAGCCAGAAGGTCATCCCCTTTTGACTTAATGTCTCACTTACCTAAAGAGATAATATGCTTAAGTTCCTTCCTATCTCTTCCTGTCTTTGTCAGTTCTTTCTCCTTTTGATCTACCTGTATTTGTTCTTACCTGGTCTTTGACCATGTAATGTGTTACTAGAAAATAGTTGCTTATATGAAGGAATTTTTCCAATGAAGAAGCTTTATGTCAGCATCTAATGGTTAAACTTATGAATGTAAAATGTCAGCATTTAATGGTAAAGCCTATGCATGTAACAAGTATATAAGAAGCAATAAACTCAAGAGTTTGTCAAGCTGTGTCCTGCAGCTTCAGACCTCTGCTCAAGACATGCTTGTGTCTTTTTCTTAGCATCTTACAGAGGGGAATTCAGATTTTGGCTTTGTCTATGTTATGTGCCGGTTATTATTCTGCTCGAATAAAGATTCTTTAAGGTAAACAATGCCTCGAAGTTCTTTTGAAGAGTTTCATCTGTCGGAACCGTGACAGTAACAGTATCCTTTGGCGTATAGCCATACTGGACCCATAGCCATGGAAAATGTTTTTGGATAGCGCTGTCTCCCTCGGCCAAGAAACTAAGATCAGCAGCTCCGTTTAGAGTTAGACCCAACTGGACAGGGCAAACTGTCCCTTCGTACTTTCTAGCAACAGGGGAATATTAAATATACGGCGAACGTCTTCCCGCGATCAGACGAAAACCTATCATGTCAAGTTTGGTTAGCAAACCATCCAACCCAGCCCACTTACTTCTTTGCAGCTTACTCCTCCTTGCTGGATTTGGAGGGATGACAAAGTAGGCGCCCGAACTAGAGACAAAACAAAAGCAAGACACGTTGAGGGATTCCTCCGATAAGTTGCATCTACAGAATTAAATAGCATTGCAGCCGACGGCCTTAAATGAAGGCAGAATCACCACACGGCCATTTTCCCATCAAGACTATAAACTTTAGGCACTTTTGTGCATTAATTGACCTCACAGCTATTCTGTGAAAAACTCTGGATTCCCTATAAAAGCAGCTACTCATCAGGGATGGTCCTTTGAAATAATAGAACGGGCTTGTGCAGAGATCAAAATATGAACTTTTATGTATAGCCCGGTCACTGTTCATTCTTTCTTGTTTGCAATCTGTAGAATAGAATAGAATAGAATAGAATAGAATAGAATAGAATAGAATAGAATAGAATAGAATAGAATAGAATAGAATAGAATAGAATAGAATAGAATAGAATAGAAAATATGGAATGGAATGGAATGGAATGGAATGGAATAGAATAGAATAGAATAGAATAGAATAGAATAGAATAGAATAGAATAGAATAGAATAGAAAATATGGAATGGAATGGAATGGAATGGAATGGAATAGAATAGAATAGAATAGAATAGAATAGAATAGAATAGAATAGAATAGAATAGAATAGAATAGAATAGAATAGATGCAATGGAGTGGAAGGGAAGGGAAGGGAAGGGAAGGGAAGAGAAGAGGAGAGAAGAGAAGAGAAGCGAAGCTGGAAGGGACCTTGGAGGTCTTCTAGTCCAGCCGCCAGCTCAAGCAGGAAACCCATTCCAGACAGATGGTGGTCCAATCTCTTCTTTAAAAAACCGTGCGTTTGGTTGTTCGTTTGAAGCTGTATTTAAATTCTGAGCAGCTGATTGGTTCTTTCATGGATGGGTCATTCGAATGAAAAAAAAATGAATAAAACAAATAGTCCTTGTTTTACAACACTTCAGTTAGTGACCGTTTGAAGTTCCAACGGCCCTGAAAAAAGGGACTTATGACCGTTTTTCACATTCACAACTGTTGCAGCATCCCTGATCAAAATTCAGAGACAACTGACTCATATTTACGGCAGTCACAGCATCCCCGGGGTCATCGCATCTCCTTTTGCAACCTCCTGAACAATAAAGTCAATGGGGGAAGCCCAGATTCACTTAACAACCTTGTTTTGCAGGGAGTCACTTAACTGAAACAAGAGTGGGCGTCAAATGGGGCAAAACTCACTTAACTGTCTTGCTTAGCAACATACATTTTGGGCTCAGCTGCGGTCATAACTCCAGGATTACCTGTACGTCTGCACCTGTATTTCCAGTGTGCTCGTAGCCACATGAATTATACCATAATTAGAATGCAGTACTTGACGAAAGGTTTTCCCAGTGTCAACGTATGGCTGTGAAAGTTGGACCATGAGAAAGGCTGAGCGCCAAAGAATGGAGGCCTTTGAACTCTGGTGCTGGAGAAGACTCCTGCGAGTCCCCTGGACTGCAAGGCGATCCAACCGGTCAGTCCTAGAGGAGATCAACCCTGACTGCTCTTTAGATGGGAAGATCCTGAAGTTGAAACTCAAGTCCTTTGGCCACCTAATGAGAAGGAAGGACTCCCTGGAGAAGAGCCTGATGCTGGAAAAGATGGAGGGCAAGAGAAGAAGGGGACGACAGAGAATGAGATGGCTGGAGGGAGTCCCTGAAGCAGCAGGTGGGAGCTTCAATGGACTCCAAAAGATGCTAGAGGACAGGAAGGCCTGGAGGAGATCAACCCCGACTGCTCTTGAGAAGGCCAGATCCTGAAGTGGAAACTCAAGTACTTTGGCCATCTAATGAGTAGGAAGGACTCACTGGAGAAGGGCCTAATGCTGGGAAAGATGGAGGGCAATAGAAGAAGGGGACGACAGAGAAGGAGGTGGCTGGATGGAGTCACTGAAGCAATAGGCATGAGCTTCAATGGACTCCAGAAGATGGTAGAGGACAGGAAGGCCTGGAGGAACTTGGTCCATGGGGTCGTGATGGGTCGGACACCACTTCGCAACTAACAACAACTTGATGAAAAAGATACTGTTTCAGCAAAATATTTAAAAGGATAACCTCCCCTGAAATTCACGCGATGGGATCAACAAGTAAGCACTCCAAAAAAAGAGGTAGCCTATTTGATTTGGAGCAGAAAGAGAGAAAGATGCAGCTGCTTCTTTCAATTTTGATAAGAGACGAGAAATGAAAACTCAAGGCGAATGGCCTGTCACCACCTTTCAACCGACTTGATCCTGTCTGGGAAATTTTCCAAGCTGAAATTCCAGCCAAGCTGGAGGCTGACAAATAGATAGAATCTACCAGCTCTTTGCTTTTGTAGTTAAAAGACAGTCAAATCACATCGATCTGCAATTGTGATGCAATAATTAAGAGAGAATAGTTGTACCTCAGGGTTGAACTGGGGTGCTCTCCGAACATGGCTGGTTGGTTTTCTTACAGACGTTTCGTGGCCCAACTAGGTAACATCACCCGTGCTGGAAAGGAGTGGGATTTGCAGAGAGGAGGAGGAGAACTGTGGGGTCCTTGGTGCTTTTGGGGTTTACTTTCTGGCACACATTTCATTACCCAACTAGGTAACGTCATCAGTGCTAGAAAGGAATGAGGTTTGCAGAAGAGGAGGAGGAGGAGGGTGGTTGTGGGGTCCTTGTTGCTCTCTGAGCTTGGTTGTTTCTTGCAGATGTTTCATTACCCAACTAGGTAACAATCAATGCTAGTAAGGAGTAGGTATACAGAGGGAGGAGGAGGAGGAGGAGGAGGAAGAGGAAGAGGAGGAGGAGGGTGGTGGTTGTGGGGTCCTTGGTGCTCCCTGAGCTTGGTGGTTTTCTTGCAGATATTTCACTACCCAACTAGGTAACATCATCAAGGCTAGAAGGGAGTGGGCTTTGTGGAGTGGGAGAGGAGGAGGAGGAGGAGGAGGAGGAGGAGGAGGAGGAGGAGGAGGAAGAGGGTGGTTGTGGGGTCCTTGGTGCTCTATGAGCTTGGTTGTTTCTTGCAGATGTTTCATTACCCAACTAGGTAACAATCAATGCTAGTAAGGAGTAGGTATACAGAGGGAGGAGGAGGAGGAGGAGGAGGAGGAGGAAGAGGAAGAGGAGGAGGAGGGTGGTGGTTGTGGGGTCCTTGGTGCTCCCTGAGCTTGGTGGTTTTCTTGCAGATATTTCACTACCCAACTAGGTAACATCATCAAGGCTAGAAGGGAGTGGGCTTTGTGGAGTGGGAGAGGAGGAGGAGGAGGAGGAGGAGGAAGAGGGTGGTTGTGGGGTCCTTGGTGCTCTATGAGCTTGGTTGTTTCTTGCAGATGTTTCATTACCCAACTAGGTAACAATCAATGCTAGTAAGGAGTAGGTATACAGAGGGAGGAGGAGGAGGAGGAGGAGGAGGAGGAAGAGGAAGAGGAGGAGGAGGGTGGTGGTTGTGGGGTCCTTGGTGCTCCCTGAGCTTGGTGGTTTTCTTGCAGATATTTCACTACCCAACTAGGTAACATCATCAAGGCTAGAAGGGAGTGGGCTTTGTGGAGTGGGAGAGGAGGAGGAGGAGGAGGAGGAGGAAGAGGGTGGTTGTGGGGTCCTTGGTGCTCTATGAGCTTGGTTGTTTCTTGCAGATGTTTCATTACCCAACTAGGTAACAATCAATGCTAGTAAGGAGTAGGGTATACAGAGAGAGGAGGAGGAGGAGAAGGAGAAGGAGGAGGGTGTTGTGGGGTCCTTGGTGCTCTATGAGCTTGGTTGTTTCTTGCAGATGTTTCATGGCCCACCCAGGAAACGTCTTCATTGCAGAAAACAGTGGAGGAGGAGGAAGACTGTGGGCTCCTTGCTGTACTCTGAGCTTGGTTGTTTTCTTGCAGACATTTCATTACCCAACTAGGGAACATCTGTGCGCTGATAAGGTTACCTAGCTGGGTAATAAAACATCTGCAAGAAAACATCCAAGCTCATAAAACATTGCGGACCGACCCCATAATGGTATTGAGACCAGACACCAACACTGCGTAGGAAATGCTTACAACGGGTTGTTCTGCTGCGTGAGTTTCCCAGGCCAACACAAACCACCTTCCCTCTCACTCTCACACCAACCTAACTGTCAACACAACTACACCCATCTCTCTCTCTTTCTCTTTCTGCTTCCCTCCCTCCCTCCCTCCCTTTCCCCCTCCCTCCCTCCCTCCCTCTCTCTCTCTCTCTCTCTCTCTCTCTCTCTCTCTCTCTCTCTCTCTCTCTCTCTCTCTCTCTCTCTCTCCTCAGTTTTTATAGCCCAGAATTGCTGGTCTTAAAAGGACAGGGCATCAACAGGTGAGGAGGCATTGGCCATTTTGCAGGCCACCGGTCCTTCCACAGACCCCTTTTTGCTCCCCAAAAGTGTCCGTGGAGATTCTCAGTCATCCAAGTCATCGTAGTTGCCTCAAAGTTAAGTTTTCCAACAGGTGAAACTTCTTGGGTGAGAAGCAAAGATCTTCTCGTTCCTCAAGAAAGACAAAAAAAAACCCCAACAGTCCTTTTGAAGAAACACTTTTGAGACACCTCCCCAGAAGGTACCACTTACTGCTCTTGTGGACTCTCCACATCTGGGTCTCCGTAGCCTTCTCGGGGCGAGCATCCCAACCCTGCTCTCCTGCAGCAACCCATCTCTCCACAACTCATGGTTCTTGGGTGGGAAGACCCGCCTGCTTTCCGCTGAGCCTTGCCTGTGGCTTAGAAGAGGTCCACCTCTGCCTGCCTTCTCCCCGCACACCTACAATGGTGTCTGCACACACACAAAAAAAACCCTCCTTTTCTAGGATTGGTTCTCCTTTGAACTTCTGCAGGAGTTGCTCTTAAAGAGGAAGAAGGCTCAACAAAAGAGCAGGTTTGAAATGAAGGGCCCTTGGTGCTTTTGCAATCAGAATGGAGCAAGGAGTTGGACTAGACCAGGGATAGGCAACCTTGGCTCTTTTATGACTGGTGGACTTCAACTCCCAGAATTCCTGAGCCAGCCATGCTGAGGGGAAAGGGAGAGGTTTCCAAGCTGAGCCAGGCTGCCTCAGGAATTCTGGGAGTTGAAGTCCACGAGTCATAAAAGAGCCAAGGCTGCCTACCCCTGGACTAGACCAATGGTTCTCAACCTTTTTAATGCTGCGACCCCCAACCGGTCGTAAGTCGAGGACTACTCAACCGGTCGTAAGTCGAGGACTACTCAACTGGTGCAGCACCGTTTGCAGACTGGGGCTTTTGGCGGGGTCAGCAGGGCAGAGACAGCCCTGGACAATTCCTATTGGCTTTTGAAAGCCAATAGAATTAGACTCTATTCAAGAGAGTCTATTCTATTGGCTTTCAAAAGCCAATAGAATAAAAGGGAGTAGCACAGCTAAGGAAAAGGGGGAAAAATGGCGGACTGCGTTGTTTGGCGACCCCTGTGAAATGGTCGTTCGACCCCAAATGGGGTCCCGACCCACAGGTGGAGAACCACTGGTCTAGAAGACCTTCAAGGTCCCTTCCAGTTCTATTCGGATTGAAATAGACCTCCCTTAGATTCAGAAACACACACACACACACACACACACACACACACACACACACACACACACACACACACACACAGACACCGTATTTGTTCCTGTGAATACTTGAGCCCTCCAGCCAATTGTGAATAGGAGGAATCACAAAACCAAGCCGTAATTCTAGAGAGGAGATTCATTGTATATTTTGAGACAGCCTCAGTGATACAATGTGTTAACCTACTATATATATATATATATATATATATATATATATATATATATATATATATATATATATATATATATATATATATATATATATATATATATATATATATATATATATATATATATATATATATATATATATATATATATATATATATATATATATATATATATATATATATCTATCTATCTAGAGAGGAGATTCATTGTATATTTTGAGACAGCCTCAGTGATACAATGTGTTAACCTACTATATATATATATATATATGAATATTTTGTATCATGTTAAGTTCTGCTGAGAGTGGTGAATTGGTTTGTTATTATCGAAATCCACACCACTTTTTTTTCCCAAATTCCTTCGGTACCCTGCTGTGAACCGAGAAAGAAAAACTCACCCAGTCCTGTGAATTTTCGTTGAGTTTTTAGTGGGCTTCACCTCTTGAATCAAGGGCAGTAGCAAATTTGGGGCCTTTGGAATGGACATCCGTTTGCCCCTCAATTCCAGTATCCAAAACCCAACGGGCTGGTGGCAGAACCAGGGGTGTCCTCCTTCAAACTGCCATCAGCTGAATTTCTTGGTGCCAATATTCTGATTAGAACCCCATGGCTCTGCTGGGGAATTCTGGGAGTTGAAGTCCACAAAGCTCGAAGTTGCCCAGGTTGAGAAACACTGGAGTAGAAGTTTCATGAGATGGGAATTTTTCTACATGGACCATATATGCAGGCTGGCATCGTTTAGGGCAGGGGTAGGCAACCTTGGCTCTTTTGTTACTCGTGGACTTCAACTCCCAGAATTCCTGAGCCAGCCATGCTGAGGGGAAAGGGAGAGGTTTCCATGCTGAGCCATGCTGGCTCAGGAATTCTGGGAGTTGAAGTCCATGAGTCATAAAAGAGCCAAGGTTGCCTACCCCTGGTATAGGGTATTTATGGTATACGACAGGAGTAGGCAACCTTGGCTCTTTTGTTACTCGTGGACTTCAACTCCCAGAATTCCTGAGCCAGCCATGTTGAGGGGAAAGGGAGAGGTTTCCATGCTGAGCCATGCTGGCTCAGGAATTCTGGGAGTTGAAGTCCATGAGTAATGAAGGGGCCATAGTTCCCCCATGCTGATTCAGGAATTCTGGGAGTTGAAGTCCACCAGTCATAAAAGGGCCGAATTTGAAGATCCCTGGACTAGACAATCACCTGTCTGAGATGGTATAGGCCAGGGATAGGCAACCTTGGCTCTTTTATGACTCATGAACTTCAACTCCCAGAATTCCTGAGCCAGCCATGGTCGCTCAGGAATTCTGGGAGTTGCAATCCACGAGTCATAAAAGAGCCAAGGTTGCCTACCCCTGGTATAGGCTCTCCTGATTGAGCAGGGGGCTAGACTAGATGACCTCCAAGACCTTCCACCTCTATTCTATTCTATTCTATTCTATTCTATTCTATTCTATTCTATTCTATTCTATTCTATTCTATTCTAATTATTTTTCTTTCTACAATATAAATGTAGACCCAAAACAACATCCATGGAGTTTTATTGGCAATAATATGGAAAAAGTTTGCCTAGGGTCTTTCTAAGTGGGTTTTTCTTTTAGCCGACACCCTGGGGATTTGGGGGGGATTTTCCCACTCAAGGACTAACCAGATCTGACTTTGTATCACTTCCTGAGATCAACCAAGGTTAACTTTGCTGACCACGGGGCTTCTCTGTGTTAAGACCCTGGCTCTTGGCCTGCCATTGTGAGGTCTACTTAGTTCATCCTTTTGCATGTTTTTGGCACCAGGCCAAGCCATGATATTCTCTCCCATTAAAATTTTATTTTAAATTAAAAGAATTATTTATTTTCCCAAATTAAAAAGAAGCCATTTTACCATATTAAAAGGTGCACTGTTCCAAATGCGGCAAATACCTTTCCATTTTATACCTTTTACTGTATTTGAATAACCCCTTTTTTATATATACATAAAAATTGTCCAATTATGCTTGGAGCCACCCATCATCTTGAGCAAATGCATTAGCTAGAATGATGAAAAATGTGTCTTACACCATTAATTTACATTTAATGGGGTTCAAAAAAAATCTATTACAGAAAAGAACAGGAATTAAAAATAAGATTGTCAATGTGGTGATTTAATTATTGTTAAAATAAACACATTCTAAACAAATCAACTTCTGCCACCAGACGTCACATAAGGAAAGACAGCAGTCCTGGCATTGTCCGTCAATCGAGCTTCATTTGCTACTACTGCGCATGTGCGATATCATCGGGCAAAATCGCGTTCCGAGGGAGAGGACGCCCGAAATCGCGGCGAGTCGTAGGGTCATTAAGTTTGTCCTTTCTGCCTCCCGTAGGTCTCTCTCTCTTCCCCCCCCTCCTTTCCTCCCTTTGGGATAACTATGGTGGAGCGGGCCGGGAGTTCCGCGGAGTCTCTTCGCTACGCGGAGTACGTAGCCCGGAACGCCGGCGGCGGCAGGAGCGACGGCGGCCGAGGGCCGGACATCAACCACGGCCTGGTCAGTGTCGGGGTTGCGGGACTGTCGTAGAGAGAACCGGCCTATCGTTTAAAGCGTGATAGTTGCCGGTCTCTTTTGAGCATGCGCAGTCGTGTCTCTGAAGCGGCTTGGAGGCGGCGTGTGGGCGCCTGGCAACGCGATCGCAGGGGCTTTCTTTGCGCGCATGCGCAGAGGGTTTCCTTTCTGCCTCAGTTCTGTGAACTCTTTGCTGCTGAAGTCCAAGAGCAGAATTCTTCTATTAATAAATAAGAGTTATCTTATAATGGAGATCCATAGGAGATAATAGTATGATTTTAAGTATTTCAGATATAGTGTATTGTGGGGTTTTTTTTATTTTTAAGAAAGCAAAGCCAGGATCGGGTCTGGTTGAAAGGTGGATGGGAGACCACCAGGCAATGCCTAGATTGGGAAATTGACAAACATTCCCGAAGAAGGAGGTGGTGACCGTTCCTGCATGTTTGCATAAAAACGGTTCTGCTTAGGTGTTACCTGTGCTTGCATAGATCAAACACAATCCATTTTATAATGCAGTAGGGTCATTGAAGCATTGTATTAAGCTTCACATGCACAAGAACCCATTGGATGTGTAGAATGGCTGTTGGCTTCCTTTTGCTTTCCTGATACCGTTATATAATTTTATTAAAGAAGTCGTAACAATTGGCACGTTTGGCTGGCCTCAGAGAGCAAAGCATGATCAGATATACTTCCCCTGGGTGTGGAGGCTTGACTGGGATATTAAAAAATCATCTCCGAAAAAGAACTTTGAATTGTATCCAGGTCGTATCTGGGATTAAAGGTCAGCTCAGATTATTTGACCCTTCCTTCCTTCCTTCCTTCCTTCCTTCCTTCCTTCCTTCCTTCCTTTCCCTTCCCTCCCTCCCTCCCTCCTTCCCTCCCTCCCTCTCTTTCTTTCCATCATTTTCCTTTCATCTCATTCCTTCCTTTTTTTCTCTTTCTTTCTTTCTTGCTTTTTCTCTCTCTTTCTTTCTTTCTTTCTTCCTTTCCTTCCATCTCCTTCCCTACTTTCTTTCTTTTTTCTTTCTTTTTTTTTCTCTTTTTTCTCTTTCCTTCCATCTTCTTTCTCTCTCTCTCTTTCTTTTTTCTCTTTTTTCCATCTTTCTCTTTCCTTCCATCTCCTCCTTTCTTTCTTTCCTTCCCTCCTTCTTTCTTTTTCTCTCTCTTTTCTCTTTCCTTCCATCTTCTCTCTCTCTCTCTCTTTCTTTCTTTCTTTCTTTCTTTCTCTTTTTTCTCTTTCCTTCCATCTTTTTTCTTTCTCTCTCTCTCTTTCTGTCTTTCTTTCTCTTTCCTTCCATCTCCTCCCTCCTTTCTTTCTTTCTTTCTTTCTTTCTTTCTTTCTTTCTTTCTTTCTTTCTTTCTTTCTTTCTTTCTTTCTTTCTTTCTTTCTTTCTTTCTTTCTTTCTTTCTTTCTTTCTTTCTTTCTTTCTTTCTTTCTTTCTTTCTTCCTTCCTTCCTTCCTTCCTTCCTTCTCTTTCTTTTTTCTTTCCTTCCATCTTCTTTCTTTCTTTCTTTCTTTCTTTCTTTCTTTCTTTCTTTCTTTCTTTCTTCCCTCCGTCCCTCCCTCCCTCCCTCCCTTTGTAGTCCTAATTTCAAGCAGGGGGAAAAAAAAGCTCCAGTTGATATATGCCTGAGGAGTTGTGTCAAGGGCCTGAATATTGTCTGTGATATAACATTTGAACTTCCTGTTAAAACAAGCAGGACCTAAAATGATGCAATCGAAACAACCTGATTAATTTCATTTCTCCTTCTTTGCTCTGCCATTCCTTCCCTAATCATTGAGAACGTGCCACCGATTTCACTGGAAATGTTGCATTGTTTCATAGGGACATCTATACTTGAAAACAAGAAGTGTAGACATCCCAATGAAACAATGCAAAATTTCCAAAGTTTGCAAAGAGATTGTCCTGTTAATTTACTGCAAGGATAGCAAAAAAAAAAAAAAAAAAGACCTGGCAGAGGTGAATTCCAATCCACAGAAAAATTAACAATTAAAAATGGGTTAAACCCTTCAAATGCCTATAGGTTCTCCTGCTTGAGCAGGGGGCTGGACTAGAAGACCTCCAAGGTCCCTTCCAGCTCTATTCTATTCTAAAAACAAGAAAATCCAGTTGCCTCCTGAAAAAGCATCTTTGGGACCTCTGCCTAAAGCATTTTCTTTTACTGCTCCAGCATTCGTACCACATCCAGTAAAAAAATTCAGCCAGGCCCTAGTATTTTCAGATCAATTCCTCCCCAGCCAGTTTGGACCCCAGCCAAATAAATTAAACTGCAAAGCCAGAAAATGAGCATGGAGAATAAAACACGTGTCTCATCCCGGATGCCACCTGAAGCAGAGCTGGGGCTGAGAATTATTTCCAAACAGTTGCAGAGAGCCATTTCATGTTTTTGGTTTTTATTTATCTTTTTTTTTTTAAGTTTGTGCTGTCAGCTCTTCAGAGAAGCTGAGATTCCACTGATAATGGAAAAGCATTCATTTATGTGCCCAGTGCTGAGTTTTTAATGTTCTCTGTTGTTCCATTTCTTTTTCCCTTTAAAGCTTAGAAATTTGATGTCCTTTCTTTGCCCTGAAAAGCTTCTAATTGAAGTTGTTTATGGAGAACTTACAGGCAATTTAGCATACGGTGTTTATTTCGTATAGCACACGGATTATTTATGTCTCCGGCAAGCCGATATTACAAGTTTAGTCAAGGATTTGAAGAAAAAAAAACGGCTTTGGAAAAATTTAAAGGGATCTCGGAGCTGTCAGCATTGCTGCCATAATAGCTGCGTGTGTTTCATGTAAATTCCTCAAGCGCTTTTTAGGATAATTGTCACCACATTTAATGTATATCTTCTGGCAGTAATATAAACACTATGCAGAAGGGTTCCGTTTTTATATTTCTGCAACTGTGTAAAGAAATTCTCATGTCACCACTTTTAAACAACAACAAAATAAAATCCATTGGGCTACTTAATTTCTTTTTTTAAAGTTAGGAAAAGCAGCTTCAATCGAAATAATGGGATAAAAAGTGCTTGGTTTTTTTTTACTTGTAGCAAAGTTTCTTCATTACAGTGGTAGTAAGGCTTTTTGTGATAATCTACCGTCGTGCCAGAATAATTAGTAAGGAACCGGGTAATGAAATACCTGTCCCCAATTAAAATATGGTGAACGCGTATTTTATGAACGCATACAAAGTTTTGGAAATGATTGACCGTGCACAAATACATTAATCCACATTTTCTTATTTTATGAGTAAGGGGTGTCTTGTGGCTACTGTATAAAGCAAGTGGGTGCATTTCTGTTGAGAATAGCCAGTCCTTTTCAGCTGATGGGCACAGTTGCAATTTGAGAGAGAGTACTTCCTAAAATTTATCTCGGAGAGCTATCCCAAATGTGCTTTTTCAAAAGGCCTCAGGTTTTGTTTTTCCTTGAAGACATTTCGCTTCTCATCCAAGCAGCTTCTTCAATTCTGGAGAACTGTTCTCTCCTAACACCTATGTACTGGGGTGGTAAAACTCTCACACGGGATGATGGCTTCAAAGAAGCAGTGACAGGTAGTAGCAATCCTCCTGTTTAAGACAATCAGAATCAGAATAGGATCTGGAAGGGACCTTGGAGGTCTTTTAGTCCAGCCCCCCTGCTCAAGCAGGAGACCCTAGACCAGGGGTCTTCAAACTTGGCCCTTTTATGACTTGTGGACTTCAACTCCCAGAATTCCTCAGCCAGGCACGCTGGCTGAGGAATTCTGGGAGTTGAAGTCCACAAGTCATAAAAGGCTCATAGTTCCCTCATGCTGGCGGAGGAATTCTGGGAGTTGAAGTCCACAAGTCATAAAAGAGTCATAGTTCCCTCACGCTGGCTGAGGAATTCTGGGAGTTGAAGTCCACAAGTCATCAAAGGGTCATAGTTCCCTCACGCTGGCTGAGGAATCCTGGGAGTTGAAGTCCACAAGTCATCAAAGGGCCAAGTTTGAAGACCCCTGACCTAGACCATTTCGGACAACTTTGCAAATCTCATATGTGAATTGCCAGCATTTTTCAAACATGTTTACCCCGGCGGGCCTTGCCTTGTACAAGGCGTTTTAAAGGCAGACAAGTGTGATGTTTTCCCCATGACTGATTTTTAAAAAGTCCTGTTCTTCTTTCTTGGACTTTGTCTATATCAGCTGTGATTGCCGTAGCCGGCATTTTGGACCTTTTAACCACGACGAAAAAAAAAAGGCCTCTTCAATAACTCATAGAAACTCACGTTGCTTTTCAAATATCTAAATGTAAAATTAGAAAATCAATTAAAATTTAAAAAAAACTCAAACCAGGCAACATTATGTATTTATACATTCCTCAGGCCACTTTTGGTTGATAAAAGCCAAATCCTGGCATCCATAAATTAATCTTGTCCGGATTCCAGAACCAACGACCTAGTTCCCCATCTTACACGCCTCTGATTTATCTGGATTAAGGATCGGCTTGTTAGCCCTTATCCAGCTCCAAATTGGAACATTTAATCAATACTTCCCCACCTTCCCTTGAATTCACGGTTAAAAACTGGAGATAAGGCAGGATGATGAATCGTTAACATATGGACAACATCCTAGCCCAGATCTTACACTGATTCTTGGTGCTGTCTTGTAAATGTTAAAAGCAGAGGTGACAAAATGTGGTCCAACATGGAATTAAGGAGGAATTTCCTGGCAGTGAGAAGCATTCATCAGAGGAACTACTTGCCTCCAGAAGTTGTGGCTGCTCCATAAGAAGAGATGGGGCAACGATTTGTCTGAAATTTTATACATTTAAAATAACAGAGTTGGAAGGGACCTTGGAGGTCATCTAGTCCAACCCCCTGCTCAGGCAGGAAAACCCTGTACTATTTCAGACAAGTGGTTGTCCAGTCTCTTCTTCAAAGCTTCCAGTGTTGGAGCATTCACAACTTCTGGCCATTCACAACTTCAGGAAATTTCTCCTTAGTTCTACGTTGTTTCTCTCCTTGATTCGTTTCCATCCATTGCTTCTTGTCCAGAATAAACAATAACAGAATAGAAGAGCTGGAAGGGGCCTTGGAGGTCATCTAGTCCAACCCCCTGCTCAGGCAGGAAAACCCTGTACTATTTCAGACAAGTGGTTGTCCAGTCTCTTCTTCAAAACTTCCAGTGTTGGAGCATTCACAGCTTCTGGCAATTCACAACTTCAGGAAATTTCTCCTTAGTTCTACGTTGTTTCTCTCCTTGATTTGTTTCCATCCATTGCTTCTTGTCCAGAATAAACAATAACAGAATAGAAGAGCTGGAAGGGGCCTTGGAGGTCATCTAGTCCAACCCCCTGCTCAGGCAGGAAAACCCTGTACTATTTCAGACAAGTGGTTGTCCAGTCTCTTCTTCAAAACTTCCAGTGTTGGAGCATTCACAGCTTCTGGCAATTCACAACTTCAGGAAATTTCTCCTTAGTTCTACGTTGTTTCTCTCCTTGATTTGTTTCCATCCATTGCTTCTTGTCCAGAATAAACAATAACAGAATAGAAGAGCTGGAAGGGGCCTTGGAGGTCATCAAGTCCAACCCCCTGCTTAGGCGGGAAACCCTATAGCATTTCAGACAAATGGTTGTCTAATCTTTTCTTTGAAAACTACCAGTGTCGGAGCATTCACAATTTCTGGTGGCAAGGAGTTCCACTGATTGATTGTTCTGACGGTCAGGAAATTTCTCCTTAGTTCTAGGTTGCTTCTCCCCTTGATTAGTTTCCATCCGTTGCTTCTTATTCTGGTGGAAAAGAACGGTATACCTATAGGGTGGTATAACTATAGGGTTTCCTGCCTGAGCAGGGGGTTGGAGTAGAAGACCTCCATAGTCCCTTCCAACTTTGTTATTCTACTTTTGTAAAATGTCAGACAAATCGTTGCTCAATCTCTTCTTTTGGAGCACCCACAATTTCTGGCTGGTTTTTATTTTGGCTCGGGAATTCTGGAGGTTGAAGTCCATCCCGGAAGTCAAAGGCTATGAATATAAAATTGAGTTCCTAAATAATTTTTCTTTCGGGAAGAATCTCCCATGTTCTTGACCTTTGCCCTCTAAGCACCTTAAAAAATGTGCCGTGGTATTCAAGGCGCTGAAGAACTAAGAAGTGTTTTTTCAAAATTGGCCATTTTAAGACTGGTGGACTTCAACTCCCAGAATTCCTCAGTCAACAGGTCCATTCATTGTAAAGTTGACATGTTTGAACTGTTGATCAAGGAGAAAAAGGGCTATAAGTTTTTCCAAGCACTAAGTTTGGGATAATCAAGACTATAATATTTTTCTATTCCTAACCAGATAGGAAGCCCGGCTGAAGCCAATCGCTTAATGTAAGACCTAACGTAACTTTTCTGGGGAAAGTTGACAGTATTAAAATGTGTCTGTTTTGTGTGTATTAAAACGTGCAAAACCTTCGTGCGTTTTAATTTAGGCAAGCAAAGGGCTGTATGTTGGGTTTTTAAAATGTGATTTTGGGGGGGAATTTGAGAAAAATATGCATGTAGCTTGTTGCCATCACTCTGTTTCCAATAGATTTTTTGGAAAACGTGTTTACTGGTTTGAGTGAGTTAAAGGCCATCTGCTTAGTTGCCCTCCACCAGAATTGGTCAAAATATGCCAGTTTCTTCCTGATGAATATAGTTAATCCCTTTACTTTGTGTATTAAGTACTCTGAAATTCTTTGATCACACAATATAAAATCACAGATCTCTCTCTCTCTCTTTGTCTCTCTTTTTTTTCTCGGTGTGTGTCTTACATGGGCAAGAATAGCAAACATCACCTTTCCCCATTAACTAAATGAGCAGTCTAATTACTGTGTGTCTTGTATTGTAAGAATTAATGTTTGTAAACTATTTCAAGAGGCTTAGATTAAAGATGCTGTACAAGTGGAAAGAATTATTCTTGAAAGTGAGGAGTTGGGTCTCTTGTAACAAGGCAAAACATGACAAGAATTCCAACAGTGAACTGTAATCACTTGAAGTGGCGCATCAGCTGGGCTGTTAGGAATATTAATGGGATTCCTTACAGAATGAAAGCAGGCTCTGAATAATTAGCCTCATGGAAGAAACAGAAGCCTCCTTCAGGACACGGTCTTTCCAGATTGCATGGCTCTCCGTGCACCCATATGTGGGTATTCAAGGTTGTCTCTATCAAGATAGAGATAGATAGATAGATAGATAGATAGATAGATAGATAGATAGATAGATAGATAGATAGATAGATAGATAGATAGATAGATAGATAGATAGATAGATAGATGGATGGATGGATGGATGGATGGATGGATGGATGGATGGATGGATGGATGGATGGATGGATGGATAGACAGACAGACAGACAGACAGACAGACATGATAGGTAGGTAGGTAGGTAAATAGATAGATAGATAGATAGACAGACAGACAGACAGACACAGACAGACAGATGATAGATAGACAGACAGGAGAGACAGAGAAAGAGACAGACAGGATAGATAGACATACAGATAGATAGAGATAATAGATAAAGAGAGATAATAGATAGAGATAATAGATAGGCAGGCAGGCAGACAGATAGATAGAATAGATAGATAATAGATGATAGATATTAGATAGATAAAATTGATGATACAGAGATAGATGAGAGATAGATTAAAAATAGATAATTGAAGTAGATAGATAAAATAGATATGATGGTTGAGATAGATAGATAGATAGATAGATGGATGGATGGATGGATGGATGGATGGATGGATGGATGGATAGATAGATAGATAATAGGTAGGTAAGTAAATAGATAGATGATAGATAGACAGATAGATAGACAGACAGACAGACAGACAGGATAGATAGACAGACAGATAGAACAGATGATAGATAATAGATGATAGATATAGATAGATAAAATTGATGATACAGATAGATGAGAGATAGATAAAAATAGATAATTGAAGTAGATAGTTCAGTGATTCTCAACCTTTCTAATGCCGTGACCCCATAATACAGTTCCCCATGTTGTGGTGACCCCCAAGTGGGTGTGGCCACCAATAAGAGGGAGTAGGACAGCTAGGGAAAAGGGAAAAAAATGGCAGACAGCATGGTTTGGTGACCCCCGTGAAATGGTCATTTGACCCCAAATGGGGTCCCGACCCACAGGTTGAGAACCACTGAGATAGATAAAATAGATATGATAGTTGAGATAGATAGATAGATAGATAGATAGATAGATAGATAGATAGGTAAATAGATAGATGATAGATAGATAGACAGACAGACAGACAGACAGGATAGAGAGAGAGCGAGACAGACAGACAGGATAGATAGACAGACAGATAGAACAGATGATAGATAATAGATGATAGATATAGATCAGTGGTTCTCAACGTTTGTGTGACGGCGACCCCCGTCACACAAACGTTCTGCGCATGTGCAGTGCCGCGCGCATGGGGGCGGGGCCGCGCATGCGCAGCGTGCATGCGCAGCGCCGCCCCATGTGCAGCGTGCATGCGCCACCTGCCCCCATGCGCGGCATGCATGCGTAGCCTGCCCCCATGCGCGGTGTGCACGCGCGGGGGGCGCCCCCATGCGAGGTGTGCACGTGCGGGGGGCGCTCCCATGCGCGATGCGCACGCACGGGGGGCACCCCATGCGTGGTGCGCATGCAGGGGGCGCCCCATGCGCGACACGCATGCGCGGCACCGCCCCCATGCTCGGCGCGCATGTGCGGCGCCGCCCCCTGAGGGGGAAAAATGGCGGATCGCCGCCTTTGGCGACCCCCGAAAAATGGTCGATCGACCCCAAATGAGGTCGCGACCCATAGGTTGAGAACCACTGATATAGATAGATAAAGTTGATGATACAGATAGATGAGAGATAGATAAAAATAGATAATTGAAGTAGATAGATAAAATAGATATGATAGATAGATAGATAGATAGATAGATAGATAGATAGATAGATAGATAGATAGATAGATAGATAGATAGATAGATAGATAGATAGAAAAGACAGACAGAGAGACAGACAGACAGATAGTTCCTGTCCTTCGAATGACTTAGGCGGTATCTGAAGTTTTTTAATTTAAAAAATTGAGTCTGATCATTTTGCAAGCGATGTCTCTATTTTTCTCCAGGATATTCGTGTCAAATTGCTAATTTTCTTCCTTCTCCTTCTTCTCCTCCTTCTATTTTTAATAGGCCCGATCTGTAATCGGAGTCGGTCTGGGCATAGCAGCTGTTGCCTTTGGAGGTAAGTATGAATGTGCTTAAGAATAAAATGCTGCACGTTCATCTCATGCAATTTATTAAGGGGGGGGGTTCAGGAAACTACCTTTCCCATCCAGTGAGATTATCGAATCCACCAACGTATAAAAAAGTAAAGCTTCCTTTCAGCTGACTTTGGCCCCTGGGATCTGCCTTGAGGGGCCTGCAGCTTTGAGGTAATTGGGGACTCTTCATTTTGAATAACTTGTGGATTGATAGGGAAGTTTTTAATTATCCCGAGTCACAACTAATGTCTTGTTCAGAGATGGAAGGGATTTGGGGCAGGATCAGCCTCCTGTACAGTATTGTTTTGGGATAAATGGGGGGAAAAAAACCAAAGGCCTTCCTGAATGACATCATAAACCTCTTGTTATCTGGGCCTTGACCTAAATGCAGGTAGTACCTCGACTTAATTGAGCCCAAATTTTCTGTTGCAAGACCTTTTTTGCCCCAGTGGTTTAGTGAATCCCTGCAGTTCTTAAGTGAGTAACACAGTTGTTAAGTGAATCCGGCTTCCCCCATTGACTTCGCTCGTCAGAAGGTCGCCAAAGGGGATCACGTGACCTCGGGACTCTGCAACCGCCATAAGTACATGCTAGTTGCCAAGCCTCTGGAATTTGATCAGGTGATCATGGGGATGCCGCAACGGTTGAGTGAAAAGCAGTCATAACTCACATTTTTCAGTGCCGTTGTAACTTTGGATGGGCACTCAATGAAGTTTTGTAAGCGGTGGACTCACCTAGACATGTTTAAAAACCTGAGATTCCTGCCCCAAAACAAAATAAGTTAATACACAACGTGGCTCTCTGAAATTTCAGGGGAGGAAGTTGGTTGGAATAGAGTCAGACGATAAAGAATTTAATATCAGCATAGAATTTTTGAATTGATAGATAGATAGATAGATAGATAGATAGATAGATAGATAGATAGATAGATAGATAGATAGATAGATAGATAGATAGATAGATAGATAGAATAGGTGGAAGGGTGGATAGATAGATAGATAGATAGATAGATAGATAGATAGATAGATAGATAGATAGATAGATAGATAGATAGATAGATAGATAGATAGATAGATAGATAGATAGATAGATAGAATAGGTGGAAGGGTAGATAGATAGATAGATAGATAGATAGATAGATAGATAGATAGATAGATAGATAGATAGATAGATAGATAGATAGATAGATAGATAGATAGATAGATAGATAGATAGATAGATAGAATAGGTGGAAGGGTAGATAGATAGATAGATAGATAGATAGATAGATAGATAGATAGATAGATAGATAGATAGATAGATAGATAGATAGATAGATAGATAGATAGATAGATAGAATAGGTGGAAGTGTGGATAGATAGATAGATAGATAGATAGATAGATAGAGAGAGAGAGAGAGAGAGAGAGAGATAGAATAGGTGGAAGGGTGGATAGATGATTGATAGATAGATAGATAGATAGATAGATAGATAGATAGATAGATAGATAGATAGATAGATAGATAGATAGATAGAAAGAATAGGTGGAAGGGTGGATAGATGATAGATAGATAGATAGATAGATAGATAGATAGATAGATAGATAGATAGATAGATAGATGATAGATAGATAGATAGATAGATAGATAGATAGATAGATAGATAGATAGAATAGGCGGAAGGGTGGATAGATAGATAGATAGATAGATAGATAGATAGATAGATAGATAGATAGATAGATAGATAGATGAATGATGATAGATTATAGATAAATGATAGCTAGATGATATAGATGGATGATAGATATAGATGATAGATATATGATAGATAGGATAAACAGGACAGAAAGAAAAAAGAAAGAAAGAGAAACAAAGGTAAGTAGAGATGTAGAGATAGATAGATAGGTATATAGATGAATGATAGATGATAGATTATAAATAAATGATAACGATGATATAGATGGATGATAGATATAGATGATAGATATATGATAGATAGGATAGACATGACAAAGAAAAAAGAAAGAAAGAGAAATAGAAAGAAAGGTTAGACATAGATAGATAAAAAAGAAAGGATAGATTAGATGAAAGAGAAAGGATAGACAGACAGACAGATAACCTTTATTGTCATTTTTTTTACTGTGGGCACAGTGGCACCCATTAAAAATGAAATTTAGTTGCTTGCTCTCAAAGTGTACACATACATAACAGAAATTTAAACATACTACATACAACATATGTTAGACCTACATCCTTACATATCAGTAACATATAAATATTAGTCACTGTCCATTTTGAATACATAACGGAAAGAACAAGCATTTTCTTGAAAGAGATATTTTTCCCTGCAATGCTGTAAAAATGAAACGTATTTTCACCTGCCAATTTTTCATCCCGCCAGACTGAGCCGGTCTCCAAAACCAGCCACCGGGGGAAACCGTCTGAATCGAACACAGGGCACCACTAGCTAATAAAATGAAAACAAAACAAAATTAAATTAGACAGTCGGTTTTTCTGTCCGAAACTGCTAATGTTTCATCCTTCTTTAGCAGATATACAGATGTTAAGTTGCCTTTGGTTTCAATATTTTCTAGGTCGTTTTGCATTCCAGCTCCGGAAACCGCTAGAAGACATTTTCTCCAATGTAGCGAGAAAAATTTCAGCTACTGTAAGTTGAAAGCTTAGATTATCTTTCATGTCATTAGAAGAAGGAGAAAAATAACCCCTCTTTAAGGCAACTTGGTATACTTGTGTAGAGCCTTCGATGCTTCGGATCTGTCTGTCTGTCTGTCTGTCTGTCTGCCTGCCTGCCTGCCTGCCTATCTATCTATCTATCTATCTATCTATCTATCTATCTATCTATCTATCTATCTATCTATCTATCTATCTATCTATCTATCTCTACACTTCCACCTATCTGTCTATCTCTATCTCTAGTCTGTCTCTCTATCTACCTTCACCTGTCTGTCTCTATGTCTACCTCAATGTCTAGTCTGTCTGTCTGTATCTTTATCTCTCTCTATCTTTATATCTCTTCTCTATCTATCTGTCTGTCTGTCTCTATCTCCACTTCCATCTGTCTGTCTATCTCTATCCTGTCTATCTACCTCCACCTCCACCTGTCTTTCTCTATGTCTATGTCTACTTCAATCTCTTGTCTGTCTGTCTGTCTCTATCTCCACTTCTGTCTGTCTGACTGTCTATCCTGTCTGTCTGTCTATCTACCTCCACGTCCACCTGTCTGTCTTTATGTCTATGTCTACTTCAATCTCTTGTCTGTCTGTCTGTCTGTCTGTCTCTATCTCCACTTCCATCTGTCTGTCTGTCTGTCTGTCTATCTACCTCCACCTCCACCTGTCTGTCTCTATGTCTATGTCTCCATCCATCCATCCATCCATCCATCCATCCATCCATCCATCCAATCTCATCTATCTATCTATCTATCTATCTATCTATCTATCTATCTATCTATCTATCTATCTATCTATCTATCTATCTATCTATCAGAAAGGCAAATGGATGACAGACAGACAGACAGACAGATAGATAGATTATCTATCTATCTGTCTGTCTGTCTGTCTGTCTGTCTGTCTATCTGTCATCCATTTGCCTTTCTGTTTCCGTTCCTCTTTTCTCCCTCCAGCTGGCAAGATCTGGAGAGCTGGGGAGGGCGTGAAAAGCTGGGCCTTTCTCTTCCGCTTGCTCTCACGCGAGGCAGAGGCTGTCCCCAGCTCCATCTATTATTCAAATCCTATTTGTCTCTGACCTCAATCCCCCCCCCCTCGTCTCTTTGTGTCTACCTAATCTCACTCCGCTGGGCTGGCCTGCTCCCTCCCTTCCACTCCTCTCCAGCACTCCCACTTCCCAGCTTTTATACTACACAGATTTCTTTTTTCTTTTCTTTCTTTTTTTTTAAAAAGCACCCTTCTATTACCTATCCCTTGTCTACTTCCGTTTTCGAAGGAGTAGTTCTGACAGAGAGGTTAGCAACCCCCAGCGTGCATTTGATAAAACCCGGCCTGTTCTTACATCCCGGTCAATTCTGTAGCTCTCAAAATGTTTTAACTAAATTAGTTTCTTAGATTAGTAAAGGTGGATGTGGTCTGAGGGATCGTGGAGAAGCAGCAAGCCGTTGGCTGTGGGACCTGGATTGGGAAGACGAGGGTCTGTGGCCATTCTACTAGTAAGAGTAGGACATATTTGCTGGCCTACGCTGGCTCTCCAGTAACTTCAGACGCTACTAACCTCATAAGAACTGGTGCTGTTCTCCTCAGCCTTGTCGTATCTGGTTGTTGGTGAGTGGGGAGCGTTAATAATAATAATAATAATAATAATAATAATAATAATAATAATAATAATGTTAAACTGCTCTGAGACTTCAGAATTCAAACAGACAAGCACCTGCAACATAACACCCCGGACTTAACAATTGTGGATAAGAAAGACAAAAAAGTCTGGACAGTGGACATGGCAGTGCCTGGAGACAGCAGAATAGACGAGAAAGAACTGGAGAAGATCACAAAATACAAAGACCTACAAATAGAAATAGAAAGACTGTGGCAAAGGCAAGCAAGGGTAGTACCAATAGTCATAGGCGCCTTGGGTGCAATCCCAAAACAACTGGAGCACCACTTGAACACCATCATCGGCATTGACAAATTCGCCATTAGTCAATTGCAAAAGGCGGCCTTACTAGGAACTGCTTCCATCCTGCGACGATACCTGTAATACCATCAAACATCCACATCTGCCTATCCCAGGTCCTGGGTAAGGACTTGATAGGTAGACAAAATGCCAAATCCAGTCTGAACATCTGGCTGACTGTGCGATGATCGATAATAATAATATTTCATCCTGCGATGATATCTGTAATACCATCAAACATCCACATCTGCCTATCCCAGGTCCTGGGTAAGGACTCGATAGGTCGACAAAAATGCCAAATCCAGTCTGAACATCTGGCTGACTGTGTGATGATCAATAACAACAACAACAACAATAATAAGTTGGAAGGGACTTTGGAGGTCATCTAGTCCAACCCCCTGCTCAG
The DNA here is from genome assembly GCA_024509115.1 of Crotalus helleri. Lineage (NCBI taxonomy): Eukaryota > Metazoa > Chordata > Lepidosauria > Squamata > Viperidae > Crotalus > Crotalus helleri. Next base: position 2,570,902 of record JAKSXO010000056.1, on the reverse strand, counting down.
GCAGGAAACCCTATACCATTTCAGACAAATGGCTGTCCAGTCTCTTCTTAAAGACTTCCATTGTTGGAGCATTCACCGCTTCTGGAGGCAGGTTGTTCCACTGGTTAATTGTTCTCACTGTCAGGAAGTTTCTCCTTAGTTCTAGGTTGCTTCTCTCCTTGATGAGTTTCCATCCGTTGCTTCTTGTCCTGCCTTCAGGGGCTTTGGAGAATAGCTTGGCTCCCTCTTCTTTGGGGCAGCCCCTGAGATACTGGAACGCTGTCTTCCCTCGTCCTTCTCCCCCATGTTGACAGGCGTGTAGTGACCTTCGCCGAAACAATAGGGTGTGTTAGGGGGAAAACATCTCTACAAGCTGTGGAGGAACGAGTTGGAAGGACCACAAGTTTGTCCACAACTGACAGCACAGTTCTTTTAGGGGCCGTCCAAAGTCACAGCGGCACCGAAAAACGTGACTTACGACCGATTTTCACCGTTATGACCTTGGTGCCGTTCCCCATGATCACGCGATGAAAATTCGGACCCTTGGCAGCTGGTTCCTACTTAACGACGGTCACTGTGTCCCAAAGTCATGGGAACTGTGGTGGCGCAGTGGTTAGAATGCAGTATTGCAGGCTGTTTCTGCTGACTGCCGGCTGCTTGCAGTTCAACAGTTTGATCCTGACTGGCTCAAGGTTGACTCGTCCTTCCGCCCTTCCGAGGTCGGTAAAATGAGGACCAAGATTGTTGGGGGTCAATAGGCTGTAAACTGCTTAGAGGGGGCTGTAGAGCACTGCAAAGCGGTATATAAGTCTAAGAGCTATTGCCTGCCTTCCTTCCTTCCTTCCTTCCTTCCTTCCTTCCTTCCTTCCTTCCTTCCTTCCTTCTTTCCACTGTTTTTCTTTCTTTTCCTTCCTTCCTTCCCTTCCTTCCTTTTTTCTCTCTCCTTCCTTCCTCCCTTCTTCCCTCTTCCCTCCCTTCCTTCCTGCTATCCTTCCTTCTTTCCTTCGTTCCTTCCTTCCTTCCTTCCTTCCTTCCTTCCTTCCTTCTCTCCTTCCTTTCTTCTCTCCTTCCTTCCTTCCTTCCTTCCTTCCTTCCTTCCTTCCTTCCTTCCTTCCTTCCTTCCTAGTGGTTAGAATGTAGCATTGCAGGCTGACTCTGCCCACAGCCAGGAGTTCGATCCTGATCGGCTCTGGGTTGACTCAGCCTTCCAAGGTGGGTAACATGAAAACGGCCCCTCTCTAAGCGGTTGACAGAGTCAGTCTGTTGCCCCCAACAATCCGGGTCCTCATTTTACAGACCTCAGAAGGATGGGAGGCCAAGTCAACCTTGAGCCCCTCAGGATCGAACTGCTGGCAGTGAGCAGAATCTACCTACAATATTGTATTCTAACCAGTGCGCCACCCCGGCTCAACCTTATACCATTTCAGACCAATGGATGACGAATCTTTTCTGAAAAACCTCCAGTGTTGGAGCACCCGCTTCTGGTGGCAAGCCGTTCCACTGGTGAATTGTTCTCCCTGTCAGGAAGTTTCTCCTTCGTTCCAGGTTGCTTCTCTACTTGCTGAGTTTCCATCCGTTGCTTCTTGTCCTGCCTTCAGGCGCTCTGGAGAATAGCTTGACTTCCTTCTTCCCCTTCTTTGGGGCAGCCCCTTTGCTTCGTTATTTAGCTTGTTTTATTATTTTGCTTGCTTCCCAGCTTCTCATTATTAGTCCTCAACCCCAACAGCAGCTTGGGAAGATGTCCTTCTTGCAGCTCTCACTATTATAAATTCTAGGCCACAAAAGTCAGTTTTATCCAACTGGCTTCCCGTTCTTAAATTTATGAATGGCCAGAAGCCGGCAGGTCAACCGTGAAAGTTCAGTCCTTCTGGATATGGAGCAAAAAAAAATTAAAAAATGGAGACGGTAACTTGAGATTGGTCGAATCTGCATTTTTCTTGATGGACACTCATTTGGAGATAGCCTTTTCCAAGCAGCTTAGAGATTTTTCTGCTTTGGAAAGAGGCTCAATGCGCCAGCTGCAAGCTTTTTAAAAATTAAAGAGAGATTTCTCTCTTGCTTTTTGCCCCAGGCAGGTATAACATCCTCAAAATTGATGGGCATTCTGGGTGTCAGCAGGAAACAAAAACGCCCCGTGGACAAGCCCTTATTTTTTTAACGCTAATTCTTTTATTTCCTTTTAAGGTGGGGCAAAGCTCGTGGCCCTTGTCTGCCCCAAATTGCTGACGTTGCAATCAACTGTAAAATGAAAGTACGGTGCTTATTCCTAAGTCAGATTCATTTAGGGCTAAATGTAAAAGCCCCGGTTGCAGATCCACGAATAACTTGAAAATAGGGGTAATCCTCGACTTACGACGCTGCGCTCAGTGACCGTTCAAAAGTCACAACGGCACTGGAAAAAAAAGGGGGCTTTGTGATCGATGTGCGACGGCGGCAACGATCGGTCGTAAGTGTGAACAACGATCATAAGTCTGCCAAATGGACAGCCCTTTGTCTGAAATGGCATAGGGTTTCCTGCCTGAGCAGGGGGTTGGACTACATGACCTCCAAGGTCCCTTCCAACTTTATTGTTGTTGTTATTAAGTCACTTTTTTCCAATGGCGTTCTAACTTTGAACAGTCACTAAACCAGTGTTTCTCAACCTTGACAATTTTAAGGCATGTGGACTTCAGCTCCCAGAATTCCACAGCCAGCATTGCTGGCTATGGAATTCTGGGAGTTGAAGTCCACATGCCTTAAAATTGTCAAGGTTGAGAAACACTGCACTAAACAAACTGTTGTAAGTCAAGGACTATCTCTAGTCTGCCCGCTCATTTCTGTGGGTTCCTCGCTGCTCTCCGAGCTTGGCGGTTTTCTTGCAGACGTTTCACGACCCAACTAGGTAACGTCATCAGCACACTGAAAAGACCGACATTATAAAAAGTGGTTGAGATTAAGCTCTTTTTGCGGTGTTCCTCTTGTTCTCCATCTCTTGAGTTTACACCAGTTCTTTCTTCCCTTCTTCCTTCCCTTCTTCCCTTCCTAACACAACTGTGTCTTGACAACGTGCCTTTAAGCACACATTGGTGAAAACAAGGCTAGTGCGATAGGTTCATTTAGTTGTTCCTCTAAGCGTCACGTGGAGGATGCTGCAAGTGTTGTAAGTGTGAAAAACGGTGATAAGTTGCTTTGGAATGGTCACTAAACCAACTCTTGTAACTGGAGGACCACCTGCACAGCAAAATTCGGTTTTATGGTCCGTCCACCGGGGGAGGGGGGGTTGGGTGGGAAGGACAACATCCTTGCACGGACCTTCAGGTATTTCCAAAGCAGTCCTTAACAATTGACACTCTCCCCCCCCCTCCCCTTGCCATCGTTTGCATAATTCCCTAATTGTGGCCATTAACTTCATTTGCGGCCATTTACCCCGCTCCCACATTGTTGTAATTTCACAAAGGAATAGACGGGACGCCAGCGACTAAATCACATCCGTTACCGCGTGATGTAAATTAAGCTAATTATGTAAAAATAAAAAAATAAGAACCGCATTTCGTGTGTATTAACGGACACCTGTTTCTCCTAATTGCTTGGTTAAAAAAAAAATGGGGGTTTTACCGTACGAGAGGCTCCATCGTCTTTCCCCACCCAGCCGAGAAGGGGGGGGGGAGAAAAAAAAGCACATTTCTCTCTTCCTCTTTGATTTCTTAATGGGGTTTCCCCAAATTTGAACAGGCCCAGCGAGAACTTAGAAGTCATCTGTGGAAGGAATAAAAAAGTCTGTATTTGTTCCACTTGGATATATGCCCGTTAGTACTAATTCAGTGGTTCTCAACCTTTTTAATGCCGCGACCCCCCCCAACCGGTCGTAAGTCGAGGACTACTCAACCAGTCGTAAGTCGAGGACTACTCAACTGGTGCAGCACCGTTTGCAGAATGGGGCTTTTGGCGGGCTCAGCAGGGCAGAGACAGCCTGGACAATTCCACTGGCTTTTGAAAGCCAATAGAATTAGACTCTATTCAAGAGAGTCTATTCTATTGGCTTTCAAAAGCCAATAGAATAAAAGGGAGTAGCACAGCTAAGGAAAAGGGGGGGAAAAATGGCGGACTGCGTTGTTTGGCGACCCCTGTGAAATGGTCGTTCGACCCCAAATGGGGTCCCGACCCACAGGTTGAGAACCACTGTACTAATTGTTTCATAAACCAATCAGTTTGTTCTCTTGCATGTTTCTCCTGCCTGAGCAGGGGCTGGACTAGAAGACCTCCAAGGTCCCTTCCAGCTCTATTCCATTCTATTCTGTTCTGTTCCGTTCCATTCCATATTCTATTCTATTCTATTCTATTCTATTCTATTCTATTCTATTCTATTCTATTCTATTCTATTCTATTCTATTCCATTCCATTCCATTATTCTATTCTATTCTATTCTATTCTATTCTATTCTATTCTATTCTATTCTTTCCTAATTCTATTCTATTCTATTCTATTCTATTCTATTCTATTCTATTCTATTCTATTCTATTCTATTCTATTCTATTCTATTCTATTCTATTCTATAAATATAGAAATGTAGAATGAGACCAACATCTGAAAAACCTCCTGTGGTCAGCATCCAATATTTATTTCTCTTTCGTCCCTTCCCAGTGGATGTCTTTCCTTTTTCTGTTTTTTAAATTATTTCTGATTTTCCTTTCCATCATCCCTTTTCAGCTCCTCAATCAGAATAGAGTTGGAAGGGACCTTGGAGGTCTTCTAGTCCAACTCCCTGCTCAGGCAGGAAACCCTAAACCAATTCAGACAAATGGCTGTCTAGTCTCTTCTTAAAAACTTCCAGTGATGGAGCATCCACAACCTCTGGTGGCAAGCCGTTCCACTGGTTAATTGTCCTCCCTGTCAGGAAATTTCTCCTTAATGCTAGGTTGCTTCTCTCCTTCGTCAGTTTCCATCCCTTGTGTCAATCAGTCCCAGTTACAGTCGTAAGTCGAGAACTACCGGTAGATATTTTAAATAGGATCCTCCCTAATTTCTAATACCTGATTCCATGGGACAAATAAAATATTCTTTTATCTTCATTCCCGTGTCCTGTTTCTTCCGATCTTTGTCAAAGGCAGAGACAGCAGGATGCAAATTTTAGTCTATCTATAGTGTGTTTTCTTTTTTAAAACTAATTAGCAGCCCCAGATGCCAACTTGGAGATTGAGGACACAGCGCTCCAGGTAAAGTTATTTAATTGTTAACTTGGCTGCTTTTTCCCCAAATATTAAATTACACACACACACACACACACACACCCAGTCTAGGCATCCTGCAGAGTGTGGTGGTTCTGATTATTCTGGAACCCTGTAATTTCGTGGCTTTGAAAGAAAACGCCGTCCTTGCGATGGTTCGGAGGCTTCTCTAAAATTCCCCTTTTATTTCGTTCCCAGGCCGTTTCTTCGTATTACAAAGGCGGATTCGAAGCGAAAATGAACGTTCGGGAGGCTAGCCTGATTTTAGGCATAAGGTAAGCCTTTCGCCTCGAAACGAGGATTTCCCTGGAAGAAAGAACAGCGTGAAATTCGCAGGCAGAACTTCCCGCTCAACAGCTATAGACAATTCGAAAATAAATGCCATTTTGTAGCTTTTGCACTTCTGTAGCACTCTTAAGTTTGCGTCTTTTTATAGAGGGTCTTTTGAGTCTGTTATTCCAGGCCAGGGCTAGGCCACCTTGGCTCTTTTATGACTGGTGGACTTCAACTCCCAGAATTCCTGAGCCAGCATGGGGGAACTATGGCCCCCTCATGACTTGTGGACTTCAACTCCCAGAATTCCTCAGCCAGCATGGGGGAACTATGGCCCCTTCATGACTCGCGGACTTCAACTCCCAGAATTCCTGAGCCAGCATGGGGGAACTATGGCCCCTTCATGACTTGCGGACTTCAACTCCCAGAATTCCTGAGCCAGCATGGGGGAACTATGGCCCCCTCATGACTCGTGGACTTCAACTCCCAGAATTCCTGAGCCAGCATGGGGGAACTGTGGCCCCTTCATGACTTGTGGACTTCAACTCCCAGAATTCCTGAGCCAGCATGGGGGAACTATGGCCCCTTCATGACTGGTGGACTTCAACTCCCAGAATTCCTGAGCCAGCATGGGGGAACTGTGGCCCCTTCATGACTTGTGGACTTCAATTCCCAGAATTCCTGAGCCAGCATGGGGGAACTATGGCCCCCCTCATGACTCATGGACTTCAACTCCCAGAATTCCTGAGCCAGCATGGGGGAACTGTGGCCCCTTCATGACTCATGGACTTCAACTCCCAGAATTCCTGAGCCAGCATGGGGGAAACTATGGCCCCTTCCTGACTGGTGGACTTCAACTCCCAGAATTGGGAGGAAAGGAAACACGAGGAAATACTTAGTACAGGTTTTATACCTTAATTTAAAATATTAACTCTAATGTCCTTTAAAACGTGCACAGGTTTAAACGTGACACAGAAATTACAAATCTATTTCATCCAAGAGGAAGAAAAACGAAACAAACCCTGGAGTAGATAGAAGTTCCCCTGTTTGTGGCGTTAGATATTAAAAAGATCCCCAAATCATTTCCAGTTTTGGTTTTGTTTTTTTAAATTTCTTAAATGGTGTAATATTGCCTTTCACCACCAGATGGCAAAAATCCCTGGAATTTTAATGTTTTATGCAATTTGCTAGTTTTCCCCCTGCAAGATTCCTGATTTATGATAAGCGCTCTAAATATATATATTTACAGCCCATCTGCCAGCAAGGCCAAGATTAGAAACGCTCACCGGAAAATCATGATTCTGAACCACCCAGACAAAGGTATGTTTTGTGTTTGATAAATATTTGTTGGATTAAAGTACCATTCCATTGCTCTCTCTCGATCATTATTAGCCTGTAATTAATCTCCAGCCAGATTTTATGCCGCCCATTTCAAAGCAGACAAAACGTTTCCATAAAATGCTCGAATAAAACAGATCTAGCCTTCTAAGTCAGTTTAAAAAAAATGGCTCATTCACGAAATCTCAGCCCTAGCTAGCTGTCAAGTATCTATGGAGATGCTCAAGTACTGAATTTCTAGAACTGGATATGTCCAATTTAGGTTTCAAAGGGAGGAAAATATTAGCCATATCATTGATAATTTTCTTGAGCAGAGTCTTTACAGTCATAAATAAGGGATAGATAGATAGATAGATAGATAGATAGATAGATAGATAGATAGATAGATAGATAGATAGATAGATAGATAGATAGATAGATAGATAGATAGAGATAGAGATAGATAAAGATAAATAGAGATAGATAGATAGATAAGATAGAGATAGAGAGAGAGAGAGAGTAGATAGATAGATAGATAGATAGATAGATAGATAGAGATAGAGATAGATAAAGATAAATAGAGATAGATAGATAGATAAGATAGAGAGAGAGAGAAGATAGATAGATAGATAGATAGATAGATAGATAGATAGATAGATAGATAGATAGATAGATAGATAGATAGATAGATAGATAGATATAGTGAGAGAGATAGATGGACAGACGGACGGACAGAAGGATAGATGATAGATAGATAGATAGATAGATAGATAGATAGATAGATAGATAGATAGATAGATAGATAGATATAGATATATATTGAGACCAATGTTATAAAATGACAAATTTGTATTAGTTTGTAATGCTGCCAAAGACTATATTGCTTGTCACAGATGTTTTAATGAGCCAAGTTTTTTTTAATGAAAACAGATCTCCCCGAAAAAGCTCTTATTATAACTTTAAGTACACTACAGCTGGTTGAGAAGGAAGCCCATATGTTCATTGATGTACTCTGTACTTGGAAACAACAGATGGTTGACTGTTGCACAGTATTTAAAAAGCCCAAAACAGGGTGGGGGAGTGAAGTTTTTTTTATATTTATATTTATATATTTATATATATGGATTCCATAGAAATAAGATTACAAACCTAATCCAAAAAGAAACCCCCACTAAAATCCAAGACAAAGAACAAGAAAACGGCAAAGCCATCCTCCCATACATAAAAGGCATCACAGACAGAATCAGTAAGATCCTCCATAAACACAACATCAAAACAGCATTCTGCACAAACAGAAAAATATCCACCATCCTTAGAAACCCCAAAGATAAAATTGAATTAGAAAATCAAGGAGTATACGAAATCCCATGCACCACTTGTCCCACCACATACATCGGACAAACCAACAGAAGAATAAGTGCACGCATTGAAGAACATAAGAACTCAGTCAAAAAAAAGAGGAACCAACATCTTCCCTGGTCCAACACCTTAAAGCTACAGGACATGAAATTGACTTTAAAAATACCAGAACCATTGCCAAAAGTGAACATTTTAATAACAGAATAATCAGAGAAGCCATCGAGATAGAAAAACGCCCACACAGCATGAACAAGCGAGACGATACCTCCCGCCTACCAGCCATTTGGAAACCCGCCCTCATTGACAAACGACTCCCTAACACAAAAAATGATACCAGACCCACACTCACAAAAACCACACAGGAGGTCACCACCAAACATCCATGCAAAAAACAAACCCAAAGCCACACTGACTATGAGGCACGACCACAAACCAGAAGCCAGACCACAGCTGCATCATTAGCCACTTTAAACCCCCCCAATCCACACATGAAGCAAACTGACACCCTCCATGAAGAGGAAGCACGACCACGAACGCGAAGCCAAGGAATGGCAGGGCAGCCCAAAATCTTGAATCCCTCTGCAACTCAGATTAACCTGAGCACAACCAAACAGAACACTCCCCCAGCCAATCAGAGCACAGCCAACCCCCCAGCCAATCAGAGCACAGCCAACCCCCCAGCCAATCAGAGCACAGCCAAGCCCCTAACCAATCAGAACACACCTCCACCCAATCAGAACACAGCCAAGCTCCCACCCAATCAGTTCATACCTCCACTGGCAGTTAAAAGGAAGAAACAGCCAAGACCACACACTGCGGCTCGAGGCACGAAGCTGAAAGCACCAGCCTGAAGATGACGAATGGGACTTCGTCGAAACGTCGCCAAGACACTTCCAATTTTACGTGGGAGAAAACCCGAACAACCAAAGACCTACATACAAATACCCGCGAAAACCTCAGAAAACATATATATATATATATATATATATATATATATATCTGGCTGACAGATATATTGTCTGTTCCTTTTCATTGCAGGAATATAAAATTAATTCTGACCTCATTAGGGTGAAAAGTGTAGCTGGCGGTTGATTTCGCCAATGGTGCTGATTTAATAAATGACGTTGTTGGGAGTTGTGTATGCGTCGGGCTTGGCGCAGGCATGGGCAGAAATAAATCTGGATGTAAACAATGATGATTTGGGATGAAACAAGGATCTGAGACTGCCACTCTGGCTTAATGTGGCAAAGTTGGATACTGGGAGATCTCCTGGTTGAAAAAAGGACTTAACACCTTAGTTGCTTTAAAGAGGCTGTTTTCCAATAAGTGCAGTAAAATGTAGGAAGAAGAGAGCGGGTTTTGCCAATTAGATTTAATATCTCTGGAGCCCTGTCTTTTAATTTTTTTTTATATTTGTGGAATTATATCGGTGGGGTCCTTAATGCTCTCTGAGCTTGGTTATTTTCTTGTAGACGTCTACGGGGGATTCTCAAATCGTCCAGGTCTTGGTTGTCCCAAAGGTGCTTTTTCAACAGGCAACTGGACTTTCGTAGTTTTTTTTTTCCTTGAAGATGTTTCGCTTCTCATCCGAAAAGCTTCTTCAGTTCTGACTGAACAGTGGAGGATGGAAGATTTACGTTCCTCGCAGTCATCTGTGCGCTTCCTCTGAGTATCATGGAGGCCACTTGGACAGATGAACAGATCAAGCTCCAAGTGGCCTCAGCGACTCTCAGACGACTGTGAGGAATATAAATCTCAGGGGCTGCCCCAAAGAAGAGGGAGTGAAGCTAGTCTCCAAAGCGCCTGAAGGCAGGACAAGAAGCAACAATGGATGGAAACTAATCAAGGAGAGAAGCAACCTAGAACTGATGATAAACTTCCTGACAGTGAGAACAATTAACCAGTGGAACAACCTGCCTCCAGAAGCGGTGAATGCTCCAACACTGGAGGTTTTTAAGAAGAGACTGGACAGCCATTTGTCCGAAATGGTATAGGGTTTCCTGCCTGAGCAGGGGGTTGGACTAGATGACCTCCAAGGTCCCTTCCAACTTTACTACTATTATTATAAATCCTTCTGTCCTCCACCCTTCAGTCAGAAGCTCCTTGGATGAGAAGGGATGTCACTGCTTTCTCCTCCTCCCCTGGAGTCGCCCCATTGCCTCCCTCTGTCCTACTCGCGTGACCTGTCTGCGTTTACGAGCGTCTCTGGGGTCTTCCAGCTGTGCTTCCTCTGAGTCCGACTCAGCTTCCCAGCACAGCTGGCCCCTCCTCCTCCTCCTCTGATTCCCCAGACTCAACTACTGGGATCACAGGCTGGCACGGAACCACAATAGGTTCCTTACCCGACTAATTAGCATCATTGGTGTTAGCAGGCAGGTAATTAAATTCAGAGAGCACCAAGGACCCCACAGTTCAACCCCATCCTACAAATATTCTCTCCCAGATTTATATCCGATTCTACAACAAGTTTTTTTGTTTTGCAAGTTCGTGTTTCTCCGCTCCAAGATTTTGGCCCAGTGGGACTCGCAGCTGGTGCAGTCCAATCCACCCAGATACAAAGTATTTATGCTGATCATGAACACTATGGGTCTGCACCTAGTATAGTAAAAACCTCTAAGCCATTTCAGATAGTCCTCGGCTTACAACAGTTCATTTAGTGACCGTCGGAAGTTACAGCGGAAGTTGAAAAAAGGAGGACCATTTTTCACACTGTCGACATTCGGATGCTTGGCAACTGACTTGTATTTATGACAGTTGCAGTGTCCCCTTTTGCGAGCTTCTGACAAGCACGGTCAAATGGGGAAGCCAGATCTACTTAACAACCAGGTTACTAACTGAATGACTGCAGCGATCCACTTAATAACGGGGTCACTAACTGAAGGATTGCAGCGATCCACTTAACAACCAGGTCACTAACTGAAGGACTGCAACGATCCACTTAATAACGGGGTCACTAACTAAAGGACTGCAGCGATCCACTTAACAACCAGGTCACTAACTGAAGGACTACAGCGATCCACTTAGAAAACATGTCACTAACTGAAGGACTGCAGCGATCCACTTAACAAATGGTGTAAAAAATCTCTTTCCCATAACTAGACGACTGTATTTTTAGGTTAGGTCCAGCATTGTGTAATATTCACTTCTCTCTCTCTTTTTTTTCTTCTTCAAAGGGGGATCACCGTACTTGGCAACCAAAATCAACGAGGCGAAAGATCTGCTGGAATCAAGCAAGAAAAATTAGAGATTTTTCACTGCCCGTCCAGAAATTTGAAGAAGCCACACTAGACCTTCTTTTCCTTTCTCGTTTGCGTAGGAACCGCAGTTCAGAAACCAAACTTTGGGGCTGGTTAATAAAGTTGCAACAGACTTGAAGGTGTCGTTTCGGGAAATTCATAATCAAATCCGATTCCAACTCTTCCAATCTCATTGACGGCCTCAGGTGGATATTATCCTGGAAGCATAAGACCGCGATGCAGAAAAATTAGGGTTGATATTATCTTAATAATACGTAATATCCAGGTTTTTAGTTTTCCACCAGCAGCAAAAAAAAAATCGCCTGTTGTTTCCTTGGAAAAATCCGAAGCATTGTAGATTATCGTGATTATACTGTCCAAATTCCAACTCTTGGTCCACCGTGAAAGTTAGGAAAATGGGTGCTTTGGACAGGTGAATTTCCCCCCCACCTCACTCTTAGAGAAGCGGGTAGCTCCTCTTTACCTCAGTTACCTGTCTTGTTTTTAATTTTAATTTCAGAAACTTGGAAACCCAAAGTCCCAGCGAAGCATCGTTCGCTCCATTTGTAAATGTTTCGAAAAGACCTAAAATCTTGCATGATTTTTTTTTTTCCTTATGAATTCAAGGGCTGGGTTATTAAATGTGGTATTCATTAAATACACTTTCCAGTTGGGGCTTTTTAAGGCAGGCACCACAATCTTGTCTTTTCTCCATCTGAGTTGCCCAGGCTTCGTATCGATAGTCCTTGACTTACGACCTCAATGGGAGTCAAAAAATTTCTGTCGGTAAGTGAGACAATTGTTTAAATCAGTTTTGCTCCGCTACACAACCTTTCTTTGCGAGGTGAATTACTGTAGTTGCTAAATTAAAGACATGGTTCTTAATGAAGCTGGCTTCTCCATTGGCTTTGCTTGTCGGAAGCTCACAGAAGGGGGAACCGTCATAAGTCCATGCCAGTTGCCAAGCCTCTCAACTTTGATCACGTGACCCTAGAGATACAGCAACGGTCGTACGTGTGAAAAATGGCCTGAGTCCCTTTTTTTCCAGTGCCGTTGTAACTTCAGACGGTCACTAAGTGGTCTGTGGTAAGTCGAGGACTATCTGGAAATAAATACGAGCCCGTTGCCACGCGTCTTTAATTTTGATCCCGTGCCACAGTCGTTAAGGGTGAAAACTGGCCGCTCTTTTTGATGCCATCCAACGGTCACTAAAGAGACGGCCGTAAATCAAGGACTTACCCGTATTCCTGACAATCTGAACTAAATGTATTATTTTCCCCTCACCTTTGACAATCGGTTACTTCATTTAAAAATAAGATATTCAGGTTTGTGAGGCGTTTTCCACAACATCCAAACACTCCAGTGATGTGTTGTTGTTTTTTCCCCGGTGGCCTATTTTTTGCCTCTGTCCCCGGTTCTTAATTTGGATGGAAACGGGGATTCGGTTCAGTGACAGGGCACAGATTTGACATGCTCAATGGAAAGGTTTTGATTTACTTTCACTAACGAGGCAGGTGTCACAGGAGAAGAAAAAAAAAACAACCCAAAGAAACAAAAACACACACACACCTCGTTTCGTAACCTCTGTGCAATCTGCCTTTCCCCAAAGCAAAATTGCTCCAGTAAGCCGTGAAAAATATTATTTTTGGTGGATTTTGTGAGATGATGCCGGCTGCACATTCCCAGCGGAATCCCTGCTTGCGTGGCGGAGGGGAAAGTTGTGTGTCAAAAGCTGAGGTAAAAATGACAAACCACCTAGGCAAAATGGTTGCTGTCCCTTCTGTACTTTAACATCCCCCCTCCCCTTTTGTGATATAAATTAGCTTCTGTTACAGGTGAATTATATGTTTGCCTCTTCGTTTCCAACTTAATTTTTTTATTCGGCCTATATTTCACTCTTCTGCTTCAAGGTTGCAAAAGGACCTTGTGGATCTTTTTTTTTTTTTTTTTTTTTTTGCAGTCCTGCTCAGTTTATAAATAAGATCCCCGTTTAAGTTAGGATAAGCTTGAAGAGGAGGAGGAGGAGGAGAAAAAGGAAGAAGAGGAAGAAAAGAAGGAGGAGGAGGAGGAAGAAGAAGAGAAGGAAGAAAAGAGGAAGAAAAGGAAGAAGAAGAGAAAAAGAAAAGGAAGAAGAGAAGCAGAAGAAGAAAGAAGCAGAAGAAGGAGAAGAGAAGGAAGAAAAGGAAGGAGGAGGAGGAGAAAAAAGAAGGAAGAGGAAGAGAAGAGAAGAAGAAGAAAAAGAATAAGAAGAAGAAAAGGAGGAAGAAGGAGAAGGAGGAGGAAGAAGAGAAGGAAGAAAAGAGGAAGAAAAGGAAGAAGAGGAAGAGAAAAAGAAAAGGAAGAGAAGCAGAAGAAGAAGGGAAGAAGAAGAGAAGGAAGAAGAGGAGGAGAAAAAAGGAAGAAGAGGAAGAGAAAAGAAGAAGAAGAAGAAAAAGAAGAAGGAGAAGAAGAAAAGGAGGGAGAAGGAGAAGGAGGAGGAAGAAGAGAAGGAAAAGATAAGAGGAAGAAAAGAAAAGGAGGAAGAAGAGGAAGAGAAAAAGAGAAGCAGAAGAAGAAGAAGGAGAGAAGAGAAGGAAGAAAAGGAAGAAGGAGGAGGAGAAGAAAAGAGAAGAAAGAAGAAGAAAAGAGAAAGGAGGAGGAGGAGAAGATGATGACGATGATTTCTTTATGCCTAATGTTACCTTCTCTCTCCTCTCACCTTCCCAATGAAGATGGTCCTCTGAGCTCCTCTGATTTCAGGATCATTGTGACCCCCGCTCACCACATCAAAATACTTAACAGGGTTGCTTAGAACCCGGAATCCTTATTACCTCTCCGACATACTCCCTCTTATCCAACCTGAATGTTGCCCTCAAGCAGTACCCAACGGAAATGGAAATAACCAGATGAGTGGTCCCTTCAGCCTTGCCATTAAATCCTTCAAACTCTAGAGCAGAGGTCTCCAAACGTGGCCACCTTGAGACCTGTGGACCTCAACCACTCCCAGAATTCCCCAGCCAGGTGAGGAATTCTGGGCGTTGGAAGTCCGCCAAATCTTAAAAGTTGCCCACTTTGGAACAGACCCTGACCTAGAACACTAACCATGGCTGAGCCTTTGGAGAAAATGTGAGCAGCTGGAAGACAGCCTTGTGGCTGTGGATGGAGGGACTGGACAGACTGGATTACGGAAAACCCCTTTTGCTCTCAAAGAACAGTCAAGCTACAGTTATTTCTCAATAATTTTGCAAAGGGAAGAAAAAAACTCAACCCATTTGTCTGGGAGTGAGATACACAGCTAGCAGAACTGCTGCTTGGTGTAAATTGCTTTGGGGGACAAATTGATCCACTAAGTGAGATGTGAAAATCTGAGTTTTAAGGTTATAGACCATGATTCACATTCCTTCCATTAAATGATGGAATACAGTGTTTTTCCTTCAGGCGCAAATCAAAATGTATTTGTTCTGGACACGTTTCTTCCCCCCCCCCAAAAAAAATAGGGCTTAATTAGCGAACATGTTTCTATCGATTTCTTTATTTCCGTGCTTACAAATTGGGACGCATCCCAGAACGAGCCAATGTGTTGAAAACCCTAAGCCAGGGGTAGGCAATCTTGGCTCTTTTATGACTGGTGGACTTCAACTCCCAGAATTCCTGAGCCAGCATGAGGGAACTATGGCCCCCTCATGACTCGTGGACTTCAACTCCCAGAATTCCTGAGCCAGCATGGAGGAACTATGGCCCCTTCATGACTCGTGGACTTCAACTCCCAGAATTCCAGAGCCAGCATGAGGGAACTATGGCCCCCTCATGACTCGTGGACTTCAACTCCCAGAATTCCTGAGCCAGCATGGCTCAGCTTGGAAACCAATCCCTTTCCCTTCAGCATGGCTGGCTCAGGAATTCTGGGAGTTGAAGTCCACCAGTCATAAAAGAGCCAAGGTTGCCTACCTGCTCTAAGCCACCTTAGGAGGGATACCCAAGCATGCTGGATTGCATTAAATTTAATTTCTGCCTTTGGACAATACACAGTTCAAGACAATGCTTGTTGATAACTTCCTCAAGAGGGCAATATTCCAAACCACACCTTTTATACGTGGTTTGGACTAGCCAGGATTTTCTGGGTTGCTTCCAGGAGTGAGAACAAGGAACCGTTTTCCCAGAGGTTTTGAAATCTGTTATCCTCTTTAATTTCCTAAGCAGCAAAGTGACCAATCTTGATTTCCCAGGTCACCTGGAAAAGAGATGATAGAATTTTCTTAAGCCCTGGCAAATGGAGCTTAATAAGCCAATGAAGCAGACGCTTTTCAAGTTTTGTGACGTGCAAATTCAAGTTGCTTTTTTATATCAAGTGATTCACCGGTTGCCAAACATTTTGGGGGGTATCTTGGTAAAGGCCACACCTGGAATACTGCATCCAGTTTTGGTCACCATGATGTAAAAAAGATGTTGAGACTCTAGAACAGTGGTTCTCAACCTTTCTAATGCCACGACCCCATAATACAGTTCCCCATGTTGTGGTGACCCACAACCACTTATACATCACCAGGTGCCAGGGGCGTGGCCAAAGAAAAGGGGAAAAAATGGCGGACAGCCTTGTTTGGCGACCCCCGTGAAAAGATCGTTCGACCCCAAATGGGGTCCCAACCCACAGGTTGAGAACCACTGCTCTAGAAAGAGTGCAGAGAAGAGCAACAGAGATGATCAGGGGACTGGAGGCTAAAACATGTAAGGAACGGTTGCTGGAATTGGGTAGGTCTAGTTTAACGAAGAGAAGGATGAGGGGGGGACATGATAGCAGTCCTCCAATATCTCAGGAGCTGCCCCAAAGAAGAGGGAGTCAAGCTATTCTCCAAAGCACCTGAAGGCAGGACAAGAAGCAACAGATGGAAACTAACCAAGGAGAGAAGAAACCTAGAACTAAGGAGGAATTTCCTGATAGCTAGAACAATCAATCAGTGGAAAGG
Organism: Crotalus helleri; assembly: GCA_024509115.1. Taxonomy (NCBI): domain Eukaryota; kingdom Metazoa; phylum Chordata; class Lepidosauria; order Squamata; family Viperidae; genus Crotalus; species Crotalus helleri. The sequence continues at coordinate 2,554,591 of JAKSXO010000056.1, read as the reverse complement.
CCTGCCTTCAGAAGTTGTAGGTGCTCCATCACCGGAGGTTTTTAAGAAGAGACTGGACAGCCACCTGTCTGAAGTGGGGTAGGGTCTCCTGCTTGAGCAGAGGGTTGGACTAGAAGACCTCCAAGGTCCCTTCCAGCTCTTTTCGGATTCTGATTTTGGATGGAATGGATGGAAACTAGTGAAGGAGAGAAGCAACCTAGAACTAAGGAGAAATTTCCTGACAGTTAGAACAATTAACCAGGGGAACAGCTTTCCTCCAGAAGTTGTGGTGCTCTACTACTGAAGGTTTTTAAGATGAGTTTGGACAACCACCGATCTGAAATGGTATAGGTTCTCCCGCTTGAGCCGGGGGTTGGACTAGAGGACCTCCAAGGTCCCTTCCACTGTTATTCTGTTACTGCGGTTTAAGATGCCCAATTGGAGTCCAGTTTTAAACATAAGGCAACAGGAAGAACAGTAGGGCTTTAAACCTGCCCAGGGCACTCTTCCCACGGCAGCGAAACGCGTTTCCATTGAAACCACCGTACATATCTCCACATCTGCTTTTTGCTCTGTGTAAAGAAGCGCTAGGAAGTGAATCCCCATCGCATCGTGCCTTGGGAAGCCTAAACAGCCACGAGAACGCGAGAGACCCCCATTGGAAAATAATCAGAATCAGAATCAGAATAATTCTGCTGATGCCAGCTTTAATATAAAAAGTGAGTTTTGCTCCAAAACAACTCGGCTGGGAGATTAACCCCGATTTTCGGCTTGTTTCCCCCTCTTAGGAACGATAGAGTACGTCAAGACATGAAAAGGCCCTGGGAATTACAAGGCTGCACGTCAGCTGCAGAACGGAACAGCTGGAAGTTGTTTTCATGCTCAATTGCAACCTGCCTGTGCTGAAGATGCGCAGTTAAGCTTTTTGTCTCGGTACCATATCTGTTCAGGCCACGTTGCCCTCGCTTCTGGATAAGGCGTCGGAGGCTACAGATGTTTCCACAGCTCCCGTCTTGTCTTAACGGCTGAGTTGGGTTGCAGAACAAAACATCCAGAAACCTGGTGCCTTTGCCCGTAAGCGGCATTCCCATTCTGTGTAAGAAAGCGTAGGGTATGGATGTGGGTATACTTGGTACACAAAGTAAAGGGCTTTATCGATGTTCATCGGGAGGAAATTGCAGTATTACCGTTAATATTTATATGTATTTATACGTAAGGGTGTAGGTATATACATATGTTGTATATAGCATGTTTATGTGTGTTATGTATGTGGACACGTGGAGAGCAAGCCACCGAATTTCATTTCTAATGTGTGCCAGTGTGCCCACAGTAAAAAATGAAAATATAGTCTGTCTATCATTTCTCTCTCTCTCTCTCTCTCTCTCTTTCTCTCTCTCTCTCTCTGAGATATATATATATCTCAATCTGTCTGTCTGTCTGTCTCCATCCATCCATCCATATCCATCCATTTATATCCATCCATCAATCTATATCCATCCATCACTCTATCCGTGCAATTAAGCAGATGGTCTTCAAGTTATTCAAACCAGTAAACGTGTTTTCCCAAAATTGTATCAGAAACAGAGTAACGGCAACAAATTGCATGCATATTTTTCTTTAATATACACATTTTAATACACCCTTCCTTCTTTCCTTACCAATAATCCTAAAACCTGCTTAAAACAACTGCAATTCTAAAATGTCAACTTTCCCCTTGAGCAGGGGGTTGGACTAGAAGACCCCCAATGTACCTACCAACTATTACTACTACTACTACTACTACTACTACTACTACTACTACTACTACTACTACTACTACTACTACTACTACTACTACTACTTCTTCTTCTTCTTCTTCTCCTCCTCCTCCTCCTCTTCTTCTTCTTCTTCTGCTTCTGTTTCTTCTTCTCCTCCTCCTCCTCTTCTTCTTCTTCTTCTCCTCCTCCTCCTCCTCCTCCTCCTCCTCCTCCTCCTCCTCCTCCTCCTCCTCCTTCTTCTTCTTCTTCTTCTTCTTCTTCTTCTGTTATTGTTATTTAAATCCTGCCATCCTAAGGCAAATTTTAAAGAAGATTTTAAAGAGGGAAAAAAATAGATGGCTCAATTCACTGTAAGTATTGGGAAAGATTGCTCCAGATTAATGTTTAAAATCGAGAAACCATCAACACATCATCCTTGTGTTGGACTGTTTCCCACTGGCACAAGGAGAATCTGGCAGCCCCAGAAGCTGTGATTAAGATGATTTTGCTGGCATCCTGCAAGGCTCAGGGAAGTTAATGCAAATTAGGGGCTTGCAATGATTTGCCCAAATGGCCGTGAAGAACGGGCCTTGCTCTGCTGTTTGGGGCCAACAGATTTCCCTGGTTTGTGATCCCTTGATGGCAGCGATGAAATATTGTGTGTCTCACATGCCAGTCGCAACTTTGGGTACGGAGTACATGTCAGAGCGTGCACAGTCTTATCGCGCCGAGATAACCCAGGAGTAAAATACAGTCAACAGTGATCTATATTAAATGGTGGTTTATCTTACACTCTGTACAAGCATACACCAGGAACAATATACGTACATGTGCTTTTGAAGAGGGGTTGGCATTGACGGGAGACGTTTGTGCTGAAGCCACTTGATCTGGACGGGTTGAAATATGTGTAGAATGTGAAAATCAATTTTAAAACGAACAGCCAACAAGGACCAAGAATAAAAGCTGTAACTCTTCAGTATGGCAAGTTAGATTTCCTGATGTTTTGCAAACTATACCATAATCTACTTACTGGGGATTCAATAGTTTTCCTTCCTTCCTTCCTTCCTTCCTTCCTTCCTTCCTTCCTTCCTTCCTTCCTTCCTTCTTCCCTCCCTCCCTCTTTCTTTCTTTCTTTCTTTCTTTCTTTTTCTTTTTCTTTCTTCCTTCCTTCTGCCCTTTCTTTCTCTTTCTCCCTTCTTCCCTTTTTCTTTCTCCCTTCTTTCTTTCTTTCTTTCTTTCTCTTTCTTTCTTTCTTTCTTTCTTTCTTTCTTTTGTTTCTCCCTCCCATCCTCCCTCTTCCTTCCTTTTCTTTCTTCCTTCCTTTCTTCCCTTTCTTTATTTCCTTCCTTCCCTCCTTCCTTCCTTCCCTCCCTCCCTTCCTGCCCCCTCCTCCCTCTTTCTTTCTTTCTTTCTTTCTTTCTTTCTTTCTTTCTTTCTTTCTTTCTTTCTTTCTTTTTCTGTCTCCCTTCCTCCCTTTCTTTCTTTTCTTCCTTCCTTCTTTCCTTCCTTCCTTTTCTTCCTTCCTTCCCTCCCTCTCCCTCCCTTTCTTTCTTTCCTTCCTTCTTTCCTTCCTTCCTTTCTTCCCTCCCTTCCTTCCCTCCCTCCCTTCTTGCCCCCTCCTCCCTCCCTTCCTCCCTCCCTCCCTCCCTCCCTCCCTCCTCCTCCTCCTCCTCCTCCTCCCTCCCTCCCTCCCTCCCTCCCTCCCTCCCTTCCTTCCTCTTTCTTTTTACTAATAAGGCTATAATAAAGAATGAATATTACTTAAGAAGAACCTTAATGATTATTGTAAATGTGCTTGGCTGTTAAGATGAAAAATCTTTAACCTGTATTTTCAGTATGAATATTTCTAACTTGCTCTGTTCATTAGATTGAAATCCTTTCCCTCCAGGGCCTAAAAAACAGCATATTTAGCCTGTCTTCCTCTATCAAATTCCTGCACATCAGTCTCAGCAGGTAGGTTGGACTGACAGTGACGGGTTCAAGTCCAGACCGCGAGCTCCCAAACTGAGGGTTGACAGGTTTTAGCCTAAGAATTTGACCACAAAAGGCCACAGCCCTAACAAATCTGCATCTGGACATTTGTCTTCCTCAAAAAGTGTTTAATAATGATACAAACTGGGGCCTATAATTGGCAGTGATGGTAAACCGCTCAGAATTGGCTGGGCACAAAGCAAACCTCTGTTCCATCCTGTGTTAAATTATAAGCTGCCAGCTGGGAGAACCCACAGAGTTCTTGTGGTTGACTGAATTGAATCAATTCCACCATCAAAAGTGGTTAAAAAAAAAACCCCAGAAACAAAACCTGCTGGCTTTTAAAACATTGCGATAAAACCTGCACCATCCAGCGTCTGACACGGAATGGGGCGATTTGGTGCGGCCATTTGCCCTAGCCAACTCACTGCATGACAATTCAATCATTCAATTTAAGTATTTAAAATAATTTATTTATTTTTTAAAAATGTGCCATTCACACTTCATTTTGTCCAACCTTTGCATTCTTTCTTTAACGTTTCTATTTTTTCAACATTAGTGCAATTCTTCTCCTGTAGCAAGTTGTCCCACAGGCAAGTTGGCCACGGCGAGTTGACCATGGCCAACCAAGTTGGCCACAGCAAGTTGGCCATAGTGAGTTGATCATGGCAAGTTGGCCATGGTGAGTTGACCATGGTGAGTTGATTATGGTCAACCAAGTTGACCACAACAAGATGGCCACAATGAGTTGACCATAGCAAGTTGGCCATGGTGAGTTGACCATGGCCAACCAAGTTGACCACAGCAAGTTAGCCATGTTGAGTTGACCGTAGCAAGTTGGCCACGGTGAGTTGATCTTGGCAAGTTGACTATGGTGAGTTGACCATGGCCATCCAAGTTGACCATGGCAAATTGGCTGTGGCAAATTGGCTGGACAGTGCTGTCCTAGACCCCCTCTAACAAGCCAAGCGATGAATAAAGTCCTCCCCCCATGGTGGTCCAAAAAGTCAAAATGGCCACCCTGCACCTCCTTATAAATATGTTGCATGTAGATATAGGTAGTCCTCAGATTACGACCGGTCACTTAGTGACTGTTTGAAGTTACAACAGATCCAAAGAAAGGAACTTAAAACCCAGATCCCAATGGCCAACTCCCTGGTCACATGATCACATTTTTGGCAATTGGGAACTGGCTCACATTTACCGTGGTTTGCAGTGTCTCAAGGTTTATGATCTTTTTCGCTGGCAACTGGGGTTTATTTCTGGCTTTTGGTGAGACAGGCCTATTTGCAGACAAAGGGCTTGCTTGCTTAAGAACCGCTGCACAAAACAGGTTGTAAAATCAAGTCAGAGACATACCGGCCTGTTTAATAACCGACATGAATTTCCCTCTGAAGTTCTTGGCCACATCACGGCAATAAGTTAAGGGCTAGACTTATAGAAGCCATAGGCTAAAATAAATAAAATAAAATAAAACCAGGGCTAAAATTCTGCAAAATTCTTTCGCCGCTGGGTTTTGGGGTGGTTGTTTTTGCCGCCTCCCTTTCTCCTTTTCCGACGCAGAAGCTGTTTTAGCAACCTTTTAAAGGTTGTTTCTAGGAGAACGAGAGTTCTTCCATGCTGCTTCTTGTGTCAAAAGGAGCAGAATGAATCATTATTTTGCTTCGACTTTTCACGAGAAACGGCGACGGAGGAAAAAAGCCTTGCCAAAAAAAAAAATGAAAACATATAATGAAGCCAAATGTCACCCAACCACCTTTTATTCTTCAGGAGATGAAAATTGCTAATGGAGGCATGAAATGTTTGCTTTTGACGGATCGCCACCGTTGCTATGGAGAGGCTGTTTTCTGCCGTCGGCGATCCAGAAGACAGGGACAGCCCCCCCCCCCCGATCTTTTTGAAGATAACTTTTGCGAATGGCATGAATCCTGCCGATTCTCCAACGGCAGGATTTTTATCCCAGCTGGAAAAACATGGAAATAGATATGTCTTCTATTTACGGGATCTGGCCAGCCGTTTCCCCAGATGGTTAAATCTGTCCACTTTTTAAAAGTAGGAGAATAAAGGAGCAGGTTTTGCTTTGCAAGTTTAGATAAATGGGTTTTAGATAAATCGGACCACCGAAAATTTTAAAACCTAGGTGATCGCTACAGCATCTATGTGTGTGTATCTTGCAGGTCACGAAAAATCAAGATCCTGCATTGCAATCCAGATTTTGAGGAATAAACACAAGGGGAGGTTGCAGAGAACTATGGGATAAAACTCAATGTTTCCATATAAAAAGCCAACATTATTTGTCTCCCGCCTTTATTATTTTTACAAGCAACTCAAGGCAGTAAATATAGCCAACACACCTTCTCTTTCCCGTTCTCCCAATAGTAACAACTCTGGGAGAGAGACTGGTCCAAGATAATCCAGTTGGCTTTCATGGCTAAGGCGGGACTAGAACTCACCGTCTCCTGGTGATTGGCCCAAAGTCACCCAGCTGGCTTTCAAGCCTAAGGCGGGACTAGAACTCACAGTCTCCTGGTGATTGGCCCAAAGTCATCCAGATGGCTTTCATGCCTAAGGCGGGACTAGAACTCACTGTCTCCTGGTGATTGGCCCAAAGTCACCCAGCTGGCTTTCATGCCTAAGGCGGGACTAGAACTCACTGTCTCCTGGTGATTAGCACAAGGTCATTCAGTTGACTTTCACGCCTAAGGTGGGACTAGAACTCACCATCTCCTGGTGATTGGCCCAAAGTCACCCAGCTGGCTTTCAATCCTAAGGCGGGACTAGAACTCACAGTCTCCTGGTGATTGGCCCAAGATCACCCAGCTGGCTTTCATGCCTAAGGCGGGACTAGAACTCACCGTCTCCTTGTGATTGGCCCAAAGTCACCCAGCCATTTTGATGGGACAAGAAGTCAGCAGCTAGCAATGGTTTCTCTGTTTTCGATTCATAGAAATCATACTAGCCAAACCAGAAAGACTTCCAAACTTTCTCTATCCTTCAGGATCTTCTCCAAATCAAGCAGAAATGTTGCTTACACACGGCTGCCTGTGATAAATATTTCTCGCCGATGTGCACCGTGGCAGGATTCTATAGCATCTCAGTCTAAAAAAGGTCTTTCATTCTCTTTCAATCAAGCCAAAGTGGCTTTTTCTCCTTAAACTGGGTCAATACTAGATCCAACTTGGTGCATTTTGCAATGTGCAAAGAATTTATGCCTCTGGATTCTTTTGCATCTGCAAACACCCTAATTGATTACCGTACTTACAGTCCTTATAATACTAATGACATTTCAGAGGCTTTGTCCTTCAGGATTTTTATGGCCTAACCACTCATGAACTACAGGGAGAAAAGTGGGAGAGGGTTGTAAAAAGAATTTTTGGAGAGTAACTTGGGGAAAGTTTAAAGACTTTTTGGGGGATGCAAGTAAACCTGTTAACAAGAGCTTACTTTGTTCAATGGAATCTGTGGGTTAAAAAAGAACTACGAAGCAAAAAAGGCAGACCACATTTGAAGAACTGAAAAGAAAACAGGATGAGCTATAGAAAGCACAGACAGATGTTGTTCTTTTTATATCGGGTAAAATGCCTACATCAACCATTAACCAGGTTAACTGCGAGATCGATAGAATTACACCGAACTGAACTGAATTAAACGGTACGAAGCAGAGACCGTTTGAATTTGCAAATAAACCAGGGAACTAGCTGACGCAGACGTTGATATTAAAAGTGATATTAAAGATGCAGGAAGGTGAGATTGTATGAACAAACCACATGAGGGTTCAGAAACCCTTCCGAATGGAAGGTAGACGATCAATATGTAAAAGACTGCATGATTAATAATAAATTCACACAGAAGACACAGAGGAGACTTACTATACATGCTGGCCTGCAAGGACTTGTCTAACTTGGAGGGAAGCAGAAACACGATCCGACACCCATCAACCTGCTTCCTTTACATTTCAAAGGTTTGCAAGGACCGTAGTCCCTGTACAGAATTATATTTTTACCATCGACAGACCAGTAACCTTATCTGAGACTATTTGAGATCATTTTTCAAGGAGGTTTTGCTAATTCCACCATCCTGGATGGTGGGGAATGGAAGGATTTATACTCCTTGCAGACAACTGATCATTTGCCTTCTTTTTAGAAAGTCGTTGAGGCCATTGGGACAGATAAACAATAAACCTCCAAGTGGCCTCCACGACTCTCTGAAAGAAGGCAAATGACCAGCTGTCTGCAAGGAGTATAAATCCTTCCATTCCCCACCATCCAGTCCGAGCTGAAGAAGCTTCTGGGATGAGAAGGGAAACATCTTCAAACAATAATAAGAAAGTCCCATGAGGGCACAGGTAAACCCCCAAGTGGCCTCAAGGACTCTCTAAAAGGACGCAAATGACCAGCTATCTGCAAGGAGTATCAATCCTTCCATTCCCCACCATCCAGTCAGAGCTGAAGAAGCTTCTGGGATGAGAAGGGAAATGTCTTCAAAGAATAATAAGAAAGTCCCATGAGGACACAGATAAACCTCCAAGTGGCCTCACCGACTCTCTCAAAAAAGGCAAATGACCAGCTCTTCACAAGGAGTATAAATCCTTCCATTCTCCACCATTCAGTCAGAACTGACGAAGCTTCTGGGATGAGAAGTGAAATGTCTTCAAAGGAAAAACAAGAAAGTCCAGTTGCCTCCTGAAAAAATGCATCTTTGGGACTGTTCCTGACATGCATCTCTAACCAACTTCTAGATACCGAATAAAGGCCTGTCTGGTCGTTACAATTCTTCATGAGATGAGATCCATCTTCAGAAACAAAGTGAAGAAATAATGACCAAGAAGGATGCTTATAACCTGTGGCCCCCATTACACCATCGGCATGGGAATTTCTGCAGTGCGACTTCATAATATCTCTTGGGCACCACTAAGTGACTTTGGTCTTTGAAGCATTTTAACACCATGGAATTGCCACGTAAGACGGTTAGAGCCTATTGTCGGTCTGCCTAGTCTGCCGCTGAATGGTTTTACGCTTCTAATTCCATTTTTATTATGGGCTTATATTTTTTATTGTTAATTGACTTGCGTTGGGAGCTCTTGGAGATACAATTAGGAAGGTGAGTAGAGAGGGCAAACCGATTAAGCCTAAGAATGAAAGCCATGAGATCCCTAGGTTAAATTTTACCTCAGACAGAAGCTGATATTTGGCACGTCTTGCTTCTATCAGTCTCCATTTGCTTCCATGGATGTAATTCCATTACGCTATTTAAGAACTGACCCAACCTTTGAAAGCTCCTGATCAACCTGGACTGAACTCATGAACTTAAACAGGATCACACCTGGTTAAGAGTAGGTAAGATTGCTTGATGAAATAGGAGGGTCGTAGGCAAGATGGATATTTTTTTAAGCAGGACTGATAGCCACAACATCTGGGGTTCAATCCATTCCTTCCAGAATGATGAAAGCCTGTCAAGAAAAACCAAGGATAACAAAAGCAGAAATATAAAATAATAGAATTGGAAGGGACCTTGGAGGTCCAATCTGTGGTGAAGCAGGAGAATCTATACTATTTCAGACAAGTGGTTGTCCAATCTCTTCTTAAAAACCTCCAGTCATGGACCACCCACAATTTCTGGAGGCAAGTCGTTCAACTGGTTAATTGTTCTCACTGTCAGGAAATTTCTCCTTAGTTTCAGGTTGCTTCTCTCCTTGATGAGTTTCCATCCGTTGCTTCTTGTCCGGCCTTCAGGCGCTTTGGAGAATAGCTTGACTCCCTCTTCTTTGGGGCAGCCCCTGAGATACTGGAAGGCTGCTATCCTGTCCCCCCTTAGTCCTTCTCTTCATTAGACGAGACATACCCAATTCCAGCCACCGTTCTTCAGATGTTTTAGTCTCCAGGCCTTTAATCATCTTAGTTGTTCTTCTTTGCACTTTTTTTTTCCAAAGTCTCAACATCTTTTTTGTAATGTGGTGATCAAAACTGGCTCCAGTATTCCAGGTGTGGCCTTATTAAGGCTTTATAAAGCGGTACAAATACTTCATGCGATTTTGATTCTATGCCTCTGTTTCTACAATCAAGGATTGTGTTTGCTTTTTTGGCTGCTGGCGCAATTAACTTTTTTTCCCCAAAAACACCTGAGGTCAGGCAAGAAGTAACAGATGGAAATTTATCAACGGGAATGCCAAGTTGGTTGATTTAGTAGACTACCAGCACAGTCCAGAAAAAATGCAATTTATGTAACACAAGTATAAGTGGAATGGAACAGATTTTTCTCTATATATTCCTGATAATTTTGTGGAACATATTTAAACAGAATTCCAAGCCATAGAAAAATCTCTTCATTTTTTTTTCTTTAAAATTTTCAAATACCTTTGTGGTGTTTGGTACGGTTTTCTACTGATAACATCTCCTAGTTTCAAATGACACAAATATGCAATATTATTCAGCGATTGTTAATAATTACAACTGATAAGATGGTGGAAGCTTATAAAAGAATAATTGAACTGATCTCATTTAAAACCAGGTTGAAATCAGAGATAACTCTTTTTTTTTTTTGCAAAATGTATTCAGCTGTAATAACCCTCCCAGCAATAATCACATATCTCATTCTATAAAATCACGCTCTGTAAATACTTACTTTCCTTATTTCGTTCAATCTCATTACAGGAACATTAGCACAAAACAGCAGGAAGAATAAGAGTGTTCAAGATCATATAGCAAAGGAGAACGCTGTGCAGATAAATCTATTTGGAAATGACATTATCATCTCCCCCCAATATCCTAATAGAGAGGTGATACTTGCAGTATGAATTAAATATATGTCATGGAAGTGTACAAGTTAAGAAGACAACTTTTATGTACGCCAAAGCCATCTAATGTAGTGAGACAGGCTGATGTAATGGTTAAAAGTTGGGAGTAACTCCAGAGAACAAGGACTAGTTATAATCAGCCAGGATGAGTAATGGTTAAGAAGGTGAAATAAGTAATAAAACTTACTTATATGCTGGAGAAGATTCCTGAGAGTCCCCTGGACTGCAAGGCAATCCAACCGGTTAGTCCTGGAGGAGATCAACCCCGACTGCTCTTGAGAAGGCCAGATTCTGAAGTTGAAACTCAAGTACTTTGGCCACCTAATGAGAAGGAAGGACTCACTGGAGAAGAGCCTAATGCTGGGAAAGATGGAGGGCAATAGAAGAAGGGGATGACAGAGAATGAGATGGTTTGATGGAGTCCCTGAAGCAGGAGGCGTGAGCTTCAACGGACTCCAGAAGATGATAGAGGACAGGAAGGCCCAGAGGAACGTGGTCCATGGGGTTGCGATGGGTCAGACACCACTTTGCAACTAACAACAACAACAAAGCTCACCAGCGAACTGGTTTTGACTTTGCAGATCTGTCCGTGCCAATATGTTATTTTTATTTTAAAGTTGCATCTTTGCAAAAAGAAGACAAATTTAAAAAGTAGAGGATATGGCTCCCTAGGAGAGTTGCCTGTTGAAGGTGAATTACAATAGATAAAAAGAAATAATTTCTTAGATGGGCTAGAGATAAACAAAGCAATTTGCTGGCTGCCAGATGAAAGAGGTTTGAAAGGAACCAGATTTATTTATTTGTTAAATTTCTGTGCTCCCCATCTTGATTAGAGGCATCTCCAGGAGGCTTACTAACATTAAGGCCAGCAAACATTGGAAGGCTACAACAATAGATAACAACAATAATGATCATTTATCATTAAAAGATGGGGGAAGCATGACACAGGGAGAGGTGGGGTGGTCTCTTAATCCGATAGCCACCTCCAAAGTGATAGGCCACCCACCCACCCACCCATTCTGGCCCCTGGCCAACTGATAGATAGATAGATGATAGATAGATAGATAGATAGATAGATAGATAGATAGATAGATAGATAGATAGACAGACAGACAGACAGACAGACAGACAGACAATAGGTAGATGATAGATATTAGATGATAGATAGATGTTAGATAAATAGATAGATAGATAGATAGATAGATAGATAGATAGACAGACAGACAGTCAGATAGACAGAGATGGACAATAGGTAGATAATAGCTAGATGATAGATAGATAGATAGATAGATAGATAGATAGATAGATAGATAGATAGATAGATAGATAGATAGTAGGTAGGTAGGTAGGTAGGTAGGCAGGCAGACAGACAGACAGGTAGATAGATAATAGACAGGTAGATAAATAGATAGATAGACCGACAGGTAGGTAGGTAGATAGATAGATAGATAGATAGATAGATAGATAGATAGATAATAGACAGGTAGATAAATAGATAGATAGACAGACAGACAGACAGACAGATAGATAGAGATGTAAATATATAAAAATAAACTGCTCAGGTGTGGACAGAAGTGGAGAAATTGCATCACAGTCATGGATCCCAATATTGTGTTTCCAGCAACTGTCTTGGACCGCTCACCGCAGCCCTGACCAAATTTCCAAGTCAACCGTGATTCACCCAGAAGATCCCCATGCCAGAAAGCTCGACGTTCTTCTCCATGCCCGAGAATTGGGAGACGCTCCTTCCTCCCACGTTTAATAACTGTCAGCCAGTTGCCTTTCATTTTTTCTCCGCCAATTCACGGCGTGCATTTTATATCAGTGTTTATGGGTTTCTCATCGCAATTGCTCGCTCCTTACTTTCTCCGCCAATTGTACGGTGGGCCATTTATATGTAAATTTTCCCTCTGTGGAACATTGTCATTATACATCTTTTATTATGTGGGTTGATAAGATGATGTTCCCCACCCACTGTTGCAATTCCTTTCACCCCGAAGACTTCCAGTAAAACAAACACAAATCAGATAATGAACTAATTAAAGGCGCTACACACAGCGCAACACAAGGAGACTAAAGTCTAAAAGTTTGCTCACGCCAGGCTGGGATCCGTCTGTGGGCAAAGAATGGATTTCTTTTTTTTTCTTTTTGACTGGGATCAGGATGTCCCAGAGTGGGTGCAAGGAAGATGCTTTACATTTGACTGAACATCATTTGAACATCAGAGTCAGATTTTTTTTCCTTGGGTACCTTTTTTCCGTGTGGAAGAGAAGCCAAACGAAAGCTAGTCAGCAGAATAATTGCTCTCGGGACATTTGAGTCAGCTGCAGAAGAGGGAATTGTTGGGAAGAATTTGTTGTGTGAAAATTAGCTAGTGATCGTGAAGCTGCCATTTAAGATTAGTGGTTCATCTGGAAGTCAACTTAAATCCCATCCTTAGGAAGGAGATGGAGGGAGGGAAATGAACCAAGGAGAGAAGCAACCTGGAACTAAGGAGACATTTCCTGACAGTGAGAACAATTAATCAGTGGAACCACCTGCCTCCAGAAGCGGTGAATGCTCCAACACTGGAAGTTTTTAAGAAGAGACTGGACAGCCATTTGTCTGAAATGGTATAGGGTTTCCTGCCTGAGCAGGGGGTTGGACTAAATGACCTCCAAGGTCCCTTCCAGCTTTATTATTATTATTATTATTATGGATCATCGCACAGTCAGCCAGATGTTCAGACTGGATTTGGCATTTTGTCTACCTATCAAGTCCTTACCCAGGACCTGGGATAGGCAGATGTGGATGTTTGATGGTATTACAGGTATCGTCGCAGGATGGAAGCAGTTCCTAGTAAGGCCACCTTTTGCAATTGACTAATGGCGAATTTGTCAATGCCAATGGTGTTCAAGTGGTGCTCCAGTTGTTTTGGGATTGCACCCAAGGAGCCTATGACTATTGGTACTACCCTTGCTTGCTTTTGCCAAGTCTTTCTATTTCTATTTGTAGGTCTTTGTATTTTGTTATCTTCTCCAGTTCTTTCTCGTCTATTCTGCTGTCTCCGGGCACTGCCACGTCCACTATCCAGACTTTTTTGTCTTTCTTATCGACAATTGTTAAGTCTGGGGTGTTATGTTGCAGGTGTTGTTGTTGTTGTTGTTATTGTTGTTGTTATTATTATTATTATTATTATTATTATTATTATTATTATTATTATTACTATTGTGAACCGCTAAGCCCCCTTCAAGGGAAGAAAAACTCTGCCTCTGGATTTCAGCCCCATCAACCATTTCCACCTAGGAAAGGAAGAAATAACATTGAAAATGGGTGGCATCGGAGACATCTGGGGATAGCAGTCCAATAAAAGAGATGGATGCAGCAGATGGTCGTAGGAAGTTGGGGGGCTGCAAAGGGCACCTGGTGTCCTTATTCTGCACAACACAGGCTCTGCAGCGAAGGAGACTACAGCTTTACAAACTGCATGCTGGAAAATAAAAACAACACAAAAGAAAAAAATGAAAAACACCCTCCCCCCATGTCCCCATATCCTTCCCACCGGTGGTTCTCAGTCACCATCTGGCTTCATTTAATCAAATACATCTTATTGTGTGAAAGCTTTTGCTGTCTCTTGACACACCCATGTAGGAACCGCCATCGTCGTTGGGTTATTAAAATAAAGCACAAGGAAAACCGAGAATTTGGCAGACTGGGAATGTCGCGCGAGCCCTTATATTGGGTGATTTTTCCCCCCCCTAGGTCTAGGAAAAAACGAAAGCCGTCTCTCCTGATATATTTCAGGAGTAGAATTAGTAAAGGGATACAATGAAGTATAAAATGGATAGATGAGAGAGAGAGAGAGAGAGAGAGAGAGAGGGAAAGAGAGAGAGAGAGAGAGAGAAAGAGAGAAAGAGGAAGAAAAAGAAGGGAGAGAGAGAAAAAGAGAAACAGAGAGAAAGAGAGAGAGAGAAAAAGGGAGAGAAAGAGAAAAAGGGAAAGAGAGAGAAAAAAGGGAGAGAAAGAGAAAGAGGGAAAGAGAGAGGAAGAAAAAGAAGGGGGGAGAGAAAGAGAGATAGAAAGAGAAACAGAGAGAAAGAGAAAGAGAAAGGGAGAGAGAAAGAGGGAAAGAGAGAAAAGAGGGAGAGAAAGAGGAAGAAAAAGAAAGGGAGAGAGAAAAAGAAGGGGGGGAGAGAAAGAGAGATAGAAAGAGAAACAGAGAGAAAGAGAAAGAGAAAGAGAAAGGGAGAGAGAAAGAGGGAAAGAGAGAAAAGAGGGAGAGAAAGAGGAAGAAAAAGAAAGGGAGAGAGAAAAAGAGAGATAGAGAAACAAAGAGAAAGAGAGAGATAGAGTGAGAAAGAGAAAGAGGGAAAGAGAGAGAGAAAAAGAGAGATAGAGAAACAAAGAGAAAGAGAGAGATAGAGTGAGAAAGAGAAAGAGGGAAAGAGGAGGAGAGAGAAAGAGAGAAGAGAGAAAGATATGAAAGTATGAAAATGCTTAAAACAGCTGGGTGGAATTTTTCAGCAGCAGAAAATTCTGGACTTCATTCAGGGGGAAAAAACAAAACAAAAACCTAAACTAAACCTTATCTAACCACTTGTGCATTCTGCAACGTTGTGAAAAATATCCGCAGTTTCGTTTTGTGTCCCCAAGGAATAAGAGAAGGGGCCATTTGACCCCAGAATCCAGCACATCGTCGCATCCTTTTTCTTTCCTAGCCGTGATGGACGGCTGCCATTTTTATTGTCACCGTCAATTTACTGTCCAGGGAACCAGACAGAAACGGTTGAAAAAAAAAAAAACAATCTGGAAACGACCGACATTATTGTGTTCTTCTGATGCGTCCCTTTTACAATCCCCACCATACACATTGGAAAGGCATTGCGTGTTTTCCTACTTATTTTTCTCTCCCTCCCACTGGCTTAATTTATCCTACTGGGAATAAGGAATTTTTTTTTAAAAAAAATGATCAATTAATAGGATAGCAATTTCCCCCCTATTTGGAAAAAAAGACCCTATAACAACAACAACAACAACAACAACAATAGTAAAGTTGGAAGGGACCTTGGAGGTCATCTAGTTCAACCCCCTGCTCAGGCAGGAAACCCCATACCATTTCGGACAAATGGCTGTCCAGTCTCTTCTTAAAAACTTCCAGCGTTGGAGCATCCACCGCTTCTGGAGGCAGGTGGTTCCACTGGTTAATTGTTCCAACTGTCAGGAAGTTTCTCCTTAGTTCCAGGTTGCTTCTCTCCTTGATTAGTTTCCATCCGTTGCTTCTTGTCCTGCCTTCAGGCGCTTTGGAGAAGAGCTTGACTCCCTCTTCTTTGGGGCAGCCCCTGAGATATTGGACCCTCATTGTGGATCATTGTGAAACTGGCCCCCAAAGGCTCCAATGTCTTGTCCCTCCAAGTCTTTGGGGGTTCAGGAGGCCAGCTAGCATCACCCATCCACCCCAATTCAACCAATGGAAAATATTTGCTCCCCACTTACCTTACAAAACCACAACTATTATAAATGTATGTTAATTACACACAAGTATTTCTTGACTTACAACCGTTCGGTTAGTGACGGTCAAAGTTAAAAGAGTGACCGATGACCGTTTTTTCACACTTACGACCGTCGCAGCATCCCTGGGGTCAGGCAATCAAAATTTTGAAGCTTGGAAACTGGCATGTACTTACAACGGTTGCAGCATTTCCACCCTCCCAGGGTCATGTGATCCCCTTTTGTGAACTTCTGATGAGCAAAGTCAATGGGGGGGGGAGCTAGATTCGCTTAACGACCAGGTTACTGACTTAAGAACTGCAGGGATTTGCTTAAGAACGGTGGCAAAAATGGTCATAAAATGGAGCAAAACAAATGTCTTGCTTAGTAGACTGTACTTAGTGATCGTAAGTCAAGGATTACCTATATGTGAATTATAAGACTTACAACAGTTCATTTAGGGATTGTCCAGAGTTACGATGACATTGGAAAATATGAGTTATGACCGTTTTTTCACACTTATGACCGCTGCAGCATCCTCAATGGTCATGTGATCAAGATTTGGGTGCTTAGCAACTGGCATGTATTTATGACCACTGCAGTGTCACCTTTTACGACCATCTGTCCAGCAAAGTCAATGGGGAAACTGGATTTGTTTAACAACTGTGTTACTAACTTAACCTCCGCAGTGCTTCACTTAACTGCTGTGGCATAAGCAGATCATAAAATGGGGCAAAATTCACTTAACAACTGTCTTGTGTCAACGCTGCTAACATCGGATGTTTTTTCTTTGACAACAGATGGAGATGCAATAATTTTCTTCTTGTGTTTTACTCTTAGAGTTAGAGCTAGAGTTAGAGGATGCTGGGGGGGAGGGAGGAATGTGCAGGACAGTTTAGCTAGACATAACAATACTGGGCCTAGGGTGAGAACCAAGGTTATTGAAATAGGAGATGATAAGAATTGGCGGGCTGGAGAGCTGGAAGGGAAGCCTGCATTTCAAACTAATTGGAAAATGTGATTTATGACTGTTAACTGGAGGAAGGAATTGTACTTTGATACTATGTGCTCACGGGAGGGGAATTCAGTTTTTGGCTACGACTGTGTTAGTGTTGATGTTATGCTACTCAAATAAAGATTCTTTAAGGTAAACAATGCCTCGAGGTTCTTTGAAGAGTTTCATCTGTCGGAACCACGACATCTTGCTTAGCAATTTAGCAATCGGCTAAATTGTCATCGTAAGATGAGGGCTACCTGTACTTTAATGCATAATAATAATAGGGCATTGTAAAATATATGAGAAGATGGAGGGAGGGGAGAGGACCATATATATATATATTTAAAAAAACAACAGCTTGTAAAAGTCCGAATATGGTAGAATTGCTATTTATTGAAAAAAAAATTCAATATATTTGCTATAAAATCTGTAACAGTAATGCAACCGGATACTTATTTTCAGGCACATAACCCTGAATGTTACATACCAAATACAATACAGTAACATTGCCTTCCTCTTTATTTACACGTTTATGAAAATTGATATGCAATCCAATGTTAAAGGAACTTGGAATGGAGAATAGTTACATTAGAAAAATAATATTCTGCATAAAGCATCCTTAAAAGAATCCAACCACATTTTATTTTTATTTTATTTTATTTCTTTTCAGGCCCCTGGCAATAAGGCAAAAAAAGTCCCTGGCAGAGCAGATAACTTAAATTTTACAAAACACAATAACTGTTCAAACACATCGTTTTTTGTTGTTGTTGTTTTTTTTCAAGTTTGCTTTTGGTATACTCGTTTCTCACTATGAAATTGGATTTTTTTTAATTATTATTCTTTGTCATCTTATGAAACGGGAAGAGTCTTAGGCGTGACGTTTCAGAGGAAGATCTACCACTTCGGACACAGACATCATTGGCGCTTAGAAACCGGGAAATCTTCTTTCAGTGGGCTCAAGGTGAGCTAATAACAGGTGTGTAGTTTAAATAATGAGATCATTATGATTGTAGAGTTGTTGGGGTTGTTTTGTTTTGTTTTGTTTTGAGTTTTCATAGGAAGCATTTCAGGAGCGTTTTTTCCCCCCTTTTGGTTTTGGAACTGGCACACGACTACACTTTCACGAGAGGACATCACAAATGCAACTAAAACTAGGCTTGGAAGTGTATAAGCCAAACCTAATTCTCCTCCTTTAATACTTTGACTCGCTTCTGCCATCGCAGTCCATCACGTGTTCTTCCCTTGGGGGTTCTGAGCCAACACACGGTCAAGTTGTCTTAATCCCTTCGAAGGCACAAAATTTCCACCGTTTCTCCAGCGTGGCTCCGACGCCGGAAAACTCTTGCTTAAACATACGTGGAAGCCTCACCAAAAGCATTTCTAATTCATTCGCTGAGATCTAGGGAGGAATGAAAAGAAGGAAGGGGAGGAGGAGGAGGAGGAGGAGGAGGAGGAGGAGGAGAAGAAGAAGAAG
The DNA here is from genome assembly GCA_024509115.1 of Crotalus helleri. Taxonomy (NCBI): domain Eukaryota; kingdom Metazoa; phylum Chordata; class Lepidosauria; order Squamata; family Viperidae; genus Crotalus; species Crotalus helleri. The sequence goes on along the minus strand of JAKSXO010000056.1, from coordinate 2,536,175 downwards.
AAGAAGAAGAAGAAGAAGAAGAAGAAGAAGAAGAAGAAGAAGAAGAAAAAGAAGAAAAAGAGGAGGAGGAGGAGGAGGTGGTGGTGATGGTGGAGGAGGAAAAGGAGGAGAAAAGAAGAAGAAGAAGAAGAAGAAGAAGAAGAAGAAGAAGAAGAAGAAGGAGGAGGAGGAGGAGAAGAGAGGAGGCGGAGGAGGAGAAGAGAAGAGAAGAAGAGGAGGAGAAGGTGGTGGTGGAGGAGGAAGAGGAGGAGAAAAGAAGAAAAAGAAGAGGAGGAGGAAGAGGAAGAGGAAGAGGAGGAGGAGAAAAGAAAAAGAAGAAGAGGAGGAGGAGGCGGTGGTGGTGGTGGAGGGAGGAGAAAGAGGGGGAAGAGGAGGAAGAGGAGGAAGAGGAGTAGAAGGAGAAGAGAAGAGAAGAAGAGGAGGAGGAGGTGTGGAGAGAGGAGGAGGAGGTGGTGGAGGGAGGAGGAAGAGGAGAAGAAGAGAAGAGAAGAAGAGGAGGTGGTGGTGGTGGAGGAGGAGGAAGAGGAGGAGAAAGAAGAAGAAGAGGAGAAAAGAAGAAGAAAAAGAAGAAGAAGAGGAGGAGGAGGAGGTGGTGGTGGTGGAAGGAGGAGGAAGAGGAGGAGAAGAAGAAGAGAAGAGAAGAAGAGGAGGTGGTGGTGGATAGAGGAAGAGGAAGAGGAGGAGAAGAAGAAGAGAAGAGAAGAGAAGAGGAAGAGAAGAGAAGAGAAGAGAAGAGAAGAGAAGAAGAGGAGGTGGTGGTGGTGGTGGAGGGAGGAGGAAGAGGAGGAGAAGAAGAAGAGAAGAGGAGGAGGAGGAGGTGGTGGTGGAGGAGGAAGAGGATGAGGAGAAAAGAAGAAGAAGAAGAGGAGGAGGAAGAGGAGGAGAGATATTTCTGTGATTTCTTACGTATATATATTTTATTAAAAATATTTTCCTTAGTATAAAAAACCAATTGAAATGAAGACCATGGCAAAGCAGGAAAGGGAAGGGAATAGAAGGAATAAAGCGAGGGAAGAGAAAAAAGAAATGGAAAAGAAACAAACAGCAGGAACTTCTGACATTGTTCGGTGCAGTTAGATACCTAGGAAAGTTATCATATCGACTTGTAAGCCAGCGATGGTTACCTAGCCTTCTCTTGCGCACTGATTTTTCCTGTTGGCAAACTGGAGTAGCAGGAACCAGAACATAAAGCTCTTGGGAAACTGGAGATCATACAAAACATTCTGCATGAACAATTAAGCAGTGGAACAATTTGCTTTGTTCTTCAAACTTATGGAAGCTTCTGAGAACTGTCCACCACCGGGAAATCCACCAAGGGGGAAACACAAGGAAGTAGCCAAGAGTTTTTGCTTATGTCAATGTTTTCATGGGTAAAAGATCTACAGAAGTTGTGGGTGCTCCGTCCCTGGAAGTTTTTAAGAAGAGATTGGACAAACTTTCGTCTGTTTTCCTGCCTGAGAAGGAGGTTGGACTAGAAGACCTCCAAGGTCCCTTCCAACTCGGTTATTCTGTTATTCTAATCTGATTTGAGTCCCTGGATTTAAATGCAGTAAAGAATGAGTGGTTATAAAGGAGTAGAATGGATCAGATAATAATAATAATAATAATAATCATAATAATAATAATAGTAGTAGTAGTAGTAGTAGTAGTAGTAAAGTTGGAAGGGACCTTGGAGATCATCTAGTCCAACCCCCTGCTCAGGCTGGTAACCCTACACCATTTCGGACAAATGGTTGTCCAGTCTCTTCTTAAAAACTTCCAGTGTTGGAGCATTCACCGCTTCTGGAGGCAGGTTGTTCCACTGGTTAATTGTTCTAAACTGTCACGAAGTTTCTCCTTAGTTCTAGGTTGCTTCTCTCCTTGATTAGTTTACATCCGTTGCTTCTTATCCTGCCTTCAGGGGCCTTGGAAAATAGCTTGACTCCCTCTTCTTTGGAGCAGCCCCTGAGATACTGGAACACTGCTATCAGTGTTAACTCTGTGCAAGATAACACAGGATAACACAGATAACTCTGTGCAGGACACCAAATGAATCCCCTTAATTTTGTTCCGCATTACGTGTCCCCCGGATTTATTTATTTTTTATTTTATTTTTAATAAAAAGCAGGCGTGAGGATCTAAAACGGCTCTATTTGCATTTTGTGGAAAAGATGGGAACTGGAGAATCTGCTGCCTGCCTCGTCTTCTATTTCTTAATTTCAAAACCCCAAGAAAGTGATAAATCCAATTTACCCGAGAGTCCAGCTGCTGCATGTACGACCAGAGATATTCAATATTAGCTCCAAAAGGGTGAACGTGAAGGAACGTTGATATGATCCCTGCATTAAAATGATTTAAAAAAAACAACAACAACTGTGTTCATTTATTCAGGCAAAACAGAAGAGGTATAAAATAATTATCGGGCATAAATGTGTTCTGAATTTCATTCAAAAGTCAGCCCTGGTGTTTCTGAAGCCATTCACCAAGAGATAAATTTCAACCCAAACCCTGAGCTTTCAAGAATAAGAGTTCACATCCAAGTGTCCCAAAAAAGAGAGAGAAGAAATGAATATTAATTAAAGATGTGCTAGAAGCATTTCTTGCAGCTTCCCATGTTAGGCTTGATTTTGCCAATAACTTTTTTTACAGGCATTCGACTAATACAATTCTTGTTTTTGGAGTTCTTTGGTGGCTTTGGTGAGGAACATGTGTTGGCTATCAACCCTATTCAGAAATTAGCCTGCCTTGAATTTTTTAAAATAATTTCAGCATGGGTTGCATCAGGATTCAGATTAGCGAGCAAATTAAACCACATGCTTTTCCCATTTCTGCTTTTCTCATTTTGAAAAACTTTCGCATATTCAAAAACTAAAACACAGATCACTGAGACTAAAAATTGATTTAAAAACTTAGCTTTCGTCAGCGTCTGCTGACATCGTCAGAGTTCTAGCCAGGATTGAGATGTTAGCAGAGGCTGACGAAAGCTAAGTTTTTAAATCAATTTTTAGTCTCAGTGATCTGTGTTTTAGTTTTTGAATATGAATATACCTGAGACTTGTACCTTCAAAACCACAGTTCGATCCTGACTGGCTCAAGGGGGGGTGGGTAAAATGAGGACCCAGGTGGGTAAAATGAGGACCCAGATTGTTGGGGGCAACAGGTTGACTCGGTAAACTGCTTAGAGGGGGCTGTAAAGCAGTATAAAAGCCTAACTGCTATTGCTATTGCTTGCTTCCATCCTTTCCTTCTTTCTCTCCTTCCCTCCCTCCCTCCCTCCCTCCCTTCTTTCCCCTTCTACATCAATCTACCGCCTTCCATCCATCCATCCACCTTTCCTCCCTCCCTCCCTCCCATTCCATCCATGCACACAGGGAAGAGATTTAAGTGCACCTCTATCACCAAGTTGACTCAACCTTCCATCCTTCTGAGTTGACTAAAATGAGGTCCCAGATTCTTGGGGGCAAATATGCTGTCTCTGTAAAATGCTTAGAGAGGGCTGTAAAGCACTGTGAAGCGGTATATAAGTCTAAGGGCTATTGCTATTAAAAGCCGTGATGTCACAGTGGTTGGAAGGCAGCATTGCAGGCTGACTCTGCCCATTGCCAGCAGTTTGATCCTGACCGGCTCAAGGTTGACTCAGTCTTCCATCCTTCCGAGGTCAGTAAAATGAGGACTCAGATTGTTGGGGGCAAATAGGCTGACTCTGTAAACTGCTTAGATAGGGCTGTAAAGCAGTATAAAAGCCTAAGTGCTATTGCTATTGCTTGCTTCCGTCCTTTCCTTCTTTCTCTCCTTCCCTCCCTCCCTCCCTCCCTGCTTCCCTTCCTTCCTTCCTCCCTCCCTCCCTCCCTCCCTCCCTCCCTTCCTTCCTTCCTTCATGGTACAGTACTTGGAATGCAGTACTGCAGGCTGACTCTGCCCACAGTCAGGAATTCGATCCTGACTGGGTCAAGGTTGACTCAGCCTTCCGTCCTTCCAAGGTGGGTAAAATGAGGACCCAGATTGTTGGGGGCAACAGGCAGACTCTGTAAACAGCACCGAGAGTGTCGTCAAGCACTATGAAGCGGTATATAAGCCTAAGTGCTATTGCTGTTGATTTGAACAAACAATTTGTTAGACGTGCAATCCGAAGAGTTTGGGATAAATATATAGTAAGATTCTCTGCGAAGATCCTTCTTTGGGTGTCACCCCAGGAAGCCTTTTTTTTTTTTAAAGAAAAGAAACAATGGTGAGGTCAGGCCAGTGGACTTATGCCAATCAGACTATTTCTGAAAAGGGACCTGGTGTCGTTCTGAAACAGTGCTAAACCCACCGCCCAAACTAGCCTGGTTGATATGCATGCAGGACGAGAGAAAGCTGAAAAGGGAAGTCATAATTATTAGACTCTCTAAAAAGAAGGCAAAGGTCCAGCTGTCTGCAAGGAGTATAAATCCTTCCACTCCTCACCATCCAGTCAGAGCTGAAGAAGCTTCTTGGATGAGGAGCGAAACGTCTTCAAAGAAAAACAAGAAAGTTCAGTGGCCTCCTGAAAAAAAAAAGGACCTTTGGGACATCCTTAACTAGTCTTGTAAGGGGAACGGCTAAGGGCATCCAAGATCTACTTGATTGTGTGGATGACAGCACCCAAAAGTAATCCATGGATAGCTACAGAGAACCTATCCTTGACTTTGTGACCATCTGAAGCATGGTTCAAGGATCAAGAAACACGGTAAAGGAACTCTTGAGGTTCCCGTGAACTATTTATGGGTGTAACATAAGATAGATAAGATAACCTTTATTGTCATGTTTTTTTTACTGTGGGCGCATTGGCGCACATTAAAAATGAAATGTAATTGCTTGCTCTCGAAGTGTACATCTACACAACACAGAGGGCAGCCGTCAATTCTAAACCAGCGTATATATATTTTAGGCCCATGTACTACGCCCTCATTCAAAATGGGGCAATTTTTTTTTTTTTGAGTGAGATCTCATGATTTCCCAAAGAGAATTAAATTTGCCTGGGCAGCTAGCAATAACTGGCAGATAATTAAGGCCTGTCAATTAATTGAAGCTATGGTTGCATGACATGCTATCATGAAACCAAGGATAAGATGCGTGAATGAGCAATCTTTTAGTAATAGTAGTAAAGTTGGAAGGGACCTTGGAGGTCATCTAGTCCAACCCCCTGCTCAGGCAGGAAACCCTACACCATTTCGGACAAATGGCTGTCCAGTCTTTTCTTAAAAACTTCCAGTGCTGGAGCATTTGCTGCTTCTGGAGGCAGGTTGTTCCACTGGTTAATTGTTCTCACTGTCAGGAAGTTTCTCCTTAGTTCTAGGTTGCTTCTCTCCTTGATTAGTTTCCACCTGTTGCTTCTTGTCCTGCCTTCCTGCTTTGGAAAATAGCTTGATTCCCTCTTCTTTGGGGCAGCCCCTGAGATATTGGAATACTGCTATCATGTCCCCCCTTGTCCTTCTCTTCGTTAAACTAGACATACCCAATTCTAGCAACCGTCCCTTATATGTTTTGAACCTCTGCAACTTGAGGTTTTTCAACCAAGTTTGGTGACTCATCTGAATCCATCCTAGCTACCACCTGAAGCCCTGGAGACTCAAGAATTTGGAAGGCCCAATATCACCATGTCTCTAATCTACTGATGGATGAATCCTTGCGTGCTTTCTAGGTGGATCTGAAAATCCTGAATGAGACACGAAGTTCATGAGATGTTTCCACCAAATCATGAAGAAAGACATTTCATTTATTGGATTTATGAAAAATATTTGGTTTCAGAGACAGGTTTTTATTTCTTAACGTAGCCAACATCTCCAAATATCGTGGAGGGGGGGGGGGTTTCCAAGCTTTCTTGGGGTCTCACCCACTGAAATGCAGAATACTTCCAAGGCTGATTCTTCTCCTCCAAAGCATGGACAATATTATGCTGGGAAAAAGGAGCGTTGAGAGTTAGCTTACCTATCAACAAAGCCTCTTTCTCTGATTTTAGCGGCTGGTTTCGTTTCTCTGCATTTTTTTCTCTGTCTTGGTTGACCAACGGCACCGTCAACCCATTGATTTCCTATAAGGTTGAAAAAAGAAAATTAAATAAAAAACAGGTGCTTCTGTGGAAGACATCCATGTCAATAGGCACTGCTGGCATTCTTCCTCTCTCTCTCTATATAAAAAAGGACATTACTTTAATTTCCAGCTACAGGCAAGACAATTATAAATTATCGATCTGTTTTCCAACCCTGGGTAATTCCCAACTGGATCTAAAGAAAAGAAGAAAAAAAGCAGTTTTGTTTCTCTCTTCCCCCTCTCTTAATTGGCCATCGCTGAAACAGGTCCAGATTAAGCAATAAAGCAGAGTTTTTATTATTATTTTTTTTATCATCTGCCTTTCGTCGAATGACAAAAACATTCTTCTTTTTTCTTATTCACGGTTCTTGCAGTAGGGGGAAAAAAATACAGAAAGCTGTGAATAATTTACACTCTCGGGGTGAAAATAACTGTTTTTCCGCAGAAGGACACAACTTTGTTAAGAAGACACGACTGCTTTGCAAAACAGCACAATAACAACCTTCCCCGTTTACAGAACTCAGCACAGGCAGCCAGTCGTCGAATTACATCGGTTCATTTAGTGACCGTTTCAGAGTTATGGCAGCAGTGAGAAAACTTGACTTACGACCGTTTTTCACACTGACGACCGTTGCGCCATCATCCCCGTGGGTCACGTGATCAAAATTCGGAGGAGGTTTGGCAACTGACTCGTACTTATTGCCGTTGCTCTGTCCCAAGGTCATGTGATCCCTTTTTGCAACCTTTTAACAAGCGAAATCAATGGGGGAAGCCGGATTTGTTTAACAAGCATGTAACTAACTTAGCAACAATCAACCAGTGGAACGGCTTCCCACCAGAGGTTGTGGGTGCTCCAACACTGGAGGCTTTTAAGAAGAGATTGGACAACCATTTATCTCCAAGGTCCCTTCCAACTTCTATTCTATTCTATCCCATCCCATCCCTTTCCTTTCCATTCCATTCTATTCTATTCTATTCTATTCCATATTTTCTATTCTATTCTATTCTATTCCATATTTTCTATTCCATATTTTCTATTCTATTCTATTCTATTCTATATTTTCTATTCCATTCCATTCCATTCTATTCTATTCTATTCTATTCTATTCTATTCTATTCTATTCTATTCTATTCTATTCTATTCTATTCTATCCTATCCCATCCCATCCCATCCCATCCCATCCCATCCCTTCCCTTCCCTTCCCTTCCCTTCCCTTCCCATTCCATTCCATTCCATTCCATTCCATTCCATTCCATTCCATTCTATTCTATTCTATTCTATTCTATTCTATTCTATTCTATTCCATTTTTTCTATTCCATTCCATTCCATTCTATTCTATTCTATTCTATTCTATATTTTCTATTCTATTCTATTCTATTCTATTCTATTCTATTCTATTCTATTCTATTCTATTCTATTCTATTCTATTCTATTCTATTCTATTCTATTCTATCCCATCCCATTCCTTTCCTTTCCATTCTATTCTATTCCATATTTTCTATTCTATTCTATTCTATTCTATTCTATTCTATTCTATTCCATTCCATTCCATTCCATTCCATTCCATTCTATTCTATTCTATTCTATTCTATTCTATTCTATCCCATCCCATCCCATCCCATCCCATCCCATCCCATCCCATTCCTTTCCTTTCCTTTCCATTCTATTCTATTCTATTCCATATTTTCTATTCTATTCTACTCTATTCTATTCTTCTAGTATTAATTGGGACCCACCCAGATAAATATACGGAGGACTCCCAGGGTCCTGCTATTGCTACGCGCCATGCTGTTATTCTGTTAAAATGTCCTTTTAAGAGACCAGGCTTTCTTAGGAAAATCGAAAGAGTTAAAATAACAGCGGTATTTGACTCTATATAGTTTCTCTTCCCCCCAGAAAATGTGTGAGGCAAACGAAAGGATAGGATTTATTTATTTATTAAATTTCTATGCCATCCATCTCCTCTACAAGGTGGACTGCGGGGCTTACAAATTACGAAAACGAGTGAAAAAGAACCGAAAAGATGAAAATACACTGAATATATCGAATATGTACCTGTCGTCCTTGATTTAGGGATGCAGGTCTTTGTTGCCTCCTGGACAATAAATCTCCAGGTGATGGTTGCCCCAAAGGTGCTTTTTTCGAGAGTCCATTTGGACTGTTGTGTTTTGCTTTGAAGAGGTTTTGCTTCTCCTCCCAAGAAGCTTCTTCCGTTCTGACTTTGGTTGCGTTCTTCAGTCTGAACCGAAGAAGCTTCTTGGACGAGAAGAAAAACGTCTTCAAAGAAATACAAAGTCCAGTTGCCTTTTTAAAAAAAAAAAAAAAAAAAAACATCTTTGGGACATCCTGGATAAATGGCTGTCCACTCTTTCCTTGCACCCTGGGAGACAAACTGCTTCCCTGGTTAATTTTTTTCTCGTTCTCAGTATTAATACCACTTTACAAGGCCTTGGTAAGGCCACACTTGGAATACGGCATCCAGTTTTGGTCCCCACGATGTAAAAAAGATGTTGAGACTCTAGAAATTGTTCAGAGAAGAGCAACAAAGATGATTAGGGGACTGGAGGCTAAAACATATAAGGAACGGTGGCTGGAATTGGGTATGTCTAGTTTAGTGGAGAGAAGGACGAGGGGTGACATGATAGCAGCCTTCCAATATCTCAGGGGCTGCCCCAAAGAAGAGGCAGTCAAGCTATTCTCCAAAGCACCTGAAGGCAGAGCAAGAAGCAATGGATGGAAACTGATCAAGGAGAGAAGCAACCTGGAACTAAAGAGAAACTTCCTGACAGTGAGAACAATTAACCAGTGGAACCACCTGCCTCCAGAAGTGGTGAATGCTCCAACACTGGAAGCTTTTTAGAAGAAACTGGACAGCCATTTGTCCGAAATGGTGTAGGGTTTCCTGCCTATGCAGGGGGTTGGACTCGATGACCTCCAAGGTCCCTTCCAACTTTATTATCATCATCATCATCATCATCATCATCATCATCATCATCATCATCATCATCATTATTATTTCTTCTGAGTAAAATTCATTCAGTTTTAACCTTGAGTTTTTTTGTTTCTTTTTTGTTTGTTGAATGAATGCAACATCTTTGGTTAATTTACGGTTCAATATAAGCCGTCTGGAATAAAACTCAATTTCCACATTAACTCGTAAAACCCAGTCATCAGTTTAACTTGTGTTGTATGTGGATGTTGCCGGTCGAACTCAATGGGGTGTTATATTGTGGTTTTCTTAAGCTGCACGAAGAAAGGTAGCTGTCTCTTTAAGTTTATTGTGCAAATATAGAAAATATAAGTGTCTGTTGTGGATTTAGATTCAACGTTGAGTATCACGATGCCTCTGGCGTTATAAAAGAACACAATGTCAAGCAACATCGTTATTTCAGAAATGAAAAATAATAGATCACCGAGGACTAGAATCTTATAAATGTCAAAGAGATAATAGAGAAAGGGGATTTCCAATTGGAAGTAAAACAACACGCCTCCATAACGGCTGGTTCATGAAGATCTCCTTTTAAAAAAATGGTTTTAGACGGACATCCCCAAGCAGCAAATGTGGGTTTAATTCAGGCTATTGATTTCCTTCCAGATAATAAAGTTGTCCGCGCTCCAAACAAGGAAAGGAACTTCGTGAGGAATGATAAGAGTCTATCACGCAAAAAGAAAATGGGAAATTGTGTGAAAGATTCAAACACCTGTTGGGGGCAAAGCAGGAAAAATGAAGTCACGTTAAGCGAGGTAGCCCTAAGCAGGAACATCAGATGTGGTTGAAGAAAGAGAGGCAGGATGAAAAGAGAATTTTAAAAAATGGGCTTCAAGTGGACAATAACAGAATAACTCAGTTGGAACAGGACCTTAGAGGTCTTCTAGTCCAACCCCTGCTCAAGCAGAAACAGGCCATGAATAATTAGGATGAAAGAGTCAATGACATGCAAAGCAATTTCTAATTGTTATTTATCCAAACTGGCTGCTTTTGATCAGAAAAATCTTAGGGTTAATAAGGGATCCAGCTATGTTTTCCTCAGTAATAATGTAAAGTGATTGGTTTTAGAATCACAGAGAAAATGGTCACCTGATGACTCGTTTCATGGTTGCATCGCATAAGGACAAAAATTCCCGCGCCAAAATTGTGGTCATAAGTTGAGGACTTCCTTTACGCTCCTTTCCTACCCAGAAGAAGTTATTTTTTTTTAATACCTGAGAACATTAAATAGTGATGCCTTCCCTAAATTCAGAACTAATACAGGTAGTCCTCAACGTACGACGACAATTGAGCCCAAAATATCTGTCGCTAAGTGAGACAGTTATTAAGTGAATTTTGGGGCAAAATTCACTTAATAACTGCAGTTGTTAAGTTAGTCACACGGTCGTTAAGCGAATCCGGATTCCCCCACTGACTTTGCTCGTCACAAGGTCGCCCAAGGAGATCACGTGACCCCGGGACACTGCAACTGTCATAAGCACATGCCAGTTGCCAAGCCTATGAATTTTGATCAAGTGACCCCGGGACGTCGCAACCGTCATAAATGTGACTCACTTGTCAAATGTCTGAATTCTGATCCATAATGCAAAGATCATAAGTATGAAAAACAAATAAGTCATTTTTTTTCAATGACTTGTAACTTCAGTCACTAACTGGACTGTTGTAAGTTGCGATTGCTTGTATTCTGCACTGTACAGCCTTACAACTCGCCTCTCACAACTGCATTTTGTTCTGCTGGATGTAAAACAGGATTTTTTTCTTACCTCGCCTTGAATCAATAATTCTCTAATTCCATGACCTATGAAAATCTGACATGGAGGTAAATATTTACTCCTAGATTGCTAAATAATAATATATATATATATATATATTTGGAGAGTATGCAATCTCAGACGCAATCTGTTGGATCAGGCCAGGTTAAAAAAAAAAAATCTAGCAAATACATTCGCAGATGTTATGCCTGCTAAATATTAAACTCGGCTAGCCTTTTCTGATTAAATGCGCCGGGTACCTTGTACTTAATTCAAATTTCGCTCAGGGTCACAGATCAAAAATCCGGTATAAAACATCAAACAACAAAACATGTGTTACAACTCAAATATTCAAGGGGAGCTGCGTAGCTAATTGGCTTCTAACATGAAAGCCACCTATTAGATTTTAATTACACCTAAAATTTCCATACAGCCATCACGACTGAACAATATTTTGCTTTTTTTTTGCGATGCCCCTTATAGAAAAAAAGGGTGTTTTCTTTTTTCAAATTAAAAGCAGGACTGGTTTACAAAGAGGAGTAATATTAATCCAAGGGCACCACGAATGGATGGGTCAGCAAAACACTCTCCGTGAAGGGACTAATTCAGCTCAGATGTTTTGCAGATTTCATGCTCAAAGCCAACACTTGTCTGTCAAGAACAGAGAGAATGCTACTACTGATTGTCCTCAACTTACAACGGTGTGTTTAGTGACAGGCCAAATCATGCAGCAACTAACCAGCTGGTCCGTTGTTTCTTCAGCTTCTTTGCAGAGGCGGCATTTGCTGTTTGTTGCCGTCTTCTCAATTCTGTATGTTTTTGTTGTATAGGTCAGGGGTAGGCAACCTTGGCTCTTTTATGACTCGTGGACTTCAACTCCCAGAATTCCTCAGCCAGCCATGAGGGGGCCATAGTTCCCCCATGCTGGCTATAGACCAACTCTACATCCGGTGGAACTACTGGTTTGTAGTTTAGAGCAGGGGTCTTCAAACTTGGCCCTTTTATGACTCGTGGACTTCAACTCCCAGAATTCCTCAGCCAGCCATGCTGAGGGGAAAGGGAGAGGTTTCCAAGCTGAGCCATGCTGGCTCAGGAATTCTGGGAGTTGAAGTCCACGAGTCATAAAGGGGGACATAGTTTCCCCCATGCTGGCTCAGGAATTCTGGGAGTTGAAGTCCACCAGTCATAAAAGAGCCAAGGTTGAGGAACTCTGATATAGGGCAGAGGTGGGGAACCTTGGCTCTTTTATGACTGGTGGACTTCAACTCCCAGAATTCCTGAGCCAGCCATGCTGAGGGGAAAGGGAGAGGTTTCCAAGCTGAGCCAGGCTGGCTCAGGAATTCTGAGAGTTGAAGTCCATGAGTCATAAAACAGCCAAGGTTGCCTACCCCTGGTCTAGGTCAACTTGAGGGATATCGATGGAGGTTCTCAGTCCTCCAGGTCATGGTTGTCCCAAAGATTCTTCTTCAAGAGATAACTGGGCTTCCTTTGTGTTTCCTTGAAGAGGTTTCGCTTCTCATCCAAGAAGCTTCTTCAGTTCTGGCAGAATGGTGGGGGAATGGAAGGATTGTATTTCTTTGTAGTCCTCTGGTCGTTAGTACTCTCTCTGAGGATCGTTGAGGCCACTTGGAGGTTTTATTTGTGCCCTCAGGGACACCTGAGTGGCGCAAATGGGTGTGGAGACTTCTTGGAACTGATGAAAGGACTTGTGTTGTACACAGGAGATGGGTGGCATTGTGTCTCTCCCCCTCTGTTGAGAGAAGGGAGTTCAATTTGGACATGGAAGGTCTCTTTGGCTCCTCTTTCAAACCAGTGGTCCTCTTTGTCCAGAATGTGGACTCTGAGGGCGCTGATAAATCTCCAAGTGTCCTCAGTACCTCTCAGAAAGAGCACCAACAATCAGATGACTGCAAGGAATATTAATCCTTCCATCCTCCATCATTCAGCCAGAACTGAAGAAGCTTCTTAGATGACAAGCGAAACATCTTCAAGAGTCCAGTTGCCTTTTGAAAAAGCAACTTTCGGTCAACTTGTAGGAAACTCAATATATAAATGGGGATAGTGGTAGTAAGACTGTCTAGCCGCTTACTACCTTGATCTGAAGTAAACCTCGAGCTTTGCCTCGACGCACTTCCATAATGGACTTGTGTTACTTTCTAGAGCAGTGGTTCTCAGCCTGTGGGTCGGGACCCCATTTGGGGTCGAACGACCATTTCACGGGGGTCGCCAAACAACGCAGTCCGCCATTTTTCCCCCTTTTCCTTAGCTGTGCTACTCCCTTTTATTCTGTTGGCTTTTGAAAGCCAATAGAATAGACTCTCTTGAATAGAGTCTCATTCTATTGGCTTTCAAAAGCCCATAGGAATTGTCCAGGCTGTCTCTGCCCTGCTGAGCCCGCCCAAAGTCCCATTCTGCAAACAGTGCTGCTCCAGTTGAGTAGTCCTCGACTTACGACCGGTTGAGTAGTCCTCGACTTACGACTGGTTGGGGGTCGTGGCATTAAAAAGCTTGAGCACCACTGTTCTAGAGACTATTTAATATCACAGGGGCTTTTCATTACAACTTATCTACATTCTAGCACAGCTGAGCGGTGCTCAAGACAGATTAAAATATTTTCAATTTCCTTCCCCGTATTATTATTATTATTAGAAGATTGTTTTTCCTTTGGCATTTCATCCTTGTATCTCATTTTCCAGGCCAGCACCATGGAAACCCTTTAATAAACAACTACAGATGTCAAAGTGATTGGAAAAGAAAACAACTGGAGTATGAAATATTTATTCTACAGGAAGAAAATGAAAAGAAAAACCTATTGGAGCTTCCCAGAGCAACTCTAAATAACAGAAAAAGGAAATATCTCAGATAAGGGGGTGTGTGTGACCCAAGTGAACTAAGCAGTCGTGTAGGGTGACAATCTAGAAAGGACCCCCACATTCTGAAAGAAAGAAAAAATCAAATGCAGAAAGTCCTCGTGTTACGACCACAGCTGAGTGCAAACTCTTGCTAAGCGAAACCTTCGTTAAGCAAATTTTGCCCCTTTTACGACGTCTCTTCCAACGGTTAATAAGCGAATCATTGCAGTTGTTAAATTAGAAACACAATTGTTCAATGAATCCAGGGTTCCTCATTAATTTTGCTTGTCAGAAGGTCACAAAAGGGGATCACTACAACAGTCATAAGTACATGTCAGTTGCCTGGCCTCTGAATTTTGATCACGTGACCACGAGGACGCTGCAACGGTCGTAAGTGTGAAAAGCGACCATCGGTTACTTTTTTCTGTGTTGTCGTTATCTTTGAACAGTCACTAAATGAATTGTTGTAACCCAAGGACTGTAGGAGAATTAACTATTCTTTTGTGGAGGTTCTACTACTCCTAGGGCCGGTTGGTGGTTACTTATCTCCCTTGTGGCATTTTTAATTTATGTAGAGAATTTATTTGGCTGCCCACTCACAATCAGCTTATAAAAATTTTAAAAAACTCAATATAAAAACAATAATTCTCCCCCTGGCCATAACGAGCAATCAAATAAACCAGGGGTTTTCAAACTTGGGAGAGAGAGAGAGAGAGAGAGAGAGAGAGAGGGAGGGAGGGAGGGAGGGAGGGAGGGAGGGAGAGAGAGGGAGAGAGAAATAGAAAGAGAGAGAGAGAGGAAGAGAGAGGAAGAGATAGAGAGAAAGGGAAAGAGAGAGACAGAGAAAGAGACAGAGAAAGAGAGGGATAGAAAGAGAGAGAGAAAGAAAGGAAGAGGAAGAGAGAGAGAAGAGAGAGAAAGGGAGAGAGAGGAAGAGGAGAGAAAGAGAGGAGAGAAAGAGAAAAAGAGAGAAAGAGAGAGGGGGAGAGAGAAGAGAGAAAGAGAAATAGAAAGAAAGAGAGAAAGGGAGGAAGAGAGAGGAAGAGATAGAAAGGGAGAGAGAGAAAGAGAGGGATAGAAAGAGAGAGAGAGAAAGAGGAAGAGGGAGAGAGAGAGAAGAGAGAGAGAAAGGGAGAGAGAGGAAGAGGAGAGAAAGAGAAAAAGAGAGAAAGAGAGAAAGAGAGAAAGAGAGAGGGGGAGAGAGAAGAGAGAAAGAGAAATAGAAAGAAAGAGAGAAAGGGAGAGAGAGAGAGAGGAAGAGATAGAAAGGGAGAGAGAGAAAGAGAGGGATAGAAAGAGAGAGAGAGAAAGAGGAAGAGGGAGAGAGAGAGAAGAGAGGGAGAGAAAGAGAGAAATAGAAAGAAAGAGAGAAAGGGAGAGAGAGAGAGGGAGAGAGAGGAAGAGATAGAAAGGGAGAGAGAGAAAGAGAGGGATAGAAAGAGAGAGAGAGAAAGAGGAAGAGGAAGAGAGAGAGAAGAGAGGGAGAGAAAGAGAG
This sequence comes from Crotalus helleri, assembly GCA_024509115.1. Classification (NCBI taxonomy): domain Eukaryota; kingdom Metazoa; phylum Chordata; class Lepidosauria; order Squamata; family Viperidae; genus Crotalus; species Crotalus helleri. The sequence continues at coordinate 2,521,056 of JAKSXO010000056.1, read as the reverse complement.
AAATAGAAAGAAAGAGAGAAAGGGAGAGAGAGAGAGGGAGAGAGAGGAAGAGATAGAAAGGGAGAGAGAGAAAGAGAGGGATAGAAAGAGAGAGAGAGAAAGAGGAAGAGAGAGAGAAGAAGAGAGGGAGAGAGAGGAAGAGGAGAGAAAGAGAGAGGGAGAAAGAGAAAAAGAGAGAAAGAGAGAGGGAGAGAGAGAGGGAGAGAAAGAGAGAAAGAAGGCGAGAGAAAGAGAAAGAGAGAGAGAGGGAGATAGCTGTCAGAATCTGCTTTCTTATTCCAATTTAAAATAACCTCCCAAAGATTTTCCAAATCGTGGAAGGAACATCTCTGCCCTTCCTTTGCAGACCGGATCTTGCTCTGGCTACGAGGGTATTTGCTAAATCCAGCTTGTCAACTGTATCAAATAGGTACTAATCCCATTAAATGCATTACAGACCACTAATAACCGTGCGGAAAACTGAGCAATCCTTTCCTCGCCAGACATTTTGATCTGCAAACACTCAGCCGGGAACCTCGGGGGAGAAAAGATTGTCAACTTCCCTTATTAACGTATGTGATTCCGTAATTCACATTTCTCCGACGAGTCGCCCCGACGTATTAATATCCAGCATTTTAAAGAAGCATTTGCCGTGTTGCACACTTGACAGGCCTCTCATCTGTCCGTCCACTCTATTCTATTCTATTCTATTCTATTCTATTCTATTCTATTCTATTCTATTCTATTCTATATTTCTATCCTATCCCATCCTATCCTATCCAATCCTATCCTATCCTATCCTATCCTATCCTATCCTATCCTATCCCATTCCATTCCATTTTGCATTCTATTCTATTCTATTCTATTCTATTCTATTCTATTCTATTCTATTCTATTCTATTCTATTCTATTCTATTCTATATTTCTATCCTATCCTATCCTATCCTATCCTATCCCATCCTATTCCATTCCATTTTGCATTCTATTCTATTCTATTCTATTCTATTCTATTCTATCCTATCCTATCCTATCCTATCCTATATTTCTATCCTATCCTATCCTATCCTATCCTATCCTATCCTATCCCATCCCATTCCATTCCATTCCATTTTGCGTTCTATTCTATTCTATTCTATTCTATTCTATTCTATTCTATTCTATTCTATTCTATTCTATTCCATTCCATTCCATATTCTATTCTATTCTATTCTATTCTATTCTATTCTATTCTATTCTATATTTCTATCCTATCCTATCCTATCCTATCCTATCCATTTTGCGTTCTATTCTATTCTATTCTATTCTATTCTATTCTATTCTATTCTATTCTATTCTATTCTATTCTATTCTAGAATTGTGGCCATTAAGTCGAGGACTACCTGTATTATCAGTGGCCCCGGAAAGGACTCTGCATGCTGCCAATAATTGCTTCAGTCTGAACATCAATCAAAGAAAAGCCAAATGTAACTGGAAGATTGGGGTCTTCACATGAGGTCTAGCATGCTGAACCTTTTTGAAATGAGAGCCGCCAACCTCACTGGCTTCTGAAAATTCAGTGCCGAAAGCTGGACATCTACACCAACTGGGTTATGCCTATTTCTCTGTCCCAGATGTATAAATGTTTCAGCAAATGAGAAATATTAAACAAAAAACAAAAAACACCTTTGCCACGATAAATGTCGCAAGGCAAGCCAGCCGTTTCCTGTTAATTCTGGCAAGGCAAATTAAAAAACTAAAAATCATTTATCTTGAAATAAGCACCCCTTCGGTTCCACAAAAGGTTACTCTTTGTAGGACCATTAATCCATTAAAAGCCAGCTTTGATTTTTTTTTCGAAGTGCAAGCCGAAAACACAAATCCAAAAGTTGCACCTACTTTTGCCTGAGATTCGTCGTGCCCGTTCGTCTCTAACTCCTTGGCATTTTTTTTTAACTGCGGAAGAAAGAGAGAGAGAGAGAGAAAAAAAAAAACCAATCACGATTAGCGGTGTTTCACACAATTATTGTTGATTTATAACCAGGCAAGGCTTCCAATGAACAAAATATACGGAGCATACAACTCTAATGAGCTCTTTGCCGAAACTAGTTAGGAAGCAACCTAGTTAAGATCTGATAGGTTGGCTTAAATAATAATGATGATGATGATGATGATGATGATGATGATGATGATGATGATGATGATAAAATAAAATAAAAGGAAGCCGACGCCAAGACTGGATCGTTACTTTTTAAAAAAATAATAAGATTAGGAAACAGTCTGAAGGCATAAGAAGGGTGCAAAATTGGCTTTCAAGAGTAATAAATGCTTTCATTTCCCGTTTGGCTGCTATTAATTTGGAATTTTGCAGTGGTTGCAGACGTTGCTGCTAGCTAAATAGCAGGCAGCTAATAATTGCTTCTGAGTTACGAGTTTTGAGCATTTCTGATGGGTTTTTCTGCTCAGGAACCTGTCGGGAAGATAAAGCCGTTCATTTTGTGGCCTCCGTCTCATTGACGCCCAAATGTCTTCTCCACATCAGGGACTGCTGAAGGCCATTAGGAAAAAAAAGAAAGAGAAATATTCTTAGGTGGGGAAAAAAAAATGAAATGTCAGGTTGCCTTCAGAAATTGTGGGTGCTTCATTCACTGGAGGTTTTTAAGAAAAGACCACCCAGCCATCTATCTGAAATGGTCTAGTAGGGCAGGGGTCTTCAAACTTGGCCCTTTGATGACTTGTGGGCTTCAACTCCCAGAATTGGAGTTGAAGTCCACAGGTCATTAAAGGGCCAAGTTTGAAGAGCCCTGTCTTAAATCTAACAAACAAAATGGAGGCTGGCTGAGGAATTCTGGGAGTTGAAGTCCACAAGTCATAAAGGGGCCAAGTTTGAATACCTCTGCCCTAGGGTCTCCTGCTTGAGCAGGGGGTTGGACTAGAGGACCTCCAAGGTCCCTTCCAACTCTATTCTGATTGATTGGTTGGCTATTGCCCCAAAATGCTAAGGCAGGTGATCTGGCTGTGTTGTAACAGAACAGAACTATCTCTTTTTTTGGAGGAAAGGACCTTGGAGGTCATCTATCCAACCCCCTGCTCAGGCAGGAAACCCTATACCATTTCAGACAAATGGTTGTCCAGTCACTTCTTAAAAACTTCCAGGGTTGGATCATTCATAACTTTTGGAGGCAGGTTGTTCCACTGGTTAATTGTCCTCACTGTCAGGAAGTTTCTCCTTAGTTCTAGGTGGCTTCTCTCCCCGATGAGTTCCCATCCGTTGCTTCTTGTCCTGCCTTCAGGCGCTTTGGAGAATAGCTTGACTCCCTCTTCTTTGGGGCAGCCCCTGAGATATTGGAAGACTGCTATCATGTCACCCCATATGTCTTGTGTGGTTTTGGCTAAACTGTAGAATGTTTGTTTCATTGTTCCAAATCATTGGACTAGATGACCTCCAAGGTCCCTTCCAACTTTATTATTATTATTATTATTATTATTGTTGTTGTTGTTGTTGTTATTGTTATTGTTGTTATGGATCATCGCACAGTCAGCCAGGTGTTCAGACTGGATTTGGCATTTTGTCTACCTATCGAGTCCTTACCCAGGACCTGGGATAGGCAGATGTGGATGTTTGATGGTATTACAGGTATCGTCGCAGGATGGAAGCAGTTCCTAGTAAGGCCGCCTTTTGCAATTGACTAATAGCGAATTTGTCAATGCCAATGGTGTTCAAGTGGTGCTCCAGTTGTTTTGGGATTATTATTATTATTAATTATTATTTTGTTAGAAAAAAGTTTTAGGTTTATTTATCAAAGTTTTCTTACAACTTCCGTAGACAAAAATTCTTCCAGGAAGATCAGAGAAGAGAGTTCCATGGGATAACCATCCTAGGCTGATCCTTGTTGTAAATTCTATTTTTTACACTTCTGACCAATTTTCAGCCAGCTGTAGTAGAGAGGTTTTTTTTTTTTTTAATATGTCTTCTAGATTTCCTCCCCTTGAGTCCAACAGTTCTAAGCTTCCATTTCTTAACAATGGTTCTTAAGACTGAAATTGCTAGGTGGAAGCACTTATAGATGTTTTATCACCTTTATCTGCTTTGTAAGGGTGAATTATTTCCCACTTCAAAGGCTGAGACAGCTGTTTAGAAGAGGCCACCCTCGTTGAAAAGAGACCGAACAATTATCGCAGCCTGAGAGATGAGAAAGGTAAGCTCTGGGTGTTTACCCCTGGGACGATTACCTGGCGGCCATTGGAGACACTGTCTTTGGGGCCTTATTAACAACTTTATGGGGATGATTTTTTTTAGGACTGATCTACTGAATCAACTAGAAAGATGCCCGAATTTCTGCAGGTACCTTTCCAACTATTTTCTTATTTTAAATCTGTAAACAACTGCAGGCAGACTGTAATTACACGTTCAAATGTATGATATGATGCTGTTCTTGTGTTTGTAACTATGTCATGGAGAAGACATGGACATTGTAAGAAAGATAGATGATAGGTAGGTAGGTAGGTAGATAGATGGATGGATGGACAGATGGATAGATGGATGGACAGATGGATAAGAGGATGGATAAATGGATAGATGGATAGATAGGTAAGATAGATAGATAGATAGATAGATAGATAGATAGATAGATAGATAGATAGATAGATAGATAGATAGTGGATGGATGGATGGAAGGACAGATGGATAAGTGGATGGATAGATGGATGGATAGCTGGATGGATGGATAGATAGATAGATAGATAGATAGATAGATAGATAGATAGATAGATAGATAGATAGATGCATGGATGGATGGATGGATGGATGGATGGATGGATGGTAGATGGATGGATGGACAGATGGATAAGTGGATGGATAAATGGATAGATGGATGGATGGATAGGTAGATAGATAGATAGATAGATAGATAGATAGATAGATAGATAGATAGATAGATAGATAATGGATAGATGGATAGATAATGGATGGATGGATAGATAGATAGATAGATAGATAGATAGATAGATAGACAGACAGACAGATAGATAGATAGTTAGTGGATGGACAGACAGATGGATAAGTGGATGGATAAATGGATAGATAAATGGATGGATGGATGGATGGATAGATAGATAGATAGATAGATAGATAGATAGATAGATAATGGATAGATGGATGGATAGATAGATAGATAATTTTTGTTGTCTGGAACAGATTTACCTGAAAGCAAATGAGAATTTTGCAGGATTGAGAACTTCCCAGAAGAATTCCTGATTATGGGAAGGCAGCTAAACCTACGTAGGTTTACTTAAAATGTAAATCCCCAGGATTTGTAATGGCATTTCTCCCTCACATCAAAACAACCGGGATTTTTTCATTAACTAAACCCAGAGATTCTTCTAGGAGAGACAAATCCTTATTACGTGTGGTTGAACATGCCGAGAACATCCTCCGTGGGTAAACCTTTAGATACTATCCCCCAAAAGATGCTTTACTCCAGGGAAAAGAGAAGAAAAGAACTATTTTCAGGGCCTTGCAAAAAAGATTATTATTATTTTTTTAAATATCACTGAGAAAATGAGGCAACACCATACTGTGTAACTTTGTTCAGCAGAGAACAGAAAGAATTGGGAAAGAATCACAGGCTTATTTTTTCATATTATCTGCTTCCATCCATTTATTTCTCTCTCTGCCTTCTGTCTTTGTGTGTTTGTGTGTGTGTGTTTTGTGTGTATGTGTGTGCGTAGGTAGTGTGGGGGGGGCAGAGATTGACTTTGTCATGGGCGTTTTTGTGTTTGCAGGAAAAAAGAAAGGCGGGAAAGATAGAGAATAATGAGACGTCGAAATAAACAGCATCACGCTGGTACAATGCTAATAAATACAGGCCTTTTACACCCAATTCCAGCTCTCTGTTCCTTTTATTTCTTCCTAATTGCTTATTCCGACAATGCACAAATGTTTGAAAATGACTATTCTATAGACGTGGAGAGCTCCATTAGGAGATCAAACGTTCAATTAAACGGTCTCGAATTGCACAATTTTATTAAAGAAGGATTTGGCGCAGAATTGAAAGACTACTGAAACACGAAAAGAAAAAAAGATATGGAAGAATGAAAGGAAAAGCGAAGGGCAGAAAAAAGACTAAGAAAAGGGGGGGAAAAGAAAGAAAAATAACTCCAGGAACGCTCACAAGCCTAATGATTGCAATGTTCACCCCTGCGAATTACATAGCATGGTTTCCCGTCTTCCCGTAAACCACCCTCCATCTGTAAATCCCAAAATCACCAATTCCCTTTGTCCGTTTTCAGCAAAAAAAAGGGGGGGAGGGTCCTTGAAGAGAATCCAGTTTTTTGTAAAAGCAATTGTGGTTCCCTCTGTAAGCAAACAAACCGATGTTGTCCTTTCTGCAAAGTCAGCCATCTTCACTGTTTATTGCCCCACTGTGGATATTTGTGCATTCTTTCATTTTTGTGTGTATGATAATATTGCTGCAGTTACCATATGCAAAACTAATTGTCCACCAGTAAATATTCTTAAATTAAAAAGAGACATTATCTCTCTCTCTCTCTCCATCCATCCATCCATCCATCTATCCATCTTTCCATCCATCCATCCTTCCATTATCTATTATCTACCTATGATCTCTCTCCATAATCTATCATCTGTGTGTGTCTCTCTCTCTATCTCTGTCTCTCCATCCATCCATCTATCCATCCTTCCATTATCTATTATCTCTCTCCATTATCTATCTATTGTCTGTCTCATTCCCTCTCTCATCTCTCTGTCTCTCCATCCATCCATCCATCCATCCATCCATCCATCCATCCATCCATCCATCCCTCCCCTATCTACTAAATCTCTCTCTCCATTATCTATCTATCTATCTATCTATCTATCTATCTATCTATCTATCTATCTATCTATCTATCTATCTATCTATCTGTCTATCATCTATCTATCCCTCTACATCTTATGCATCTATCTATCTATCTATCTATCTATCTATCTATCTATCTATCTATCTATCTATCTATCTATCTATCTATCTATCTATCTATCTATCTATCTATCTATCTATCTATCTACCTACCTACCTACCTACCTACCTATCTAATCTATCTATCTATCTATCTATCTATCTATCTATCTATCTATCTATCTATCTATCTATCTATCTATCTATCTAATTTATCATCTATCTATCCAATTTATAGACCTGCCATCTCACAAGCAAGTGACTCTGGCAGCATACAACAAAACCAAAACAATAAATCTCTAAAAACATTATTAAAATAATGTTAAAAAAACTGATTTCTCAGCCTGAGGCTTTGCCCACATTATAGTCATCTTTCTGTATCAGGGAAACTGAGCCACGGAGCTTGGCCTCAACTGTCCTTGTTAGCACGCTACGGTTTTATAACGGCAAGTTACCAAACCCAATCCTTTCCTTAATTCCAGCAGCTACTTAATCTCTTGATAATCAGCAATGAATTAACGTCAATTAGACGACAGAATTACCAAGCTTTTATCAGCTTCAGCTGAAATGACTCTGGCTACAATGATGGCAGACTTAACTCTGAGGTCCTGTCTACAATGCCTATGCCATTTCAGACAACCGGTTGTCCAGTCTCGTCTTAATAAATTCCAGTGTTGGTGCATTCACAATTTTGGGAGGCAAGCTGTTCAACTTACTTACTTAGGGACTCCTGGAGTCACACACTGTTGACGCTTCTCCATTCAGTTTACACTTTAGGGCAAATCTGGCTGCTTAAGAGACCTATAGAGAGCTATTCAATCTGAGAGGACCGACCTTGTACCCGACAAGCTACTCACCTGTTCCTGTAGGATCTTCAGCAAGGCCTGCGTGTGGGAATGTTCTTCTTTTGCTTGTTCAAGTTCCAACTTCTTGTTATTTAATTCTTCTTGGATTTTCAACAGTTGCTACAAAACAAGAAGGGATGTTGATAATTATAGAGGGTTGATTTATTTAGCCAGTATGGCAGGGGTCCTCAACCTTGGTCACTTTTAAGACTTGTGGACTCCAACTCCCAGAATTCTTCAACCAGTATAGCAGGAGTCCACAACCTTGGCCACTTTAAGACTTGTGGACTCCAACTCCCAGAATTCCTCAACCAGTACAGCAGGGGTCCACAACCTTGGCCACTTTAAGACTTGTGGACTCCAACTCCCAGAATTCCTCAGGTTGAGGACCCCTGCTGTACTGGCTGAGGAATTCTGGGAGTTGAAGTCCACAAGTCTTAAAGTGGCCAACGTTGAGGACCCCTGCCGTACAGCATAACACGAATAAGTAAAAGTTTTCCCTGTCCAGTTGTGTACGACCCTAGGGTGCGGTTCTCATCTGTTTCTTGGCCGAGGGAGCCAGCCATGTCCGAAGACATTTTCCATGGTCATGTGGCCCTCACGGCCATACGCCAAAGGTGCACGAACCGCTGTTACCTTCCCACCAAAGTGGTACCTATTTATCTACTCGCATTTGCATGCTTTCCTAACTGCTAAGTTGGAGGAGCTGAGCCAAGGAACTGGAGCTCGCCCGGTCTCACAGTGCTCGGGTCTCAAACCCGGGTTGTCAGCTCTCCAGCTGGCAAGCCCTAGCGTCTTTAACCGCTGAGCCATCGTGCCCCTCCCTCTCTTATCCCATGCATGGACTTACAATATACAGTATAAAAATGTTCCACCTAAATTAAAAATTAAAAACACAGTAAAAGGTAAAGTTTCTCCTTAGTTCCAGGTTGCTTCTCTCCTTGATTAGTTTCCATCCGTTGCTTCTTGTCCTGCCTTCAGGTGCTTTGGAAAATAGCTTGACTCCCTCTTCTTTGGGGCAGCCCCTGAGATACTAGAAGACTGCTATCATGTCCCCCCTCATCCTTCTCTTCGTTAAACTAGACATCCCCAATTCCAGCAACCTTTCCTTATATGTTTTAGCCTCCAGTCCCCTAATCATACTTTGTTGCTCTTCTCTGCACTCTTTCTAGAGTCTCAACATCTTTTCTACCTCGTGGTGACCAAAACTGGATGCAGGATTCCAAGTGTGGCTTTCCTAAAACTCCTCCTTCCTAAAAACCAACTGCAAAGCCGCTGTCACATCTATCTGGGCTAAAGTCTTATTTGCCGAAGCAGAGCCTCTGGCTTTAATACCACGGGGATAAACATGGCCAGCCCATAAATAATTGATGCGCACATTCCTTTAATATAATTAGTCCCTGGCCCGCCGCCATCTCATTTTCTGCGAAGCTATAATCTAAACTAGATTTGCGCTGAGTTGCCAAGAAGACCAAAAAAAAAAATGAGTTTCTTCTCTGCAGGAAGAGCAGACCCTTGAAAATTGATGTATCAGCACTCGAAAGCCCCAGTGATGGAAAGGGAAGAACTGGGTGACCGATAGTCGTGTTTATTTATTTCATTATTAATTTGTATCCTGCCTTTATTTTAGGAACAACTCCAGGTGGTGTCTCCAACACATCTTCCTCTTCCTATTTTCAACCACAACAATCAACCCTATAAGGTTGGTTGGCCTGAGAGAGAGAGAGAAAGATATTGGCCCAAAGTCACCCATCTGGCTTTTATACCTAAGGTGGGACTAGAACTCCCAGTCTTCTGGTGATTGGCCCAAAGTCACCCGTCTGGCTTTCATGGCTAAGGCGGGACTAGAACTCACCGTCTCCTGGTGATTGGCCCAAAGTCACCCAGTTGGCTTTTATACCCAAGGCGGGACTAGAACTCACCGTCTCCTGGTGATTGGCCCAAAGTCACCCATCTGGCTTTCATGCCTAAGGCGGGACTAGAACTCCCAGTCTTCTGGTGATTGGCCCAAAGTCACCCGTCTGGCTTTCATGGCTAAGGCGGGACTAGAACTCACCGTCTCCTGGTGATTGGCCCAAAGTCACCCAGTTGGCTTTTATACCCAAGGCAGGACTAGAACTCACCGTCTCCTGGTGATTGGCCCAAAGTCACCCACCTGGCTTTCATGCCTAAAAAGGAACTAGAACTCCCAGTCTTCTGGTGATTGGCCCAAATCATCCAGCTGGCTTTCATGGCTAAGACAGGACTAGAGCTTACCATCTCCTGATGATTGGCCCAAAGTCACCCAGCTGGCTTTCATGCCTAAGGTGGAACTAGAACTTTCAGTCTCCTGGTGATTGGTCCAAAGACACCCATCTGGCTTTAATGTCTAAGGCAGTACTAGAATTCCCAGTCTCCTGATAATTGGCCCAAAGTCACCCAGCTGGCTTTCATGGCTAAGATGGGACTAGAACTCATCATCTCCTGGTGATTGGCTCAGAGTCACCCAGCTGGCTTTCATGGTTATGACGGGACTAGAAGTCACCATCTCCTGCTTTCTAGCCTGGTGCCTTAACCACTGAACGAAACTTGCTTATGCGGGAAATTCTAGGGCTCTGAGAAGGCATTTAACTTTTCCAGCTCAACATGGAGCCCAGAAGATATGGAGCCTGTATACTTCAAGGGGTGAGGGAAGCGCTCTCCATATCCATTACTTTACCTGTTGAACGTAAAGTTAAAAACAGCTTCCTCTACGCCAGTCCCTGTATCTTTGCTTTCAACGACCTAATCCTTTGCATCTGCAAAGAATTTCTCTCTGTATTAATCAAATTAAACTGAAGAACAGAGCTCTGGTTAATGCATCATTCCATTTGCTTGGTAAAAAATCCCCAAATGTGTAAAAGATGTTCTGGATAAGACATGGCTGATCTTTATTAGGAGAAGGAGGAGGAGGGGGGGAGGAGGAGGAGGAGGAGGGGGAGGAGGAGGAGGAAAATATGGAAAGACGCAGAAGAAGAGAGATGTTTTTCTTGCTGTATTTTTTTTTTACAAAGAATACGAAAAGCCGCCCATTAAACGGGTAATGATGAAGTATGCAATTGTTTTTCAATTAAGCTAAATGCTCCAGAAATCCAAATATGTGGGGGAAACAAAAAGGATGAGTATGTTGCCCAGTCACCAGGAAAATAGATGCTACGAGGAAACGTGCCATTAATTGCAGTTAGCCAGGAGCTGACACTTAGTCCAATACTGTCTTGAAAAGATCAGCCCATCTATCATTTATTAACCTCATCTTCAGCCGAGGCTGCTTAGCCCTGGGAAAAAGTTCTCGAGTTGAGATAAACTTCTAAAATTAGTCAAAACTCTGGAGATTTTCCTTGATGGGAGGCAGCTGCCTAAGGAGAGATAGCTTAAGACCGTTCCTGGTTAGGGAGAAGGTAGAACTCGAAAGCCTGGATATGGACGAACTTAACAATTCAGTGGGACACTAAAAAAACAAAATTCTTTAACAATTAATAATAATTCTTATTTCTAGAAGGTTGCGTTTAATTCTTTCCTTTGGAAATTCTTGCAAAAGGTCCTTGTGTCATGGTCCTGTTTTTGGCTTAATGTCATGGTTCTGGCAGATGAAACTCTTCGGAAGAACTTCAAGGCATTGTTTACCTTAAAGAATCTTTATTTGAGAAGCATAGCGTGGGCACTAACACAGTCAAAGCCAAAAACTGGATTCCCCTCCCCTGAGCACATAGTACCAAAGCACAATTCCCTCCTCCAGTTAACAGTCATAAATCACATTCCCCAGTTAGCTTGAAATGCAGGCTTTCCCTCCAGTTCTCCAGCCCACCAATTCTTATCATCTCTTATTTCAATAACCTTGGTTCTCACGCTAGGTTCAGTTTTATTTTGTCTAGCTAAACTCTCCTGCACATTCCTCCCCCCCCAACACCATCTAACTCTAGCTCTAACTCTAAGAGTAAAACACAAGAAGAAAAGGTTTTCATCTGTTGTCAAAGCAAAAACATCCGATGTTAGCAGCGTTGACATCTTGGGTCGTTGGGATGCTGATCAACTTGCAGATGCAGATTACTCCTTGACTTAAGACCGCTGCTGGGCCCCAAATTTCTGTTGCTAAGAGAGGAGGTTGCGAACTGAGTTTTTGCCCCATTTTACGACCTCTCTTGCGATTGTTGCTAATGTGAATCCCTGCAGTTGTTAAGTTAGTCACACGGCTGCTCAGCGAATCTTGCCTCCGGCTGGACTTTGCTTGTCAGAAGGGAAATCACGTGAACCCCAGCACACTGCAACTGTCATAAGTACATGCCAGTTGCTGTGCCTCTGAATATGGATCACCTGACCCGTGGGGATGCTTCACACTGGTCGTAAGTCTGCAAAAACAGACTTTCTCAACGCTGTTAGAAATTGGAATGGCCGCTAAGAGAACAGTTGCAAATCAAGGACAACTCGTAACGTGATTTGATTAGCTTACACAGGTCATCCTTTTTTTTAAAACCAGGATCTTAACTATCCCATTCCTGTTGGCTATTGCTTCAACCTTGATCCCTTCTGAGGGGTTGACAAGGGTCTGGGGTCCTCTGGATCTGTCGAACTGGCTATTTTTCTTTCAAACTGGGAGTTTATTTCATTTGGGAGAATTTCTGGATGGATAGCTACCTACCTTACTGATAAATAAGGACACCGTCAGGAGTTATCAATTAAATCTATAAGTCGTTAATTTAAATTTAAATCTATAAGACGTGCTTTGGAAAGGAATGAAATTGGTTGGGTGTTTGAGTATACCTTTGGGGCAAAGGGCGGGGGGGAATCCTTTAACACTTTTAAGGAATGTCTTTATTACTATGGGATGTGTTTAGCTCAGTCTCATATGAGGAAAACAGAAAGATACACTAAGAAAAGGAAGCAGAATATTGCTGCTCTTCAGGAGAGGTTTAAAAAAAGAGAGAATTATCAGCTCTCTCTCTCCCTCCTCTTAAAAACCACTCAGAGTGTGTCGGAATGGAGGGCTGTAATAAATGTAATGAAAGAAATAAATACACAGGCGCGATCCGATGCAATCTATTATCTTCCGAATCAGAAAACATTTGTCAGGAAACGTCTCCGAAGAGAACTCAAATGGAGAAGATGGGCAACTGCTTAGAGTCTTGCCGAGATTATCATTAAGTTGACATTAACGGTGCTTCCCAAGCAGAGAAGACTGGTGTGTGTGTGTTTGTGTGTGTGTGTGTGTGCAGATACGCACACATCCACATCTCTGTATATACTGGTGTTTATACTGATAAACAGGAACGTCTATGGAGATTCTCAGTCAGCCAGATCAGGGGTGTCCCAGGGGTGTCAAGAGGCAACTGGACTTATTTATTTATTTATTTATGAGACTTATATACCGCTTTAAGTGCAAGCACTCTCTAAGCGGTGTACACCAGTAAGCAATGTATATATATATATATTTACATTGCCCCCAACAATCTGGGTCCTCATTTTACCTACCCCGGAAGGATGGAAGGCTGAGTCAACCTTGAGCCGGTGAGATTTGAACCGCTGACCTGCTGAACACAGTCAGCTAAAGTGGCCTGCAGTACTGCACCCTAACTGCTGCCCCACCTCGGCTCTTCCTTTGTTTTCCTCTGAAGACGTTTCGCTTCTCATCCATGAGGCTTCTTCAGTTCTTCTTCAGAAATAACATAGAACAAACCCATCAGGACAAGATTCTGAATTGAAAAGGCAAAGACCACTCTTTGGAAGATAGCAAAGTCCACATTTTGGACAGAGAGGACCGTTGGTTTGAAAGAGGGCTCCAAGAGGCCATCTAGGCCCAAATTGAACAGCCGTCTCTCAACAGAAAGGGGAGGGATACAACACCACCCATCTCCCATCTATCACACAATCCTTCCAGCACTTCCAAGAAGGCTCCACACCCATTTGCACTACTCAGGTGACCTGAGCACACAGCTAAGCCTCCAAGTGACCTCAGTGACTCTCAGAAAGAATACTAATGATCAGATGACTGCAAGGAGTATAAATCCTTCCATTCCCCACCATCCAGTCAGAACTGAAGAAGCTTCTTGGATGAGAAGCGAAACATCTTCAAAGAAAACTAGCCACTTGTACGAAATGGTATAGGGTCTCCTGCTTGAGCAGGGGGTTGGACTAGAAGACCTCCAAGGTCCCTTTCAAGTCTGTTGTTCTGTGTTCTGTATTCTGTATAACGGAAGTAAGTAATATTAGATGGGGGGGGGAAACCTATTTCCAAAGCATTTCTGCAGTTTGGTTGGTGGCTAAGTCAATGTAAGAAGCCGGAATGTCCAATGTGGTTAAGTTCTTTTTGCCCAGCAAGGACCATTAAACCCCCCAATATATTTCCACCTTCCTTCCTACTACCCTATACCATTTCAGACAAATGGCTATCCAATCTCTTCTTAAAGACTTCCACTGTTGGAGCATTCACAGCTTCTAGAGGCAGGTTGTTCCACTGATTAATTGTTCTCACTGTCAGGAAGTTTCTCCTTAGTTCTAGGTTGCTTCTCTCCTTGGTTAGTTTCCATCCGTTTTTTCTCATCCTGCCTTCAGGGGCTTTGGAGAAGAGCTTGACTCCCTCTTCTTTGGGGCAACCCTGAGATATTGGAACACTGCCATCATGTCCCCCCCCTCGTCCTTCTCTTCATTAAACTAGACATACCCAATTCCAGCAGCCATTCCTTATATGTTTTAGCCTCCAGTCCCCTAATCATCTCTGTTGCTCTTCTCTGCATTCTTTCTAGAGTCTCAACATCTTTTTTACATCGTGGTGACCAAAACTGGATGCCGTATTCTAAGTGTGTCCTTACCAAGGCCTTGTAAAGTGGTGTTAACACTTCACTTGATCTTGATTCTATCCCCCTGTTAATGCAGCCCAGCACTGTGTTGGCTTTTTTGGCAGCTGCGGCACACGGCTGGCGCATGTTCAAGGGATTGTCCATATTTAAGTGATCTCTCTATCCATTCTGCTGCAGCTTATACCCACCTCTTAATAGCCATACTGTACCTTTTTCAATTTACAGAATAAGAGGACATTAGTCTTTAGCTGGCTGGTGGGACTTTTAATTTAATGGAAAAAGGTTTCTGACAGGGACTATTACTCTTGTTCCGTAAACAATTGTGTGTAGGCCAAAATAACCTAATTGATAGACAAAACATTTCCCTTGCTATTCACTTGTCTTTGCATTTGGTTTGCGTTGGTGAAGTCTGGAGACCCCTTGCTGAAGTTGTTCTGTTTTTCCATATGGCACTAAAACCGTTCCAGAATTCCATACGATGCTTAAGAGACCATAATCAAAACTATTTCCCTGAATGAGGAAGATCACGTCTGCCTTTAAAGTTTGCAATTCTTCATTTTATGTAACAGGGGATTTTAATCCGATCAGACGGGAAGGATCTGACTATAATCTACTGTGACAAAACAATGTTACGCAAACTGTATCTGCTTTCAGCCAGTTCTTAGGAAGGGGACCTCAGGCGTTGTGTAGAAATGGAAGGAAGAAAATGAAAGCTCTCTACAAACACAGGTTCCCTACCACCTGGAAGGGCTGGCATCAGTCTTGATCTCTTGGAAGGGCTGACATCAATCTTGACCATCTCCAAGGGCTGGCATCAATATTGACCATCTTGAAGAACTGGCATCAATCTTGATCATCTCCAAGAGCTGGTATCAACCTTGACCATCTCAAAGAACTGGCATCAATCTTGACCATCTCCAAGGGCTGGCATCAACCTTGACCATCTCCAAGGGCTGGCATCAATCTTGACCATCTCCAAGAGCTGGCATCAATCTTGACCATCTCAAAGAACTGGCATCAATCTTGACCATCTCCAAAGGCTGGCATCAACCTTGACCATCTTGAAGAACTAGCATCAATATTGACCATCTCCAAGGGCTGGCATCAATATTGACCATCTCCAAGGGCTGGCATCAACCTGGACCATCTCCAAGAGCTGGCATCAATATTGACCATCTTGAAGAACTGGCATCAATCTTGATCATCTCCAAAGGCTGGCATCAACCTTGACCATCTCAAAGAACTGGCATCAATCTTGACCATCTCCAAGGGCTGGCATCAATCTTGACCATCTCCAAGAGCTGGCATCAATCTTGACCATCTCAAAGGACTGGCAATTGTGACCACCTGAAAGGGCTGGCAGCAATCTTGCAAGTTTCAAAGACTGTCTTCTGCTCCCCTGCCTTTACTTTCTAGACAACTATGGAGAGTCCTTTCTGAGGTGCCTTTCCTGCCCTTCTGTGGGCTGAGATGCGTCGTTGTTGCCCAGGAGTGGCTTTTCGTCCTTCTGTGTCCCACGCTTATTCTCACATCCCACTGATGTGGGAAAATAGCCACATTCACCCTTTCAGAAGCAACGGCCGTTTCAACCTTTCAGCCAGAATTCTTCACTTCTGCAAGAATGCTTTATCGATTGTCCTTTGAAAACTTTTTCCCAGCCCTACGAAGTAGCGCTTAGAGGCCATCAGGAACGCTTCTTTCTGTTTTCCTAAGGAAGTTTTCCAATTTTGTGTCAGAGATGATTCATGCAAGAGCCTACTTTTGAAATGTTTAACAACTTTTGGTCGTGTACTTGGAAGTTAAAAAAAAAATCCCGTCACGCAGAGAGGCTGGCTGCAGAAGCGATGTTTTTCCTGATTATAACAGTAGCCATGTCTTGCAGTTTTTACGAAGTCGTCTGGTAGTTATCATAAAAAGGCTTAAGGATCACATCTATCTACATCAGGGATTCTTAACCTTGGCAACTTTAAGACTTGTGGACTTCAACTCCCAGAATTCCTCAGCCAGCCTCCATTTTGTTTGTTAGATTTAAGACAGGGGTCTTCCAACTTGGTCCTTTGATGACTTGTGGACTTCAGCTCCCGGAATTCCTCAGCCAACAAAGTCCACAAGTCTTAAAGTTGCCAAGGTTGAGAACACCTGAGCTACATCTTTTGGCAAAAGTCCCCAGCGTGAAGGGAAACAGATTAAACATAGATTCTCAAGGAATTATAACATCAGACATCCAAAAGACGAGGAGATGAACCTTGATTTTCTCTCAGCGGTGCGTTCTAGAAACCTTTTTATGAGAACACAAAGTTTCATTGGTAACGGTATTCACCCATCTTAGATGGTGGGTGTCTCCAGAAGGAGAATTCTACGGAGGTATATCACGGAATTAAAATATTTCTGTGGCTCAGTGAGACATTTATTAAGTGGATTTTGCCCCCAATTTATGACCTGTCTTGCCCCAGTTCTTAAGTGAAACACTGCAGTTCTGAAGTGAGTAACACGGCTCGCTTCCCCACTGACTTTGCTTCTTGGAAGGTTGCAAAAGAGGATCATGTGACCCCGGGACTTTACAACTATCATAATTACATGCCAGTTGCCAAGCATTTGAATTTTGATCATGTGACCATGAGAATGCAGCAGCGGTCATAAGTGTGGAAAAGCACTGTGAAGTGGTACATAAGTCTAAGTGCTGTTGTTATTATAATGGAGGAAGGAAGTTTCCATGTATAAAGCCTTGTTGTTGTTAGTTGCGAAGTCGTGTCCGACCCATCGCGACCCCATGGACCACGTTCCTCCAGGCCTTTCTGTCCTCTACCATCTTCTGGAGTCCATTGACGCTCACGCCTGCTGCTTCAGGGACTCCATCCAGCCTCCTCCTTCTCTGTCGTCCCCTTCTTCTCTTGCTCTCCATCTTTCCCAGCATTAGGCTCTTCTCCAGGGAGTCCTTCCTTCTCATTAGGTGGCCAAAGTCCTTGAGTTTCAGCTTCAGGATCTGGCCTTCTAAAGAGCAGTCAGGGTTGATCTCCTCTAGGACTGACCGGTTTGATCGCCTTGCAGTCCAGGGGACTCGCAGGAGTCTTCTCCAGCACCAGAGTTCAAAGGACTCAATTCTTTGGCGCTCAGCCTTTCTTAGGGTCCAACTTTCACAGCCACACATTGCAACTGGGAAAACCATGGCCTTGACTATACGCAGTTTTGTTTGCAGGGTGAGGTCTCTGCTTTTTAATATCCTGTCTAGATTTGCCATAGTATAAAGTATAAAGCTTAGAAAGGGAGATTCAGAGAGAGTTGAGCAAAGTGTCAGCCACATTTTAAAAGCAGTGTTTCAGAGATCAGATGTATTATGGTGTAGGCGAAGACTGAAGAATGATCCCATGAATCAAAAGAAAGCGTCCGTCTTAACTTTTTAATTCCATCAAGGAGCCTGTCAGATAAGAATGTGGCAAGTTGCAGCTTTCCAAACATGCAGGCAAATAATTTCATCTGTTCACACGGAGAACGTGGTTTTCTTGTGTATGTTTGCATTGGTGGAGAAGGGTGATCCAATAAATATGACAATAGGATAAGCTACCTGGCAGTGAGAATCCTGTACAAGACAAATTTGTTTATCAGGAGCAGAATGTCTTTGGAGATTCTCCATCATCCAGGTCATGTTGTCCCAAAGGTGCATTTTCAAGAAACAACTGTTTTTTCTTTGAAGACATTTCACTTCTCATTCATGAAGCTTCTTCAGTTCTTCTTCAGACACAACATAGAACAAACACATCAGGACAAGATTCTGAATTTAAAAGACAAAGGCCCCTCTTTTGAAGACAGCAAAGTCCACATTCTGGATAGAGAGGACCACTGGTTTGAAAGAAGGGTCAAAGATTTTAAGATGGGTAACTATAAGGTAATCATTTATCAGATTTAGTTGAGACTGGAACTTCCAAGAAAGAAATGATGAACTGAAAAACTGTGGCTGAATGAAAAGCCAGCGAGGAAAACTTACTGCTCTCCAGACAAGGAGAACTGTTGAGATCACCCACGTGACTCCGGACGCTTGTTCCTCTCACAGGGAGATTGCAAGACAGCCATCTCCAGCAGGATTAGACCTCTGAGAATTAAAGAAGTAGCTCTCTTGCTCAAACCGCAGTTGGCATCTTTATGGACACTACGTTTTCACACTTCCTTTCCTAATCACTTTCAGGAATTGCTTGCTAATTGCTTCTTAACTATAAGGAATCTTTAGATTGACAGATTTCCCAGTCCCAGGTGAGTTTCCTTCCATCCTTAGTGAAAGAAGTTTTAAATATGGACTTTTTGAGGGGGGAGGGATAAAGAGCAATAGGGATGTTAAAACTGTTAATTTTGGAAAGTTATGAAAAGATTAAGGGTCTAAAGTTAAAGTTTTGAAAAATTTTGTGAGCAGGGACAAAGAAAAAAAAATGAAGTCAAGTTTTAGGATGTTATTTGAAGGGATTAAAGATCAAGATAGTTATAAGTAAAAGGAAAGAAGATAAAGTTGGTTTATTTGTTCAAGATTAATATAGATATGGTATCTCTGGTAACTCTTAATGAACTTTTGATCAGGCCTAAAAAGATGAGACATTAAAGATTTGCTTATTGATAAGAGATGAGATTTGAGGAAAAGAGTTCATTTGTTGTATTTTAACAATAAATTACACAAATTCTTTACACCTGAGATGAAGGAAAGTCATTTCTTTATATATTTCTTCTTTTTTATTCTATCTTTCTCTTTTCTATTTTTATTATTTTCTTTTCCACACTTTTTTCTTTTTATTCTTTTCTCTTTTTTTTTCTTTTAGTTTGGGTTAGGTTTTATCTTTTTAGTGGTAACGTTTAATAACATTATTATATAAAAATTATCCGAGGCTGGCATGGTTCTGATTCAAATGCAAGAAAGGTGGAATATCTGTGTGTTTTTTTTAAAGCCAGGGGAATATAAGTCACGAAGGCTTCCTTCAGTACTAAAATGTCATAGTTTTATAATTCAATTCCATCTTAAGATCAAGTAAAGACAATCTCATTTGTTACCATGGATACAAGACATTATTTCCATTCGTTCGTTAGAGGCTTCATACTGGGTATGGAATTAAACTGTAACAGAGTTTTATGTGGAAAATTATCTCAGAAATCTATAAGTATAATGGCAGAACTGCCGTTTAAGTTGGCTGGATTTTCATTTCCAGATCCTATCAATTGCAAGATGGCTACTACAATCCAATTGCCGGCATTTAGTGGTCCAAATATATATATAATTCGCTGTTTTATTGCCCCTGTTCTAAAAAGGTGGACAAGACCTTTGAAAAGCGAAAAAGAACTGTTGCATTAAAAAAAAAAAAGCATAGAAACCATCTGACGGAAGTTTTCCTTGCTTAACTTTTTTTTTAACTTCCAAATATGAGTTCAAGGTTGACAAACACACTAGGTATCCATAACTATCACAGCTGATCAAACATCTTTCCCCGAGTGGATGCAGGCAATTTAAAGTATCTTTATCCTAATTCTCTGAATTAGTTTTTCGATCTCAATTGAGGTCACCCTGCAGAATGGTGAGAATTACTCAATACAGGAAGCCCTTGACTTACCACGGTTCATTTAGTGACTGAAGTTACAGCAGCGCTGAAAAAAGTCACCTATGACTCAACCTACCATGCACAAAAGGGGTGTCAGAAATCTCCTAAGAACAGCAAGAGCCCACAAACCCACAGCCACACTCCGCCAGGAATTATCCAGAACCAAAGACGAGATACAGAAGGACAAGAGGAACAATGTCGTCTACGCCAGGGCTTTTCAACCTTTTCACCCATTGTACCACTTTTAGGATATGGCAATATCCGAGTACCACCAGTCACCTAGCAAGGTGTCAAAAACTTGATGACCAAAAAAAAAAAAAAAAGGAAAAAAGTGATAAAGTACAGGTAGTCCTTGACTTACAATAGTTTGCTTAATGACTGTTCGAAGTTACAATGGCACTGAAAAAAGTGCCCCCAAGCCACAGCCGAGCAAGACACCTGCCTGCCCACCCGGCTGCGCTCTTCCTCCTGTCCGAGGTTTCCATTGTTGTGAGCATTTCTGTTGAGGATTGGCAGTGAGGGAGGGTGGGGGGTGGGTGTTTGGTTTTTATTCCCCCCGTCTGCTGGGTGGTTGCAGCAGGGTTTGGTCACTTCCCATGACCCTGGGACACTGGGACCGTCATAAATATGAATCAGTTGTCAAGCATCTGAATGTAAATCACAAGACCCTGGAGAGGCTGCAACATTCCAGCTGATCGGCGCTTCTTCTGGGCTCAGCAGAAGCACCAGGATCAGTGCTACTTTTCAGCTGATTGGTGCTTCTTCGGGGCTCAGCAGAAGCACCAGGATCAGCACCGAGCTCCAGCTGGAGCCTGGCATTGATCCTGGTGCTTCCACTGAGCCCTGACAGCCTCGAAGTGCCGATCAGCTGGAAAGCGGCACTGATCCTGGCGCTTCCGCAGAGCCCTGACAACCTTGCAGCTCCAGCCGTCTCTTGCTCAGACTTGTGCGGTGCTGCCGTCACTTCAGCTCATTCCTCTCCCCCGCTACCACTTTTCTAGGATCGTCACATATCACCTACCAGGTGCCAATGTACCACAGATGGTACCTGTACCACTGGTTGAAAAGCCCTGGTCTACGCAATCCATCACAATCATTGCAACCTGTTCTACGTGGGACAAAGATTGATCCTCCTTGGTGGAACCGAATTCAACCTGTTTCCTCCCTACTTGAGACTTCACAAGTGGTTGATTACAGCCAAACCTGCAGATGTTTCTCCATTCACAAGAACACTAGCCACTTCAACTTCCCACCAAACAAGATCGGAACAGGCCATATTGTGCTTTAGACAGATATACCTGCTGCATGCCTTGGACAGTTTGCTGCAAAAACTGTAGTTGCTGGTCTTTTGTCAAGCTCTCCTCGGTGCGAAACAGCTGGCCCTTCTCTTGCTTGAGAAGCTCCACCTCGTTCCGGTAGGCGTCGAGTTGCCATCGCAGGCTGTCGTTCTCTTCCTTCAGGGCGTAAGCTTGAGCGGCTAAGGCTGAGAGAAGGGACAGACTCGGTAATTAAGATAAAAGAACAAGGTATTACGCTGGGGCAAATAAAGGGTCAGAGAGTTGCAGCTGCTCCTGTCAGAGCAATGGGACTTGAGTTAACTTGTGGATTGTGTCCACTTCTGCAGGGCTATAACAGTCTATGAATTAACCAGGGAATGTCCAAGATGAACCGTCCTTTAGATAGGAACTGTCTCTGTCTTTGGAGCTTGTCAAGGTGTCGATTTAACGGCTTAACTAGCTTATGTAATGTAAGATGTAACGGTGGGAATGACTCAGCAGAGTCTGTGTCTCTTTAAGAGCCAATGTATAAAGGGTAGGCTCTGCTGATGTGTTCCCTCTCTTCCGTTTCCTGCTGTAATTGCGGTTTGTTGGATCCTGCTGTATTAGAATGTGTATGTGTATTGTTCCTAATGTATGATATTGTAGTTAGTGTAAGATAAACCACCATTTGATACAAGCCACTGTTTACTGTGTTTACTCCTGTGTTATCTTGCGCAATAAGACTGTGCACGCTCTGACAGCGCTCCAGGAGCTTGATTGTTTTCCTGTAGATGTTTCATTACCCAAACTGAGTAACATCATCAGGGCTAGCAGAGAGTCCTAGGTAGCACTGATGATATTACCTAGTTTGGTCATGAAACATCTGCAAGAAAACAAGCAAGCTCAGAGGGCACCAATGACCCCACAGTCGTCGTCGTCCTCCTCCTCCTCCTCCTCTCCACAGAGAGCACCAAGAACCCCTCATTTCAACCCTGAGCTATAAATATTCTCCTTTATTAGGACTTCTCTATCTGGTAGACCCTCCAGACACTCAAATAAACCAGTTTCCATGCAGACTGTAAAACATGGCTGAGGCTTCTAAGAAAACATAATCTAATATTAACCCTTGCTTGGATCCCAAATCTTGATTCAAGCTTGCACACCAAGTAATGTGCTGTTTTTTTTGCATTACTTGACAGTTTTTTAAATTTTTTTTAAGCACCAGGGGTTCAATAACTCAATCCTTCTGCCAAATGTTGGCTAACCCAAACTATACTTTACAAGGAAGTCCCTAACCATGGTTTGGTGGGATGTTTGATTTTAAGCAGGAAAGGGGTAAGATTAGCCACCCAAATTAGATCTGAACCAAACACTTTTTCTTCCATTTTACGAAAAAGAAGCTGACCATTAACACGTATCCAGGATGGTATTTATTTACAGCTTACCGCAGGAATGAATATTTTGAGTTTTTTTAAAAAAATAATATGTTAATTATTTTTCAAAACAAAACACTAAAAGACAAACTTACATAAAAGAAAAAAAGGGAGATGGAATAACAAAACAAACTAAAGGGTGACAAAAACATTTATTTATTTAATTAATTAATTAGTATATTGTTTACCCCGCTATGGAAAATACCATCAAACAAATATATAACAAAAATGACCTCTGACTTTTTTCTAGCACGGAGTTAGTAACACAATACGACCACCTCTCTCTACATTTAACTGAAACAAATATCAATCTTTATAAACTATCTTAAAAAATACCAGTCTTTAAACTATCGTAAAATACTAATAACCCTCATTCTAAAAAAACCCAGTATTAATATTTTGGAATCGAAATGTTTTACTTGTTATATTACAACCTTTTCAGATGAGTTTATCTTAATTGTTACTCTGGTTCAAGAAAAAAAATATTGGGGCTGGAATTTTGACTTAGAGTTTAAACATGAAAACTTTAACAGAATAGCAGAGTAATTGAGTTGAAAGGGACCTTGGAGGTCTTCTAGACCAACCCCCTGCTTTACCTTCCTAGTTCCTCAGCCCAAGATTCCTATCATATGTCTGATACTAACCAAAGGGAGAAGCAACCTGGAACTAAGGAGAAATTTCCTGACAGTTAGAACAATTAGCCAGTGGAACCACCTGCCTCCAGAATCAGTGAATGCTCCAACATTGGAAGTTTTTAAGAAGAGTCTGGACAGCCATTTGTCTGAAATGGTATAGGGTTCCTGCCTGAGCAGGGGGTTGGACTAGATGACCTCCAAGGTCCCTTCCAACTTTATTATTATTATTATTATGGATCATCGCACAGTCAGCCAGATGTTCAGACTGGATTTGGCATTTTGTCTACCTATCGAGTCCTTACCCAGGACCTGGGATAGGCAGATGTGGATGTTTGATGGTATTACAGATATCGTCGCAGGATGGAAGCAGTTATTATTATTATTACTATTAAGTACCAGATTGAGGAAGACTCATGTAAAGCAAATATTCTGACATTCTATTTTTTGTTTTCTAAAGGAACAATTGACTCTTACGAAAGTCAGATTTTTTTTTTAAGTTCCCACTGTTGGAAATGAAATAATTGTTGTTGTTGTTATTATTATTATTACAAAAAAAATGAACCAATGGTGGCAAAAATAAAAAATAAGAATGTGCTTTCTTGCTGGTTGAACTCTGGAATATCCTTAGCTTTTTTTTTCTTCATATACTGAATTAATTTAATATTATTTCTTATCCTTTTTCAGCGTCTGGTCTCCTTTTTTTTTTTTTTTTTATTGAAATTTTTCAAGAGTTTTACAAATAAACATCCACCCCCCCTCCCAAACCACCCTCCCCCCCCCGACTTCCCAGAACTGAATATAGGATTTTTTAACAAATTTTTAACAAGAATAACGTTTACAGTTTTTAAAATATTAAATAAAATATTTAAAAATAATAATAATAAAAATCCCAATAATAATATGTGTAATAATAATATACATAACATAAACTTAAAATGAATAATATATACTAAAAAAGAGAGAGAGAAAGAAAAAAGAAAGAAAAAAAAGAAAAGAAAAACAAGAAGGGAATAAAATACAAGTTATAAAAAAGCTAAATAATATTTTCCCATATCCAAATTATATTGTATGAAACTTATCCATTTTTCCCATACCACAAAAAATTTCTCTTGAGATTGGTCTTTTAAAAAAGCCGAAATCTTTGCCATTTCTGCCAGATATGAGACTTTATAAAACCATTCTTGTAGAGTAGGCAAAGATTCCTTCTTCCAGTATTGTCCTATTAACAGCCTAGCGGCTGTAATCAAGTTTAACATCAATATAACCTCTTTAGCATCACAATCAATAACAATACCTAATAAAAATAATTGCGGATTAAATTTTACCCTCCTTTTAAAAATTCTTTGAATATTCCACCATATCTTAATCCAAAAAGCTTTTATATGCTTGCACGTCCACCACATATGATAATAAGTAGCGTCCAAGTATCCACATCTCCAACATTTCGGTTGTAGATTAGGGTACATAATAGACATTTTCTTTGGATCAAGGTGCCATCTATAAAACATCTTATAGAAATTCTCTCTTAAATTTTGCGCCTGTGTGAATTTAACATTTCTTATCCAAATAAGTTCCCAAGTATCCATTGAAATCGTTTCACCAATATTCTGTGCCCATTTAATCATACAATCTTTAACTAGTTCAGGTTCTGAATCCAATTCTACTAATACCCCATAAACTCTCTTAATATGGGTTGGCCTTTGATCTCTGACTTGCTTTAAAAAAATTCCATCTTCTCTAAGCCAGCCCATTTTACAATCCATCTTCCATCTATCCGCTATTTGTCTATATTGGAACCATGAATAAGTTAAATTTTCATGTATTAATTCTTCCAAAGATTTTAGCTCCCAATCTTGACCATCCCATCTGAGTAATTGTGCATAAGAGACCATATCCATATTAACCCCTTTCCTTATACCCTCTATGGCATGCCGAGGTATAGCCCATAATGGTATTTTAAAGTCACTTTTATAATATTTTCTCCACACTCTAAGCAAAGAGATTCTTATAATATGAGACTTAAAGACCCGATCCACTTTTTTATCAAATATTAAATAGGCATGCCATCCAAAAAGTAGGTCCCAACCTTCCAAATGAAGTATTTCTATATTTGTTAAATTCACCCAGTCGCTAATCAATGTCAGTACTACAGCATCATAATACAATTTCACATTTGGTACCTTGAGTCCACCTCTCTCACGAAAATCTTGCATTATTTTCAGTTTCACCCTTGGTTTTTTCCCTGCCCAAACAAATTTATTAATGCCTTTTTGCCATTCCTCTAAATTACAATCATTCTTTAGAATAGGTAACATTTGAAACAAAAAAATAAACTTTGGCAGAACATTCATTTTAATAACTGCAATTCTACCCATAAGGGATAACTGTAAATTATTCCAATTTTTTAAGTCCTTCTGTACCTCCATCCACAACTTTTCATAATTATTTTTATACAGTTTTGCATTAGAAGCAGATAATGTAACCCCCAAATATTTTACCTTATCAACAATTTCAAAATCTGTTAAATTAACTAAAACCTGTTTATCACCATTAGTCATATTTTTAGCTAGTATTTTAGTCTTATTATTGTTAATTTTAAAACCAGAAACACGTCCGTATTGTTGAATCAATTGTAACAATTTTACCACCGAACAAGTAGGTTGAGATAAAGTAACAACCAAGTCATCTGCAAAGGCTCTTAACTTATATTCCTTTTTATTAATTTCTATTCCTTTTATTTCTTGAGACTCCCGAATTTTAATCAACAAAATTTCCAATGTTAAAACGAACAATAACGGGGATAACGGACATCCCTGTCTTGTTCCTTTTTCTATTACAAAAGCCTCTGACAAACCCCCATTTACAATTAGTTGGGCAGTCTGTTTCTGATATATATTAGATAATACTTGTAATATATTTTGTCCAAAATTCATCTCTTTAATTAAGCATAACATAAACTGCCAATTCACTTGGTCAAAGGCTTTTTCAGCATCCAAAAATATCAGGCCTGCAGAGACTTGGTTATTCTTTTCTAAATACTCTAATAAGTTAATAATTTGTCTCACATTATTTTTCATATACCTTCCAGTTATAAAACCCGATTGATCCTTATGTATAAGCTGCTGCAAAATCCCCATAAACCTATTAGCTAAAATTTTTGCAAAAATCTTATAATCCACATTTAAAAGAGATATAGGCCTATAATTTTTAGGCAGAGTAAGATCTTGATTATCTTTTGGGATCAATGATATAAATGCATTACGCCAGGATGGGGGGATCTCTAAACCCTGTAATAAATTATTGAACAATTCACACAACGGTTGAGTCATCTCTTCTACTAAAGTTTTATAATAAATAGATGTCAACCCATCCGTACCCGGCGCTTTGCCCAATTTCAATTGTTTAATAGCTGTAACAATTTCTTCCTTAGTAATTAAACCATTAATCTCTTTTTCCTGATCTTCTGTTAATTTAGGAAAATTAACTTTACCTAAATAATTATTTATATCTGTAATTTGAATATTAGTACTCTTATATAATTTTTGGTAATATTCTAAAAAGGATTTCTTAATCAATTCTTTCTGATAAACCAGTTTACCATTATAATTTATTTTATCTATATTCCTCTGTTTCTGTTTCTTTCTTAACTGATAAGCCAACCATCTCCCTGGTTTATTAGCATTACAAAATGTGTTTTGTTTCATATATAATAAATTAGTTGCAGCTTGATCAGCCACCAACATGTTAAATTGTGCTTTTAACAATTTTAAAGCTCCTTTCACTTTTTCATCTAAAGGATTTATATTTAGAAGTTTCTCTTTTAATTTAATCTCATCTTCTAAATCTTTACGTTTCTGAGTCTGTTTTTGTCTATGCAAGTTATTCATTTTTATCAAAATACCACGCATAAAAGCTTTACTTGCATCCCACACCATTGACATTGATGTTCCCTTATTCATATTTAAAGCAAAATATTCCTTTAAACATTCCTTTAATTTGTGAACATTTTTTTCTTGTTTAAATAAATTCTCATTCACCCTCCAGGATCTCCTATCTTCTTTTTCTGCAAACAGTTCCATCCAAACTGGACTATGATCAGACAATGTCCTAGGAAAAATTTTTACGTTCTTCACCCTGTTGTATAAGTCTGTTGTAATCAAAAAGAAATCAATTCTTGAGAAAGAATGGTGTCTATCTGAAAAAAAAGTAAAGTCCCTTTCTTCTTGATTACGTTCACGCCAATAGTCTCTCAATTCCCAATCTTCTTTCATATCAAAGAAGGCTTTAGGTAATTTAGCCTGTTTAGAAAAAGTAAAAGAACCTTTTTTGTCCTTTTGTATATCTAAGACGCCATTCCAATCTCCCATTAAAATCACAGATCTATAATCCAACAGAGTTATTTTCTGATGTAACAGCCTATAAAATTGCTCCTGTTGCTGGTTTGGTGCATATAGCCCCACAATAAGAATTTTCTTACCATATAAGCCAAGTTCAAGCATAACATATCTTCCATGAGGAT
Source organism: Crotalus helleri (assembly GCA_024509115.1). Classification (NCBI taxonomy): domain Eukaryota; kingdom Metazoa; phylum Chordata; class Lepidosauria; order Squamata; family Viperidae; genus Crotalus; species Crotalus helleri. Next base: position 2,493,072 of record JAKSXO010000056.1, on the reverse strand, counting down.
CTGATTCTAAAAGGATAGCAGATAAATTCTGTTTAACATATATTACCACACCCCCTTTTTTCCCAGGGGCGGGAGATACAAAATGAGATCCCAGGCGAGGATTATTTAAATATTTTTGATCTTTAGCTGTAATATGAGTTTCTTGCAAACAAATGATATCATTGTTATGTTGTTTCAAATAATGATAAATTTTTCTTCTCTTTTGAGGAATGTTTAATCCATTAACATTCCAGGACAGGAGCTTTGCCATCTCCCTTGGCCTTAAGCCTGGAGAAGATCCGCTCAAATTCTGCTGCTGCTGAATATGTTGCAGAACTTTTGGGTCTTGCTCCTCCCACCGGCACTGAAGCAATTTGCTGACTAGATTCTTCAATTTCTTTTTCTTTTTTCTGTTGTTCTTTTTCTTTACGTTTATGTGCTGCACGGGTCATTCTCTGTTCTTTAACCTCTGGTTGAGACATCCATACCACCTGTCCAGCAGCCATCATCTCTGTACTTTCAGATTTCTGTTCCATCTCTTTATCACTCAAGACTTTGTGCATCATGGGCAAAGGAGAGCCTGCACCCAGGACCGTTTTATAAAATTCCTTGGCTTTAGCAACTGTATTAATTCTATAACGTGTCCCCGCATGGCTCAAAACAATGCCCGTCGGGATCTCCCATCTGAATGGCATTTGTCTTGCTTTAAGTTCATTTGCTAAAAAAGCAAAATCTTTTCTGCTTCTTAGAATTTTAGGTGGAATTTCCTTTAAGATAATAACATCTTGAGCAGCAATCTGAAATCTTTTATTATAAAAAGTTTGGAGAATCTGATTTCGCAAGGACTTCTTAGCAAAATATATCACCACATCTCTAGGCAAATTCCTCTGTTTTGCAATCCAAGAATTGACTCTATAGATTCTTTCCACGTCCCCACGTAACTCTTCTTTATCTATATTCAAAATAACAGCCAAGTCATTGATCACCATTTCCATCACATCTTGAGTTTTATCTTCTTTCAGGCCCCTTATTCTCAAAGCATATTCCATCTGTCTGTACTGGAACATAAGAATATCATCTTGTGAAGTTTCCACTTTTTTCTCCATATCTTGAAATTTATAATCCAAAAGTTCAACAGTTTCTGCAATTTCCTCTACTCTGGAGTCCAGCTTCACAACCACTGAGGCCATTCCAGATAGAGCTAAAAGTATATCATCCCTCAAAATAGCATTATTCTGTTCTAAAAGCTCTTTCATCTCTTTCTTCATTTCCTCCTTAGTTTCAGATTTATTCTGGTCCAAAAGTTGTTTCATTTCCTCCCTAAACTGTGACACAGCACTTACCATTATTTCTTTAATGTCTTGTGCTGATGTGCCAGATGGGGGAGGTGAAGGTGAAGTAGATTTAGGTTGCTGCACTGAAGGTATCATTTTAAGTTGTTGTTGCACAGTAGAAGTGGCAGGAGAAGAAGTTACTTTAGAGGTTACAATAGCTGGTTGTCGTTTTGAAGCCATTTTAATTTATCTTCCTTTCTTCATAAAAATACTAATAAAAAATAAGTAGTCCGAAAAAAAAAATTAAAAACACGGTAAAATAGAATAAAATAAAATCAATCTAGAAGCTCCCCAACAATAATAAAAAAAAAAGAGGCTTAAAAAGGAAGAGAGTATTAAACAACAATTCAGCCGGTCCGTCTTTCAAAGGAAAAAACTTTCAAAACGCCATTTTACTTTCACTCTCACTTTTCCGCCCGAAAAAAAAAAAAAAAGGAAAGCTCAAAAAAAATAAAAGAAAAATCAGCGCGTGCTAAATAAACTAAATAAGCTGAAAATATAAAATAAAACTAAACTATAAATACAATCCTTTAAACAGTTCTGTCCGGTTTAAGATTACTCACGGTTACTTTAAAAACGGAGATGGTAGCGGCGTTTCGCTTTGTTTCCGAAGAAACAAAGACAGCTGAGAGGCGGAGAAGGCAATGAACTCCGAGGGAGCACTCTTTCTACCCCCCTGAAATAAAAATCCAGGGAGAGTTAAGAGGTTCTACCTCTATTCATGCGATCTCTACCCCTTCCCTTCGCCCGGGAAGGGGATTGCGAGCCGCGGGCCAGCTGATGAAAGCTGTGCTCCGCGGATCTGACACCTTCTCAGGAGGACGGCTACGAAGTAGCCGCCATCTCCACCGCTTCAACCACCGGAAGTCCAGCGTCTGGTCTCCTTTTCACAACCATTTGGGTCCATTATTTCTATACCAATTTTTGATCTGCAATCTGCAAGGTCCTTCTCCACCTTACGTTTGCTCAATGTTCTCCCTGAAAAACACATGCCTGACCTTGCAGCAAAATCTTTGCATGGGAAAAGCTGAATATTTCAGATCACAGATTTAATTCCTTTATGCCCTGTTTTTAAAGCGTCTGATTCTGACAGGCCTTCAAAGAGATGTTTCCTTTTGTCAGTTTTTTTTTAAAGCCTCCAGACTGGAATATCTGCACAGAAATGTTTTGTGCACTTCCAAGTTGCCAGCTAATTTTTCTTATTGTTCTTTTGATTCAGCCGGGGCCAGCTGAATGTTTATCACAAAGTGTTTATTCTAAAGCATTTATCTTATTTCTGAAGCGAAAGGGATGATAAGAGTCCCTCAGGTTGAAGGAGACTTCAACCATCTTGTCTTCTTAGCAAGCAACGTGGAAGGACTTTGCTTTCTGGAAACAACACAAAATAAAATCGGCTTCCCAGCTGCCCTATAGCTGTGGATTTCCGTGGGATTTTTTTTTTTTTCTCATTCAAACATCAACCGAGTCTTACCTGATTTGACTTTTCAAGAATCAGCCAATTGAGGCCAACATTTTCACGGATAAGCGAGGCACTTGTGGAGTGAGTTTTGCCCCATTTTACGACCACAGTCGCTAAGTGAATTGCTGCGGTTGTTAAGTTAGGACACATGGCTGTTAAGTGAATCTGGGTTCCGGTTCCCTTTGCTTGTCTGAAGTTCGTAAAAGGGGATCACGTGACCCCGGGATGCTGCAACTGTCGTAAGTACATGCCAGTTGCCAATTGCTCAAATTTTGATCGTGTGATGCTATGACGGTCGTAAGTGTGAAAAATGAATACAAGTCACCTTTTTCAGTGCCAGCACTTACCGAACTGTTGTAAGTCAATGGCAGTATTTTGGAGTAAAGGTTAAGGGATGCTGTGTTGTTCTCTCCCACACACACACAGGGTCTCTTAACCTGCCTTACAGGTTAATAAAATAAAATAAAATTAAGAGGCCACGACTGTGTAATTAAAGTCCCACCTTTTTTTTAAAATAGGATGCATCAAAAAAAAAAAAATTCCATTGCTAAGCAATGTGTTAAATCATTTACACTTGATTTTATGAGTTTTTTTTACCCCGGTCATTAAGCCAAGTACTGGTCGTTAAGCGAATCCAGTTTCCCCTTTGCTTAATGGAAAGCAGCGGGCAAAGTGGCAAAGGGGGGGGGGTCACATGACCCTAGCATGCTTCAATCATTGTATAGACCAGGGCTAGGCAACCTTGGCTCTTTTATGACTCGTGGACTTCAACTCCCAGAATTCCTGAGCCAGCCATGTTGAGGGGAAAGGGAGAGGTTTCCAAGCTGAGCCATGTTGGCTCAGGAATTCTGGGAGTTGAAGTCCACCAGTCATAAAAGAGCCAAGGTTGCCTACCCCTGGTATAGACTGTATAAATAACACAAAAATATAATTTCATTTGGTTGTTGTTTACTGCCTCATTGTGGATCTGGTATTTTAAGGACCCTCTTGCCAGCAGTTAACACCCGGATAAGTAGAGATTAACACCAGTAAGTTAATACTTAACTAACAATAAACAATGTTCCAATTAAGGAACTGCCAACTCAGACAAACATTCAACAGTAAACAAGCCAAATCAAGGAACTAGCGTGCACGTTCCCACCAACACCAAGTGGGCAAGCCACCGTATATACTATAAGGGTGAACCCAACTCCCTTCTAGCATTGATGATGTTACCTAACTGGGTAATAAAACGTCTGCAAGAAAACAAAATATAGCAGAATAACAGAATTGGAAGGGATCCGGGAGATCTAGTTCAACCCCTTGCTCGGGTAGGAAACCCTATACCATTTCAGACAAATGGTTATCCTATCTCTTCTTAAAAACCTCCAGTGATGGAGGCAGGTTGTTCCACTGATTAATTGTACTCACTGTCAGGAAAATTCTCCTTAGTTCTAGGTTGCTTCTCTCCTTGGTTAGTTCCCATCCGTTGCTTCTTGTCCTGCCTTCAGGGGCTTTGGAGAATAGCTTGACTCCCTCTTCTTTGGGGCAGCCCTGAGATATTGGAAGACTGCTATCATGTCCCCCCTGGTCCTTCTCTTCGTTAAATTAGACCGACCCAATTTCTGCAATTGTTCTTCATATCTTTTAGCCTCCAATCCCTTGATCATTTCTGTTGCTCTTCTCTGCACTCTTTCCAGAGTTTCCACATCTAAACTAATCAAGGAGAGAAGCAACCTAGAACTAAGGAGAAATTTCCTTACAGTGAGAACAATTAATCAGTGGAACAGCCTGCCTCCAGAAGCGGTGAAGGCTCCAACACTGGAAGTTTTTAAGAAGAGACTGGTCAGCCATTTATCCGAAATGGTGTAGGGTTTCCTGCCTGAGCAGGGGGTTGGACTAGATGACCTCCAAGGTCCCTTCCAACTTTACTACTAATGCTATCTTTTTTATATCATGGTGACCAAAACTGGATGCAGCATTCCAAGTGTGACCTTACCAAGACCTTGTAAAGTGGTATTAACAATTCACGTGATCTTGATTCTATCCCTCTCTTAATGCAGCCTAGCACTGTGTTGGCTTTTTTGGCAGCTGCAGCACATGGCTGACTCCTATTTAAGCGATTGTCCACTAGGACTCCAAGATCCATCTTGCAATTACTACCATTGGGCCAAACAACCAAGCTCAGAGAACACCAACACTCCACAGTTCTGACCTATGAATTTTCTCTCGTATTGAAAGTCTGAAATGTTCCTGACTTTCAGATCCTCCATCATCCACAGATTTGTTCGTTGGAATCCAGCAACTTTAATGGTATATTGGCAGGATAGATATTAGGCAGATCTCCTAGATCCAATCTCCAGCCCTGCTTATATTATTTTTTAAACATTGCCCATCTGACTCTAAGACTTAAAAACCCAAAGCGAAACCTTGCCCAACAACGTTAGTCTGTCTTTTGAGTTCCATTGAAACGACAACGGCGGAACAGAATAAGAACATATAAAATGCAAAGGGCTGGGAAAATGTTGGCACCACAGAAGCATTACCGCATTAAGTCGCATTGAAAGGCACTTAAGTCATTTCCTATGGAAGCTTCCTTTGGCTCCTTTTTCAATTTAAAATGGCAGTTTTATTATCGTGACGGATAGCAGGTGTTTGTGGAAAAATCGATTAGTATGCAGAGATGAAAATTACATTTAGCAAATGAATTGCGCCCGTCTGCGGTGTAGGCTGGAGTTTGTGTTCGCAAAAGGCGGGAGACTGTAAGGCAGCACTATTTAAATAAATTATTTTGGTATAAATATGCATAGGGATGAAAAATGTCTTCTCTTCCAGCATGGTAGAAAGACTACTACAACTTGCAAACTTTTCCATTTGTTTCCTCAAACGTGGCTGCCACGAGCTTTAGCTTAGCAAATATTTTGCCAAGTTTAATCTGGGATCATAACCACATCACATCCTTTATCAAGAAGCCGTAACTGAATGCATCATCTCAAACAACCCTTTGAGCGTTTGTAATCAAAGGCACATTATTTATTCCACTCTTCATAAGACCATGGGAAGGAATTACAATTATTTCATTTCCAACAGTGGGAACTTTAAAAAAATAAATCTGACTTCTTTAAGAGTCAATTGTCCCTTTAGAAAACAGAAAGTAGAATGTCGGAATATTTGCTTTACAAGGATCTTCCTCAATCAAAAATGAAATTCAAAAATGAAATTCAATGGTGAAAAAAAGCAAGGTTCTACATTTAGGCAAGAAAAACCAAATGCACAGGTATAGTATAGGGGTACCTTGCTCAATAGTAGTAACTGTGAGAGGGATCTCAGAGTCCTAGTGGACAATCACCTAAACGTGAGCCAGCCATGGGCTGCAGCTGCCAAAAAGGCCAACACAGTGCTGGGCTGCATTAACAGAGGGATAGAATCAAGATCACGTGAAGTGTTAATACCACTTTACAATGCCTTGGTAAGGCCACACTTGGAATACTGCACCCAGTTTTGGTCACCACGATATAAAAAAGATATCGAGACTCTAGAAAGAGTGCAGAGAAGAGCAACAAAGATGATCAGGGGACTGGAGGTTAAAACATATAAGGAACGGTTGCTGGAATTGGGTATGTCCAGTTTAATGAAGAGAAGGATGAGGGGGGGACATGATAGCAGAGTTCCAATATCTCAGAGCTGCCCCAAAGAAGAGGGAGTCAAGCTATTCTCCAAAGCGCCTGAAGGCAGGACAAGAAGCAATGGATGGAAACTAATCAAGGAGAGAAGCAACCTAGAACTAAGGAGAAACTTCCTGACAGGGAGAAAAATTAACCAGTGGAACCACCTACCTCCAGAAGCGGTGAATGCTCCAACACTGGAAGTTTCTAAGAAGAGACTGAACAGCCATTTGTCTGAAATGGTATAGGGTTTCCTGCCTGAGTATGGGGTTGGACTAGATGACTTCCAAGGTCCCTTCTGAATCTGTTATTCTTCTCCTTCCTTCCTTTTTTCCTTCCTTCCTTCCTTCCTTCCTTCCTTCCTTCCTCCCCTCCTTCCCTTCCTCACTTCCTCCCTCCCTTCTCCAACCCTGGAAGTTTTTTAGAAGAGACTGGACAGCCATTTGTCTGAAATGGTATAGGGTTTCCTGCCTGAGCAGGGGGTTGGACTAGATGACCAACTTCCAATTTTTTTCTTTGAAGACGTTTCCCTTCTCATCCCAGAAGCTCCTTTAGCTCTGACTGGATCGTGGGGAATGATTTGTGAAATATACTGGGTTTCTGTCTTTGGAATATATGATCTAGGTTTGCTACTGATTGGGTCTCAGCTTTAAGGAGGGGCTGGTAAAAAGTTAAATGATGGAAAACAGGCTCTTTCTGTCTCTAAATATCAGTTATCCTTGCCAGAGAATAGGAGAGAGTGACAAGAATTTACCACTTCATCGAGATGTGGATTTGAAAGCTGTATCCTCATCCCGGGAGAATTGAGGCTGATGGAAAAGAGAGAATTCAACAGTTCTAAATTCACAGCCCGTTCTTCATCTCTAGCAGGCTACAAAGATTCTTTTGCCCGAAATAAAATGCAATGTAAATTATCTCATATTTTAAATGGCAGGTATGGGCTCATGTCACTCACTTACACCTAATCAGAGAATAGAGCTGAGCTAGATAATACATTCAAATGCCTTTAAGATCATTTAAATGAGAACCCAGTGTATGACTGTACAAAACAAAAAAAGCAACAACTTGCAAGCTGCCGCGACAATTTAGGAAAATGGTATTAATAAGATGCTGGAGTTAATTACGCAGATGAGGTGGAGGTCTTCGGATTATTTTTAAAATAGTTCCTTTCCCTCATTTGCTTTTTTTGGGGGAGGGGGGATTTGAATGGAATTGTGGGAAGCTTACCAGCCGTCTCTCCACACCAAATGAAAGAATGGAAGAATGAAAGAATGGAAGAATGAAAGAATAACGTGATTTGGCTAATGCACGATGGAGACCGATGTGGGAGTTCCCACCTTTAAAACTGAAAGAGAATGGTGTAACCTCTGGAACACCAAGACACTGCGCATTGTACAGTTGTGTTGATTTTTCACACATGTACAAATATGGAGACACCTGAATAGACTCAGGACAGAACCAGGCAAAGCTCTTTCAGTGGGAAACAGCCGAGAGCCCACAAAGATATCTATCCCATTACAATTCTGTGGCTGGTTATGGTGATCTTATTGTGGTTTTATCTTGGTTTAATATATTGGCTCCTGTGTTGTATTGTTCATGTGTCATATATGTGTGTGTGTGTGTATGTATGTGTGTGTGTGTGTGTGTGTGTGTGTATTTGCTCATGGTTTGTTTGAACTAAATATCTGTGATTCCATGATCTCTGCAGATGCCATACACTAAATGAATAAACACATCTATCGTACACTCGAAATCCCTGGATGCTTTGCATCAACTACCGGCCCCCGACCGTATCAGTGAAAAACCCGTGACAAAGAGATTGTGCAGATTAATCTTTCATTCACGATGGCCATCCGTTCATTCACCTGTCCAAGAACCGATTAAAAGGATTATCTGAACAATAGCAAACCAATATTCGCAAATGTCAGGTTTGAATTAGGCTAAAGATTAAGACTTAGCCAAGAGAAAGGCTATCAAGACACAGCAGGGAAAGAAAAAGAAAGAAAGAAAGAAAGAAAGAAAGAAAGAAAGAAAGAAAGAAGGAAGAAAGAAAGAAAAAAGAAAGAAAGAAGGAAGAAAGGAAGGAAGAGAAAGAAAGAAAGAAGAAAAAGTAAGAAAGAAGGAAGAAAGGAAGGAAGAAAGGAAGATAAAGAAAGAAAGAAGAAGGAAGGAAGAAAAAGAAAGAAAGAAAAAGAAAGAAAGGAAGGAAGAAAGAAAGAAAAAAAAGAAAGAAGGAAGGAAGGAAGAGAAAGAAAGAAAGAAGAAAGGAAGGAAGAAAGGAAGATAAAGAAAGAAAGAAGAAGGAAGGAAGGAAGAAAAAGAAAGAAAGGAAGGAAGGAAGGAAGAAAGAAAGAAAGAAAGAAAGAAGGAAGGAAGGAAGGAAGGAAGAGAAAGAAAGAAAGAAAGAAAGAAGGAAGGAAGGAAGAAAAAGAAAGAAAGGAAGGAAGAAGAAAGGAAGGAAGAAAGGAAGATAAAGAAAGAAAGAAAGAAGAAGGAAGGAAGGAAGAAGAAAGGAAGATAAAGAAAGAAGGAAGGAAGGAAGGAAGGAAGGAAGGAAGGAAGGAAGGAAGGAAGGAAGGAAAAGAAAGAAAGAATGAAGAAGACAGGAAGGAAGAAAGGAAGATAAAGAAAGAAAGAAAGAAAGAAGAAAGAAAGAAAAAAGGAAGATAAAGAAAGAAGGAAGGAAGGAAGAAAGAAAGAAAAAAGAAAAACAGTCAGAATCCAAAACGAATAAATATTTGAAGTGACTACACAAGCAACATAAATAGCAATCTCAACAAAGGACTCTGTGTCATAATGTCAGGCAACATGGTGCCACAAGAACCAATTAGTCTAAAGCTCAAAGATAAGTACTTGTGCTGTATAATATCCAACAATGCAGGAATATCCTATTCAGATGGAAACATTATATGGAAGTATTGTCATACGAAGAAAAGGCTTTCAAAAAAAAAATTCATTAATGCATTCTGAAATGTCTGAACAAATCGTAAAGCTGAACCCATTAAATCAAATCTATTTTTTCCTGAATGGTTAATTCTATTGTTATACGTAGCTTCAAGGCCAAATCCATCCCACATGAAAATAAGCACTTTCTGATCTCCTAAGTCTCCATGGCAACTCTAATAGTATGTGGGAAGAACTTGTAGGAAATAACCAGGCTGAGCCCCAGGGAGGGAGGGGTCAAACACGTCATGGAGTTCCTTCTTCAGTTCCTTCACACCTGCGAGAGACCTGAGTCCAGCCCAGCTTGAATTCCACTGACTCTTCTCTACCGCCAATTTGCTTTGACTGTTAGTAGTTCAGATTCTTGTAGCGAGCATAAATGCAATAAATATTTATATTCAGAAAAGGCAGACACAGTCACACTCCTCTGTCCATTAATGATTCCCCTTTGGAGATGGCTATCAGCATCAAATTCCTGGGTGTGCAGTTAACAAGTAGGCTGGCTTAGTCACTCAACAGCAAGACGGCTGCATTTTCTACATCGCATGAGAAAAGCACATCTTCCTTCCCCTGTCCTCACCACTTTCTACACAGAGACGATTGAGAGCATCCTGTCATACAGCATCACAGTCTGGTTTGGAAGCATCCCTGCTTCAGACAGGAAGGCGGTGCAGAGAGTGGTGAGGACAGCAGAAAAGATCATTGGCAGCTCCCTCCCTTCCATCCAGGACATGGCATGCAAGATTGTCTGGGACACTACACAACCTCTTCACGACCTGTTTTCCTTGTTACCTTCTGGGAGGGGGGGGGTTTCGTGGTATCCAAAGCAAAACATCCAGATTCAATCACAGTTTTGTTCCATACAGTATTAACCTTGTGAACTCTCAAGCTTCCTGCTTCTGTTATGTATCCAAGATGGACAGTGATTAATATTTATATGTTGCTTATATGTAAGGCTGTAGATTGTATACATATGTTGTATATAGTATGTTTAAATGTGTGTTATGTACGTGTACACTTTGAGAGCAAGCAACTAAATTTCATTTTTAATGTGTGCCATTAGTAAAAAAATGACAATAAAGCTTATCTCTCTCTCCCTCTCATCTATCTGTCTGTCTGTCTGTCTGTCTGTCTATATCTATCTATCTCTATCTCTATCTCTATCTCTATATCTGTCTCTCTATCTATCTCCTGAAGGCAGCATTTAAAACAAACAAACGGGCACCCCACCGCACAGCAAAAAATCACAACCCCCCACAAGAAACCACACCACGCCCTGACAACAACAGCCAGCCAAACAAACAAACCGAAACCAGACCATGGCGCAGAGGCAACCCAACGAACAAACAGACACCATTTTCATCACACAGATGATACTTATAACACTAAGGACTGCATGGCCCAGCAACAACAACCAGCCAATCAAACAGCCCGAAACCAGACCGTGACTCAGAAACATCCGGACAAATAACACCCACACCGATTTACACATCACATAAAAAGGTACTTAAAGGCCAGTGCTCTGATAGACGAGCACAAGTCAAAGCACACTCAAGATGTCGTCCCTCCCGAATGGAGACGAAACGTCTGCAGCCAAATCGCCAAGCTCGGAGATCAACTCAACAGCCTAACTACCATCTTGAGCTACTAATATCCCCCCCCCAAAAAGCTATAATTCCATTCTCTCTAAAATACAACTGCTCCCCTCTTCTTTTCTTTTTTTTTTCCTTTTGTTTCTTCTTCAGTGGTTTGATTGCTTTCTTGGAGTTACACTTGGAGAGCACTAGACATCTGGCGAGGTAAAACTGCTCAACAAGACATTTTGCAAAGTATGGAAACAGTAGTCATAATTATATTATCTTCAGTGATGTGCTAAATGACAAAGGGAGATAAAGAGGGAGACGGCGAAAAAGAGTCCAGAAGATTGCCCCACACTTCAGGCGTGAGTTTTTTGTATTTTTTTTTTAAGAAACATTTTCGTTTAAAAGGTTAATTCATCAGTGGGCGATGTTTTATTCTCATCCAGAAATTGCAGGAAAATTTTCCTCAACTCCTCAAGTGCCATTAATCAAATGTAAAGTGCTTTGCCGCTCTTCAGAGGAGAAATGGAGCTGTTTGGGGCCATCTCATGAGGTGATTAATAATGAAGAATGTGGGGGGAAAAATGCCTACAGTGTATTTTGCTTAAATTATTATGTTTCTGTTGTCTTCCAGCCATAAATCACCAACTATGAGGGAAATCTTCTTAAGGAGCTCGGATTGAAGAAAAAATAAATCTCTCTCCCCGTCAGAACTGAGTTTCTCCAGGCTAGTTGTCAAGGTGTTTCTCAACCTTGACAACTTTAAGATGGGTGGACTTCAACTCCCAGAATTCCCCAGCCAAATCCACTCATTTAAAGTTGCCACGGTTGAGCAACATTGCTTTACAGCAACTTGGCCCTTTTATGACTTCTGGACCAACTCCCAGAATTTCTCAGCCAGCGTGAGGGAACTATGACCCTTTGATGACTTGTGGACCTCAACTCCCAGAATTCCTCAGCCAGTGTGAGGGAATTATGACCCTTTATGACTTGTGGACTTCAACTCCCAGAATTCCTCAGCCAGCGTGAGGGAACTATGACCCTTTGATGACTTGTGGACCTCAACTCCCAGAATTCCTCAGCCAGCGTGAGGGAACTATGACCCTTTGATGACTTGTGGACCTCAACTCCCAGAATTCCTCAGCCAGTGTGAGGGAATTATGACCCTTTGATGACTTGTGGACTTCAACTCCCAGAATTCCTCAGCCTGGCTGAGGAATTCTAGGAGTTGAAGTCCACAAGTCATAAAAAGGCCAAGTTTGAAGACCCCTGCCTTGGAGAGACCTTGTGAATTTAAACTTTTCTCTTTGACTGCCATTTTCTCCAGTTATAAATCTCAACTGCTTAAGAAACGTTACCTCGGTTTCCAAAATGATTCCCTTTATAAAATTGGGAATTCGAGATGTTGAAAAAAAAATCACAAATGATCCTTGGGCAACCGATGTTAAGTCTTTGGTTCTCGGCCTTAATATTTTATTTAGGCTTCCTTCTGGATACTGTAGAGAGTTTTTACCAAACACAACGATTTGTTCTTGTGCCATTTTTGTGAGACAGTGCTTTTTTTTTTAGTGGCATATGGAAAGCTTGTGGATTGTGTTGCTCACGTTAGATGTGTTTGCACCAGATTCCCTGAGACAGCAACATCAGTTTGGATCCATAAATAAATATGCATTTAGAAGCGTGATTGATTTGGTTGGTGATATTGAAAGACTGGGAAAAGGATATGGGGTGCTAAAGCATCCTGAATGACATTTTGTATTATTATTATTATGATGATGATGATATGAGTGACTCATAGAAAAAACTGAAAGAAAAAGAAATAGGTGAAAGAATTGGTAGGAATTCTGCATGGGAAAAAAAAGCATGAGTAGATCATTCACCTAAAAAATTTGAAAAATAGATGCAAGGAAGGATGATGTCTATGGAGATTCTCCATCATCCAGGTCATGGTTGTCCCAAAGCTGCTTTTTTCAAGAGGCAACTGGACTGTCTTATTTTTCTTTGAAGATGTTTTGCTTCTCATCCAAGAAGTTTCTTCAGCTCTGAAGCTGAGAGAAGCTGAGAGCTGAAGAAGCTTCTTGGATGAGAAGCGAAACGTCTTCAAAGCAAAACAAGAAAGTCCAGTTGCCTTGTGAAAAAGTACCTTTGGGATAAGAAAGGATGATGTGGAAACTGCTTGGAACTGACTGAGACAGAGGAATGTGAGATTATGCTAATAGGAAGAATGAAAAAGGATGCTTGATGGGATGATAGAAAGACAAACTGACCATCAACAGGCACAGAGAGAAAAACAATATCTACACACCATTCAAAAGAGAGAATCCAAAAGCCAGCAAAGAAACAGAAAAATTAAAACACCTCCCCACCAGCAATTAACACCCATTTGCAAACATATGATTTTTTCTTAAGCTTCGAACTTAAGAACGTATGATTTTTGCAAACATATGATTTTTTTTCTTAAGCTTCGATTTCAAATATTGGAAATAACAACGTCTCTTTGTTCCTCTGTTTTGCCATGAAGAAGGGGGGAAACCATGTTAAAAGCGTAACACTTGTTTTAAAATCAAGCCTTGAAATTTAGCGTGGCTATTGACTATTTTCAAAGACCGCGTGGGAAATTTCACACACTCATACAGACACGCTCTCTACTTGAGGCTAAACATGCCACCCAAACTATAAATGTTATTTTCAATACATTCTCGGGCCAAACGAGCAAGGAATTTTAATTGGAAACCAAAGATTTTGGACTGTTTCCTCTGGAGACATTTTGACAGTTCTACAACAATAAGCCAAATGTAGTTCCAGAGCTCACCATTATATGAAAAAGGAGACAGATATTTTAAAATAGGTCCAAGCTAATGGATTTCGTCTATCAAAACGTGTCTATTCTTGTACGCTGATTCTCCAGCCTTCTGGTGTTATTGATAAAGTATTCAGACAGTGTGCCATCTTCATTGCTAGCTCCCTTTAATTTTCCCAAATCCATGATTTTATTTTTATTTATGGCAGGTAAGATAAATTAATGTTACCCTCCCCACTCTCAAAGAAAATAATAAAAAATGTGGTTATTATTATAACGGAAGGCAAACATATCTTTTTTCTGAAATGCTATTCTGTCAAGGCAAGACCACCCCACCATTGTTTTTCAATATTTTTAAAGAACTGTTTTAATTCTGGGGCTTGGCTATAAATTTTGCGCAGGCCCGAACCCCCTAAACATATTTTAGCATCTTGTCAAGATGAGAGACTTGAGCATCGATAAAAATGACACTAAAATAAATGTAAATTTAGATTGCTGTCACAAGTGGCTGCTTGCTTTTGTGAAGATGTTAGGTTGCTATAGAGTTTTCCATAGCAACCTTGCATCTTATTATATAAATAATCCCTTTGGTGTCCTTAAAGCCTGCTAAGAACAGGATTAAATCTATTCTCATATGTAATGATCCTGCATTAAAACTTATCAAGATGAAAAACCAGAAAACATAATAAACCGTAATCTAGATAATAGCATTTCTGGCAGTTCAAAGGCATCGTGGCATCACAGGCATTGCAAAACAGTTTGCAGTTAGCTAGTTATATATATATATATATTTTTGCAAAAACCTTCATTAAATATATCCTCTCGAAAGTTCTATTTCTTTCTTTCAATTCTCTTTTTTTTAAAGGATCCAAAAAGTTAATAAAACTTTCAGCGCTGTGATAAATTGAATGAATCGGGTCTTGGCCTTTGATATGCTGAAGAGAGGAGACAGTGAAAAAGCTTTATTGCTTGGGTGGATTATGATCACATAAATATAAAGAATGTTTAGCTCTGGGCTCTGCCTCTTAATTTTAATTATATTTGTGCTGTTGTCGGCCATTTCTCCTTTGGTCCAAGGCAATACAGTTATTCTTAAGCTTCAGATCCCTCCTTCAGATGGAATTAGAATAGAGCTGGATGGGACCTTGGAGGTCATCTAGTCCAGCTACCTGCTCAAGCAGGAAACCCTATACCATCTCAGACAAGTGACTGTCTAGCCTCTTCTTAAAAATATCCAGTGATGGAGCACCTACAACTTCTGGAGGCAAGCTGTTCCACTGGTTAATTGTCCTCACTGTTAGGAAGTTTCTCCTTAGTTCCAGGTTGCTTCTCTCCTTGATTAATTTCCACCCGTTGTTTCTTGTCCTGCCTTCAGGTGCTTTGGAGAATAAGCTGACACCCCCCCCCCTATTCTTTTTGGCAGCCCCTTAGATTTTGGAAGACTGCTATCATGTCACCCCTACTTTTTTTGTCTAGACTAGTCAAACCCAATTCTTGTAAATGTTCTTCATATGTTTTTGTCTCCAGGCCTTTAATCATCCTAGCTGCTCTTCTCTGCACTTTTTCCAAAATCTCAACCTCTTTTTTGTAACGTGGTGAGCAAAACTGGATGCAGCGTAATCCCGGTGTGGTCTTATGAAGGCTTTATAAAGCGGTACTAAGACTTCACGTGATTTTGATTCTATGCCTCTGTTTACATATGGATTTGCTTGGTCTAGAGAAGAAGTGGACCGTAGTGAAATTCTGCGCAACATTTGTGCCCGGAACAGCAGGTTTTGCACATCCCTGTGGCTAAACTACATCTGCTACCATCCATCACCGTGGACCCAACTTGGCAGGAGAGGAGCAGCTGAGTAACATCTGGAAGGCTGCAGATTTGCAAGACTCAAAACAGGAAGTGTTAAAGGATGCACCCTGTAAGATTTTTAAAGTACAGAGATTAAAAAACAATGAGAAGAAAAATGAACCAATACCCTCCAGAATTAAAGGCTTGCAAAAAAAAATGATTAAAAAAGGGCTCGTTGATAATAACCAGAGATTGAAATTATATATCATAATGACACGTCGTGTCTTTCTAAGGAAAGCAGTGGAAAGCTTCAGCTGAAAAGTCCTTCAGCCAGGGAGCTCATACAGTGAAGTAGAACATTCTCGAGTTATGAAAATCAGAATTTCTACTAGTTTTGAAATAACTCAGAAGGATGTTGCCAAGATATGGTTTGCTATAGCAAGCTTATCTTTGAATGGCTACAGTAATAGGAAGCTGGTGCTTATTTTGAGACAATCAGTCCCATAAGCATCGTAAAGCTAGGATCCTAAACCCATAGGGGCCACACGATTGATCCAAATTAGCTTGGGAAATTTTCCAAGGACAATTTTGCCTGGATTGAATTTCAATATATTAGCTTCCATTCCATTATCCTGATGTAGCAAATTTCTTGCATCATCTAGATTGAATTTTAAAAAAGAAGGAACAGAACTGGATACCATGCATATAGATATAATAAGCAGTAGATGCTCAAATGCCATGTATAAAACATGGGGAAGTAGATAAAATCCAGAGAGACATCAATACATTATGCATTTGCTTCTGACTCTATTTTGTAAATGTCATCCAGGTGAGCACAGAAATACAAATGAACAAATCTCCAACTATTTGGTCTTGAAAGCTATCGAGAAGTCTAGAAGCCTAAACTGAACAGCATTCTCCATCTCTGATCATCCCAAAGTTGACCCAGATATTTTCAATGCCAAAGTCAACCCTAAGTCCCTAAATGTGGAAAACTAATTTCACATTTAGAGTTCCTGGTGTTGACTATTGTAGGAGAAGAGAAGATAGAGCCTGGGGTCGGAGTCAAAAGAGGAAACAGCCTGGAATCATTACGTTCCCACAAATGGTCCAAGTTCAACCTCTCTTGGATTCTGTTGAGTCTTATTAAGTGGCAATTTAGTGCTGACCCTTAATTGACTAGAATAGATTCTTGTGTCTAGGCATCAGCAATGGATCATCTTAACTGGAATTTAATGTATGGTCCTGATTCTTCACATACGACAGCTACTCGCTTAAAAATTTCCTTTTAGAAAATTAGGCATTACTTCTCAGCCTACCATTGTTGTAATCTTCTACATCAAGCTACCTTTTTTTTTTCATGGATTACTGGAAGTGCCACCTCTCTTAATGAGCAATGGACCAAATCTAGCACTTTCCTTTCTTCCAGTAGATCAGTGGTTCTCAACCTGTGGGTCGGGACCCCATTTGGGGTCGAACGACCATTTCACAGGGGTCGCCAAACAACGCAGTCTGCCATTTTCCCCCCCCTTTTCCTTAGCTGTGCTCCTCCCTTTTATTCTATTGGCTTTTGAAAGCCAATAGAATAGACTCTCTTGAATAGAGTCTAATTCTATTGGCTTTCAAAAGCCAATAGGAATTGTCTAGGTTGTCTCTGCCCTGCTGAGCCCGCCAAAAGTCCCATTCTGCAAACGGTGCTGCACCAGTTGAGTAGTCCTCGACTTACGACCGGTTGGGGGTCGCGGCATTAAAAAGGTTGAGAACCACTGCAGTAGATGTAATAATTAAACCCAAAGGAATAAAAAGAAAGCAATATGAATGTTTGACTGACTTGTATGAGTTAGTCAAGTAAACAAATGAACTTCAGTTTCACTGAGGCCTCCATGAAGGCACTGGATGTCTTTTACACCACAACTCTTGGTTTGTATACAACAAGTCAGGAATTAGCTAAAGTGAAACTGAATTCCACTTTACTCTGCCCATATTTTATAAAACAGGAGAAGAAAGAAAGAAGGCAGGATTGACCATTATAACACACACACACACACACACACACACACACACACACACACACACGAGTGAATTGCAAACTCCCAGAAATCAAGGTCCTGTGACAGGATGTCAATCCAATATTTTTATGGCTACTGTATCTAAGAAGAAAAATCCAATTGTTTTGACAAGGCGTAAACATTTAATAAATAAATATAAGTAAATGAAAATATATCTTGTCCATGCATGGATTCGTATTTTGAGTTAGTGTTATAGGAAAGCTTACAGATATGTATCGGTAGCAATTAGCTCCTTAGTTCTACGTTACTCCTGTAATTCCTACTCAAGAAGTATGCAAACAGATTTAATAATAAACAAAGCAAATAAAAATGACACTGTAGTATGATGAGAACTTTGACCATGTTTATCAGGGAGGTTTTTGAAGTTGGGATGTAGGCAAAAAAAAATCCAATCCAATGCAAGGAATCCAGCCCGGAATGTGAAAGAAAAATTCAAAGCACTTTCAGAAATCAAGAGACAAGGGGAAAAAAATATTAAAAATGGATGTACGGTTCTAAACGCTAGTTCTTTGTACAATGACTCAGCAGTCCCTTATGACTTCTCCTGCCTGAGGTCGTTGCTGAGATATTTCCTCCTGAGAGAAAGAAACCTTGAAAAAGCACTCCACAACAATTTACATCCTCAATGCCCTCATAATACCCACTAAAAGTGAGTTTAGCTCCATAAGTTTTGATGCTCCATATCATTCTTGGTTATCAGGCTTGGCGTTCCAGGGGACTATATGGAAACTGATCAAGGAGAGAAGCAACCTAGAACTAAGGAGAAATTTCCTGACAGTGAGAACAATTAACCAGTGGAACAACCTGCCTCCAGAAGCGGTGAAGGCTCCATCACTGGAAGTTTTTGAGAAGAGACTGGACAGCCATTTGTCTGAAATGGTGTAGGGTCTCCTGCCTGAGCAGGGGGTTGGACTAGATAATCTCCAAGGTCCCTTCCAGCTCTGTTATTCTGTTATATCTTAAGAAGGCATTGTGTTTAATCTACTCTCTACCGGATGGTTCTATTTTTAATACTGGCTGGTTTTTTAATGATTGTTTTTATATGTTTATTGTTTTATTGTAATCCTTATATTCAGAGTCACTTGGTGTGAGATGGCCATAAGAGTCAGTTTGGTCTAGGGATTAAGACTGCGAGTTCTAGTTCTACCTTAGCCATGAAAGCCCGCTGGGTGACTCTGGCCCAATCACTAGGAGACTGGAAGTTCTAGTCCCACCTTAGGCATGAAAACCAGTTGGGTGACTTTGGGCCAATCACCAGGAGATGGTGAGTTCTAGTCCCGCCTTAGGCAGGAAAGCCAACTGAGTGACTTTGGCCAATCACCAGGAGACAGGGAGTTCTAGTCCCACCTTAGCCATGAAAGTTGGCTGCTGCCTTTGGGCCAATCAACAGGAGACTGGAAGTTCTAGTCCCGCCTTAGGCAGGAAAGCCAGCTGTGCCTTTGGACCAATCACCAGGAGACGGTCAGTTCTAGTCCCGTCTTAGGTATAAAAGCCAGCTGGGTGACTTTGGGCCAATCACCAAGAGACTGGGAGTTCTAGTCCCACCTTTGGCATGAAAACCAGCTGGGTGACTGGAGAAGGGAGATGCTTTTTAATATATTCACCATCCTAATTTGGTTAACTCTAATCCAATTAGATTAAAAAAAAATCTATGAGCTAATGAGCCAGGGCAAAATGCTTGAGACTCAATACTCAAATCAAATCACAAATAACTACTTGTACATGAGCTTATTGCTGCTGAAAAGGAGTCTGGATCATCGGCTGTTTTTCTCTCCCTGTTTTTGCCTAAAGAAGAAGAAGAAGAAGAAGAAGAAGAAGAAGAAGAAGAAGAAGAAGAAGAAGAAGAAGAAGAAGAAGAAGAAGAAGAAGAAGAAGAAGAAGAAGAAGAAGAAGAAGAAGAAGAAGAAGAAGAAGAAGAAGAAGAAGAAGACCAATGCACAGAGTATGAACAGAAAACAGGGTGAACTAGAAATTCAGGTTAATGAGGGGAGATATGATATTGTTGCCATTACAGAAACATGGTGGGATGAAACCCCCACATGGAACACACAGCTAGAGGGATTTAAATTATTTAAAAGAAACAGACAAAATAAAAGAGGAGGTGGAGTTGCTCTCTCTATAAGAAATAACTAGATCTCTACAGAAATAGAGCACAACAATGATAAAAACTGTCTTGAATGCATTTGGGTGAAGAAGAAGAAAAAGAAGAAGAAAAAGAAGAAGAAAAAGAAGAAGAAGAGGAGGAAGAGGAAGAAGAAGAAAAAGAAGAGGAAGAAGAGGAAGAGGAAGAAGAAGAAGAGGAAGAGGAAGAAGAAGAAGAGGAAGAGGAAGAAGAAGAAGAAGAGGAAGAGGAAGAGGAAGAAGAGGAAGAAGAAGAAGAGGAAGAGGAAGAAGAAGAAGAAGAAGAAGAGGAAGAAGAAGAAGAAGAAGAAGAAGAAGAAGAAGAAGAAGAAGAAGAAGAAGAAGAAGAAGAAGAAGAAGAAGAAGAAGAAGAAGAAGAAGAAGAAGAACTGTGAGATCCTTGGTCATCCTTCTCCTCCTCCTCCCCCTCCTCCTCTCCACAGACCCCACTCTCTTCTAGCTCAGAGAGCACCAAGGACCCCACAGTCCTTCTCCTCCTCCTCCTCCTCCCCCTCCTCCTCTCCACAAACCCCCCTCCCTTCTAGCACTGATGACATTACCTAGTTGGGTCACGAAACGTCAGCCAGAAAACCACCCAGCTCAGACAGCACCAAGGACCCCTCACGTTGACCCTGAGCTGCAAATATTCTCCTTCCTTGTAACTTTGAACGGTCCCTAAATGAATCATTGCAAGATGAGGACTACCAGCCTACATTTCCCGCTAAAAGCCTTTTGTTTACTGCCGCTGTCATAAAAGAACCTCTGTGTGGCCTTGATGCATTAGCGGCGTAACAATACCACCGTTTCATTACACGGGAAATTACAGACATATCCTAAGGGCGAACAATCTTTCCGGCTAGCAATGTGCAAACAGCTGCACTTCAATAATTCTTGAAATGACTTCACAGTCCTTCATTTTAGGACTCGGCGCGCGATGCCACGAGGCAAGGAAGTGAAAACCCACAAGACGGTATTTGAACTAACCTTTTACGGAGGGGACGAAGGCGTTGCTGCTGCTTTTATTTTATTTTATTTTATTTTATTTTATTTAGTGTTCCGAATACGCTCCAGTACTCAGAAATTTCATTTTCATATTTTTTTTATTTAATCTACCTCACTGGCTGGATGTATCTCAGCTAGCAGCCATTTCTGGGTTCTTCTGTCAACAGAAGCTGTCACAACCCCCGGTTTATTTTTTCCCCGCCCCGATTCTTTGCCAGAAATTGTTTTCAAAATAATTGGCCTGCATATTCAGGGAGACCAAATAATAATAATAATAATAATAAAGGACGATAGATTGTTCTCCTCTTTTTCTAATCTGCCAGTTGAAACCCGTCGCCCCTCTGTCGTCCCCACCCAGGTAGCGCTCCTGCTGTGAATTTCAGATAACCTATTCTATGAACTTTCTTCTATAATCCCCCCCTTTTTTCCTTTTATAAACCAGATTACCTAAAGTAAAGCAAACAGTTTTAGGAAAGGAAATTTGCACACACCTACTCAGCCTCCAGGCGATCAAAATGGTCTGTGAAGTGTTCTATTTCTAAAGCAAAATAAATTAGGGGCGACATATTGTATCTGAAATATAAATAAACGCATACACGCTCTGATTAGGGAGAGACAAACTTTGTTGTGGTTGTTGTTAATTGCGAAGTCTTGTCCAACCCATGTGACCCCACGGACAACCTTCCTCCAGGCCTTCCTGTCCTCCACCATCTTCTGGAGTCCATTGAAGCTCACGCCTGCTGCTTCAGGGACTCCATCCAGCCACCTCCTTCTCTTGTCGTCCCCTTCTTCTCTTGCCCTCCATCTTTCCCATCATCAGGCTCTTCTCCAGGGAGTCCTTCCTTCTCATTAGGTGGCCAAAGTACTTGAGTTTCAACTTCAGGATCTGGCCTTCTCAAGAGTAGTCAGGGTTGATCTCCTCCAGGACTGACCAGTTGGATCACCTTGCAGTCCAGGGGACTTGCAGGAGTCTTCTCCAGCACCAGAGTTCAAAGGCCTCCATTCTTTGGCGCTCGGCCTTTCTTATGGTCCAAGAGACAAACTTATTTCTGCTAAAAGATAATATTTGTAGCTGAGGGCTGAATTGTGGGTGCACTCTGAGCTTGGTTGTTTTCTTGAATAAGGGCAAATCCCCAACGCTCTTGTAGCGCTGATAATGTTACCTAGTTTGGTAATGAATGAAACGTCTGCACGAAAACCACCAAGCTCAGAGAGCACCGAAGACCCCACTGGTTCTTTTTCTCATATCTGCCCATTTCTAACTTGCATTTGTGAGACCTTTAAAAGAGAGGTACATTTACCAGGACAGGGGCATCCATGAATAGAATAGAATAGAGCTGGAAGGGACCTTGGAGGTCTTCTAGTCCATCCCCCTGCTCAAGTACCCTACCATCTCAGACAAGTGACTGTCCAATCTCTTCTTAAAAACCTCCAGTGATGGAGCACCCACAACTTCTGGTGGCAAGTTGTTCTGCTGGTTAATTGTCTACAATGTTAGGAAGTTTCTCCTTAATTCCATGTTGCTTCTATAATAATAATAATAAAGTTGGAAGAGATCTTGGAGGTCATTTAGTCCAACCCTCTGCTCAGGCAGGAAACCCTATACCGTTTTGGACAAATCGCTGTCCAGTCTCTTCTTAAAAACCTCCAGTGTTGGAGCATTCACCGCTTCTGGAGGCAGGTTGTTCCACTGGTTAATTGTTCTCACTGTCAGGAAGTTTCTCCTTAGTTCTAGGTTGCTTCTCTCCTTGATTAGTTCTCTCTTTGGTCAGTTTCCAGAGTGTCCCAAAAAGTCAAGATGATATCCATGACTTTGTAACTGAAGTCCTTCTTCTTTGCATGTGAAGTGTGCGTGCAACACATGTGTCGCAGACTTTTGAATGCATCTCAAAGGAGTCCTAATGCTTTTGTGGGTCCCCCTGAGATGCAGCTGTATTAATTCCTGCTCATGCACAGTCCGTGTGTTTAGCTTCCTTAAGTGACACATTATAGAATCAGAAGATCAGCCGTCTCTCTAGAGGGTATACCGTAAACTCAAAGTTTCACCAAATTCTATGCCAGTGATCTAGAAATAAGCGTAGCTTCTAAACTTCCAGTGAAATCAGTGGAGTATAGGAAGACTTAACTGAAAATAATATTCAACCAGTTGCTCAAGAAGAAAGTCTGTATTTCTATGCTCTGCCGAATGAAAAACAAAATCCTTGCTCAAATTACTTGTAGCACGAGAATTGAGGCATTTGGCTAAATTTATGAAGTACAGATAATCTGTCCCCAAAGATGCTTTTTCATGAGGCAACTGGACTTTCTTGTTTTTCTTTGAAGACGTTTCGCTTCTCATCCCAGAAGCTTCTTCAGTTCTGACTGGATGTGGGAAAAGGAAGGATTTATACTCCTTGCAGACCGCTGGTCATTTGCCTCCTTTTAGAGAGTCCTTGAGGCCACTTGGAGGTTTAGCTGTGTCCTCAGGGTCCCCTGAGCGGTGCAAATGATTGTGGAGCCTTCTTGGAACTACTGAAAGGACCGTGTTGTAGACTGGAGATAGATGATGTCGTATCCCTCCCCTTCTGCTGCCAACACAACATAAAGGCCTACTTTAAACCCAAGAATCCACTAAGGCAGAAGCTTGTCCACCCAAAGGATGGAATACCCAAACAAGAACTGAGCAGTGTGGTATATGCAGTACAATGCAGTGAGACATGTGTGACTATGTACATTGGGGAAATGAAACAAGCCCTCCACAAACTCATGGCACAACGTAGGAGAACAAGAACATCAGGAGAAGATTCAGCAGTTCATCTGCATTTGAAAGACCAAGGCCGCTCTTTGGAAGACAGCAAAGTCCACATTCTGGACAGAGAGGACCGCTGGCTTGAAAGAGGCCATCTAGGTCCAAACTGAACAGCCCTCTCTCAACAGAGGGGGAGGGATATGACACCACACACCTCCTGTCTACAACACAGTCCTTTTAGCAGTCCCAAGAAGGCTCCGCGCCCATTTGCACCACTCAGGTGACCCTAAGGACACAGGTAAACCTCCAGGTGGCCTCCAGGACTCTCTAGGCAAATGACCAACTGTCTGCAAGGAGGAGAAGACCTACAAGGTCCCTTTCAACTCTATGATTCTATGTCCTATGAGTGTATCTTCGCTCTGACCAGAGAGACAGAAATTACCTCAGTGCTGAGGGAAATAAAGCAGGAAAACCCTTTCCAGTCAATGCTGAAAAATCGAAATTTCATTACTGACATATCCCCTTGCATGAATAAGTGGGAAACAATGAAAAATATAGAAGAACACAGGAAGGATTACACCTGGAGTGGTTCCACATCAAATAGTTGTTCGCAGATCAATAGGCTGCTGCCCCGGGTCCTTTTTCTAGATTGTTTTTTTTTTATTAGCTACAAACATAAACCTGTACAAATCTTTCTTCCCTCCCCACTGAGGGCATTTTCTGAACACGGAATCCTTTTATTGGTCTGTCTCCGAGAAGCATAAACAAGATGGCATCAAATGCTAGACCAGACCTATGAAAACATAATCCGTTTCCAGCACAGGTGTTATAATCCGTGAGGGGGAGTCTCTTCCTCTTAAAAATATAGATTTTACTGCACAATTCTGTGCCACAAAACCATGGAAGGAATAGAATAGAACAGAATGGAATGGAAATAGGAATAGGAATAGGAATAGGAATAGGAATAGGAATAGAATAGAATAGAATAGAATAGAATAGAATAGAATAGAATAGAATAGAATAGAATATAGAATATAGAATATAGAATATAGAATATAGAATATAGAATATAGAATATAGAAAAGAATAGAATAGAAACGAGAAGAGAAGAGAAGAGAAGAGAAGAGAAGAGAAAATATGGAATGGAATAGAATGAAATGGGAGAAAAGTGGAGAAGGGAAGGGAAGGGAAGGAAAGGGAAGGGAAGGGAAGGGAAGAGAAGAGTTGGAAGGGACCTTGGAGGTCATCTAGTCAAACCCCCTGCTCAGGCAGGAAACCCTATACCATTTTGGACAAATGGCTGTCCAGTCACTTCTTAAAAACTTCCAGTGTTGGAGCATTCACCGCTTCTGGAGGCAGGCTGTTCCACTGGTTAATTGTTCTGACTGTCAGGAAGTTTCTCCTTAGTTCTAAGTTGCTTCTCTCCTTGATGAGTTTCCATCCATTGCTTCTTGTCCTGCCTTCAGGTGCTTTGGAGAATAGCTTGACTCCCACTTTTTTGGGGCAGCCCCTGAGATATTGGAAGGCTGCTATCATGTCACCCCTATCCCATTTGACCAGATCTCTCAGGGTTCAAGGAAGGCAGTAAAGATAGTCCTCGATTTACAACAGTTCATTTAGTGACAGTTCAAAGTTACAACAACACTGAAAAATGTGACTTACAGCCGTTTTTCATACTTAGGACTGTTGCAGCCTCCCCATGGTCACAGGATCAAATTCAGACGCTTGGCCACTGACTCACATTTATGACGGTCGCAGTGTCCCCCGGGGGTCACGTGATCTCCTTTTGCGACCTTCTGACAGTCAATGGAGGTGCCAGATTCACTAAAACAGCCTCTGTTCCTAACTTAACAATGCAATGATTCACTTAACCAGTGCAGTGAGAAAGGTCGTAAAATGGGGCAAATCTCAATTAACAAGTCTCTCACTTAGTATTATCAATTTGGGGCTCAGTTGTGGCTGTAAGTCAAGAACTACCTGTATATTCACCACAATGTAAAAAAGATGTGGAGACTCTAGAAAGAGTGCAGAGAAGAGCAACAAAGATGATCAGGGGACTGGAGGCCAAAACATATAAGGAGCGGTTGCTAGAATTGGGGATGTCTAGTTTAATGAAGAGAAGGATGAGGGGGGACAGGATAGCAGCCTTCCAATATCTCAGGGGCTGCCCCAAAGAAGAGGGAGTCAAGCTGTTCTCCAAAGCGCCTGAAGGCAGGACGAGAAGCAACGGATGGAGACTAATCAAGGAGAGAAGCAACCTTGAACTAAGGAGAAACTTCCTGACAGAACAATTAACCAGTGGAACAACCTGCCTCCAGAAGCGGTAAATGCTCCAACACTGGAAGTTTTTAAGAAGAGACTGGACAGCCATTTGTCTGAAATGGTCTAAGGTTTCCTGCCTGAGCAGGGGTTTGGACTTGATGACCTCCAAGGTCCCTTCCAACTTTATTATTATTGTTATTATTATTATTTCAGAAACAAAGAGAGAAGGAACTACAATTTTACCTGCGTCCTCCACCCTCAGCTTCTTATTACTGGGATTTTCATCGCTGTCATCGTCCGACATGTCCATCTCTTCTTCTCTCCTGATCCCCATCAGTTGTTCGCTGTGAGCGTTCCTGAGTTCCTAAAAGAAAGCAAAACCCAACAAAAAAAAACAAACAAACTTTACTTTGTCAGTCGTGGCAGAAGCCAAAAATTCCACTTCCTGAAGTCAATTTGCTCCCTTTGAAAGGGCCACATCCCGTCTTGTCCCCTTCGCTCAAAAGAGCACTTTAGCGATGCTGATGGAGATGCGTTATTAATGTCTAGTTTTTCAAATTATGACGTTCTGCCTCGATGACGCTAGGTTTAAGTTACATACTAATTTGATTTTTAGGAGGGACGTGTTAACATAAAACGGTAATACGTTTCGGTAGAGCCTGACAAAGACATGGTTTTAAAAAATTAAGTACTTTGAAGAGATAATGATATTATTTTTTTAAAAAAACAACCCACTTTAGGAGGGTCCTGCCCTTTCTTGCTCAATATTTATTATTTGATTTTGAGAGAAGGATGGCAGATTGAAAGTGGAAACAGAAAGAAGAGCGTGGAAAACCTCACAGGCTGTTTTAGCTTCAGCCTAAAATTGCGGATACTTAGGTTAGACATTTCAAGTCCTATAGCGGAAAGCTTAAGCTCTTCATCCAAATGACTAAAAAAAAAATGTTGCCGTGAGGCATGGCCAAAATCAAATAGCATTGGGAATAATTTATCTATACCAGGTTGCTGTCCTTCATCTAATTATTATACTGTGGGGGTCCTTGGTGCTCTCTCAGCTTCATTGTTTTCTGACAGACATTTCATGACCCAACTAGGTAACATCATCAGTGCTAGAATGGAGGGGGAGTTCTGGAGACAAGGAGGAGGAGGAGGAGGAGGAGGAGGAGGAGGAGGAGACGACTGTGGGGTTCTTGTTGCTCTCTGAGCTTGGGATTTTCTTGCAGACATTACCCAACTAGGTAATATTATCAGCGATCAAGGGGAGTGTGGTTTGTTCTCTGTTAAAGTGGCTTGCCTGTCAGTGTTAGTGGAAATGTTCTTCGTTAGGCTGTTATTTATTGTTTGATTGCTTGTCTCAGTTGGCAGTTCCTTGGTTGGGATATTGTTTATTGCTGGATTGTTGGTATTAATCTTGGCGTTGATCTCTGCTTATCTGGGTATTGATTGCTGGCAAAGAGGTATTGTGGTCTTTTGGCTTTTTGATTGTCGCTTTTGAATGGTATGTAAATGTTATTTATCTCTATGTGCCTGTTGATGGCCGATTTGCCTGCAGGCTGAGCTTCTAGGAATTCTCTAGCATTTTTTGGACTTAGCTTGGTCTAGGATGCTCCCAGCGTCCCCGTTGAAACTATGATTAAGTATAGTAATGATTGTACCTTTAAGGTTTAAATGACTTTAAAAGAGAGAGAGTTTGAAAGTTGTGGCAATAACAGATTCTGCGTGTGATGTTAAAGCCAAAGCATCTCCTTCAGGTCGCGCCTTTTGAAAGCTCGCATCCTTTCCGAAATAAATTCTTCCTGTTTAAACTATGAACTTATCTATTTTGTGTGACCTTGATGGAGAGGAATCGGGACACAGCACTCCCGCATAAAACTGTTCCAGAAATTAGTTCGCATCAGATAAATCCATTTTACAGCACCAGAGAGAGATGAAGGCCTCGGGCTTATGTACATTTGTGAAACAAATGTTGGGGCTGAAGAGCCCATCTTCAGAAAAATTATCAACAGGAAAGAGAACACGGGAATGCAAACCACGTGTACACGGGCTTCATATCGAGTTGTTTTTCCCCCTTCTCAGAAAAGGTGACATTATAGCTCTCTTCCCTAATGGTGACACAAGGAAGATTGAGAGAATTCACTTTTAGTCTAATAATTATGTCAGATTGAACACAAGGATATAAACCAGGGGTGTGAAACTCAGTTTCACTGAGGGCCGCATCAGCATTGTGGTTGCCCTCGGGGGGCCAGGTGACTGTGGCCAGGGTGGGTCCAGCCTACTGGGTGGGTGTGGATGGAGTGGGTGTGGCCTACTGGGTGGGCATGGCCAGCTCTACATCATTCAAGAGTGCCTGTGGGGGCCTGGGCAGGAGTGGGACAGATCTGAGGGTCTCTGGCAGAAGGGAGGGGGACCGGGGCAAGTGCCAAGGCATGGTCCATTGGGGCAAGTGCCAAGATGGCCACCACAAAATTGTACATTGGCTCCTGGCTGGCCTGGGCCAAGGTAGTGGATGCCGTTCCCTCACTGTTTCCAGGATGGCTTCGTGGGCAACAGGAAACCACTTCGTGGGCCGCATCTGTCCCCCAGGCCTTGTGTTTGACATGTCTGATATAGACCAATGATGAGTGTAGCACTTTCTGGTCCAGAGACAGCCATTTTTTCTATTGAAAAAAGCCCAGTTCCCAGGGAGGTGATTTAAAATCTTTGGAAGAAGAAAAGAGAAGTCACTTCTGAGAAATAAGGGTGGTGTGCTATTTTATGCCTTGCAATAAATGTGCTAGGTTATCCCTTGCAATTAATGAGCGGCTCAAATAGTTTGTTGTAGAGATGCATCAATAAAATAATCCATTATCCTAGGGGCGCGTGCAGCCCTTAATCACCTCAGAAGTGCTGAAGCTGAGGGATGCAAGTTTTTTCCATACAAGGACTTGGAAACTCAAGAATAGCTCTCCAGTTTATTAGAACAGGGCTGCCCTAATAAATCCAATTTGCATTCTGTTCCAGAGACATTAGGAACTGTTTGGTCCAAACAACATATCTGTTTGTCTCAGATGGAAGAACCTAGAATATAATACACAGACCTAGATAATTGCCTGATTAGTTCATCACAAGGGTGGACATATGCCTGGCAGCCCGGTGTCATAGGAGTGGGGACAGGGCCAGAGCATTGTGTGACTGGAGTTATTTCGGAAGAAGGCAACATGAGTAGAAGACTGTCAACTAAGGGACCAAGAAGTATCTAACTGACTTCTGAAATTTGGAACCATTGCCTGGAGCAGGGGTCTGCAAACTCAGCCACTTTAAGACTTATGGACGTCAACTCCCCATAATTCCATGGCTGGCTGAGGAATTATGGAATTGTGGGAGTTGAAGTCCATAAGTCTTAAAAGCGGTCAAGTTTGTAGACCACTCGCCTTGAGTGAAAAAGTGACTTCTAAACTATGGTGCTGGAGAAGACTCCTGTTAGTCTCTTGGGCCGCAAGGCATTCAAACTGGTCAGTCGTAGAAGAGATCAACCCCGACTGCTCTTTAGAAGGCCAGATCCTGAAGTGGAAACTCAAGTACTTTGGCCACCTGATGAGAAGGAAGGACTAGAACTCACCATTCATAGTGATTGGCCCAAGGTCACCCAGCTGGCTTTCACGGCTAAGGCAGGACTAGAACTCCCTGTCACCTGGTGATTGGTCAAAAGTCACCCAGCTGGCTTTCATGGCTAAGGCAGAACTAGAACTCACCGTCTCCCGGGGATTGACCCCAAATCACCCAGATGGCTTTTATGCCTAAGGCAGGACTAGAACTCACCCTCTCCTGGTGATTGGCCCAAAGTCACCCAGCTGGCTTTCATGCTAAGGCGGGACTAGAACTCCCAGTCTCCTGGTGATTGGTTAAAAGTGACCCAGCCGGCTTTCGTGGCTAAGGCAGGATTAGAACTCACAGTCTCCCGGGGATTGGCCCCAAATCACTCAGGCTTTTGTCCCTAAGGTGGGACTAGAAGTCACCATCTCCCAGTTCCTAGCCCGGCACCTTAACCATTAGACTAAACTGACTCTCTTTCCGAATCAGAGAGATGCCTGCTGGGTCTTGGGAACAGGCGAAGGGTAGACACGCAAACAGTTTTGGGAGAGCGTTTTTGTCCTTACAGCTTTATTACTTTTAAAAAAGAGAAAAGCAAGGGACAGGGGAATAACCACCATTAAAAATTCAAGGACGCTTTGGTGAAAAGAAAAATAGAGTGTCTTGAATGCATCGTGGCAGATTAAATATTTAAACGTTAAGGAATTAATTCTCACCGTGAATATTTTCAACGTAGCGCATGGGGCAGGTGTATCAAATAAGCTTCAACGTTAATGGTTGTTTTTTTTTTTCAGTGTTAGGAAAATAGCAGCCTGATTAATTTTTTTTTTTAAAAAAAACCCTTTCCCTTTTTTTTATTTTTTATTTTTCGGCATTCGGGTGCACTCGTTGACGAATAATCCAAGGAAACATCGTACGATGTCTACATCCTAACAGCAGTGATCACAAAATGCTATTTGTTTTTAATTCATGCAGATATTACATCCAACGGTATTCCTATTCCATGAATTATCTATTTATTCAGGCAGCTCCATTGTTCTGAACAAGAGACACAATAATTCAATAAGTGACGCTTACCTTCTCACAGCATTTTTGTCGTTAGGCAAGGAAAGAAATAAAGGACTGTGGTGTTAACAATGCACCGAGAGGGCACTAAGGAAATGAATGCATAGCCAGTACTACTACTACTACTACTACTACTACTACTACTACTACTACTACTACTACTACTACTACTACTACTACTACTACTACTACTACTACTACTACTACTATTATTATTATTATTATTATTATAATAAAATCAAAATGAAGGGCTGGGACAAGGAAATGGGTCTTACTTTACAAAAAGTAAGGTGGGACACATGCCAGGTTATTGTGGCAGGCAGGGGCCAAAAAAGCAGATCTCTCTCTCATCTGTGTCTGTCTGTCTCTGTGTCTATCTGTACCCACCCACCCGTCTCTACACACACACACACACACACACACACACACACACACTGTCTTTCTCTAGCTATTATTTCTCTCTCTCTCTCTCTCTGTCTTTCTATTTCTATCTATCTATCCATCTATCTATCTATCTATCTATCTATCTATCTATCTATCCATCCATCCACCTATCCTCTCTTTCCTATCTATACCTATCTATCCATCCATCTCTCTCTCTCTCTCTTTATATACACACACACATATACATATATAAACACACTGTCTTTCTCTAGCTATTATTTGTCTGTCTGTCTCTCTCTCTTTAATATGTCTTTCTGTTTCTATCTATCTATCTACCTACCTACCTACCTATCCATCCATCCATCCACCTATCCTCTGTTTCCTATCTATATCCATCCATCCATCCATCCATCCATCCATCCATCCATCCATCCATCCATCCATCCATCCATCCATTCATCCATCCGCCTGCCTGCCTGCCTATTTATCTATCTATCTATCTATCTATCTATCTATCTATCTATCTATCTATCTATCTATCTATCTATCTATCTATCTATCCATCCATCCATCCATCCATCCATCCATCCATCCATCCATCCATCCACCTATCCTCTCTCTCTCTCCCTCTCCTTCTCTCTTCATGGTCAGGCTGGATTCTTCTGGCACCAGTGAGGGACACCAGAGAGACAGTGGGGGTCAGGTTTGCCCCCCCCAGTTGAAAGAACTGCTGGCATGTATCACAGGGGGCATCCCACACAAACCCTTTATCCATGGGAAGGGTGTAGCCGCTGCATACATTTACAAAGTGCCCTGATCCCGAGAACCATCATTCACACATGATATTAAGCTTGATGCATGGATCACAACGCAACCCCCAACTAAGCCACTGTCAGAAAACAGGAAATAATCTACATGCAAAGCACAAAACTCCAAGAAAATGAGTCAAGCCACATTTGCATAATATGGTCAATAAATTAAACATGTAAGAAATTCTCTCTCTCTCTCTCTCTCTCTCTCTCTCTCTCTCTCAAAAGGGATGTAGGAAAAACGATTCTTCTTCCTTCATTTCTCATCATGCACATGCATTGAACAAAATCAAGATGTCCAGATGGGCACTGAATTTAACTTTTGCCTCCACTTCCCCAAATCTGGCTGTTTCTGGTTCTCCTCTATTGCTAAATGTAACCAGGTATTTAAACTCAGGATGCATCTCCTTGGTTGTCTTGGCTACCATACCTATTTGCAAGTAAACTAACAGGTGTGGTTAAGTAGAGCAGGTGGAGATTTTGCTCTGAGCAGAGCAAGTTAACAACTAAGATAAATCAGGTAGACCTCAGTGACCGTTTGGTCTGATTTTGAGTCCCCTCGTTCTGTCTGATACCTTATGTCCTATCACTGCTGTCTCCAGGATGGGTGTCAAAATGGACAAGATAGGGGATGAGCAATGAATGGCAAACTCTTGTTATATTCAGTACCAGCTTCTATATAGACCAGGGGTCTTCAAACCTGGCCCTTTTATGACTTGTGGACTTCAATTCCCAGAATTCCTCAGTTCGTGTGAGGGAACTATGAGCCTTTTATGACTTGTGGACTTCAACTCCCAGAATTCCTAAGTTAGTGTGAGGGAACTATGACCCTTTGATGACTTGTGGACTTCAACTCCCAGAATCCCTCAATCAGCGTGAGGGAACTATGAGCCTTTTATGACTTGTGGACTTCAACTCCCAGAATTCCTTAGCCAGCGTGAGGGAACTATGACCCCTTTATGACTTGTGGACTTCAACTCCCAGAATTCCTCAGCTAAGCACCCGTGCCTGGCTTAGGAATTCTGGAAGTTGAAGTCCACAAGTCATAAAAGGGCCAAGTTTGAAGACCCTTGACACAGATGTTCAAAAAAGGTCTGGTCCACCACAATGCTTCATCTACCATCCTGTAGATGTTGATCTTTCCTTGCAGATGCTTCTGACATCCATCCTTTTGTCCTATTCAAGTCCCTGGCCTGAGATGCAGAAGGGTTAATCTTGAAAAAAAGACAGCATCTAGGCATGTCAACTGGTTGAATTTCATTTCTCTTGGAAAGGCTGAGAGGATGTCTCAAAACCCTACGAAATCTACATTTTTTAAAAAATGTCTATGGAGATTCTCCGTCATCCAGGTCATACTTGTTTTAGTGCTTTTTTTTTTCCAAAAGGCAACTGGACTTTCTTGTTTTGGCTGAAGACGTTTTGCTTCCCATCAGGAAATGTCTTAGTTATGCACATTGGGATAAATACCCTTTGAATGGTGCGGGAGTATGAACGGATTTCCACCCAAAAAATAAAATAAAATTGCAGACTACAGGATTCGGGTGGCCCCCGAGAGCACAGATCAATCTCCAAGTAGCCTCAACAATTCTCAGAGGGAGTTGTTGTTAGTTATGAAGTCATGTCCGACCCCTCGTGACCCCATGGACCACGTTCCTCCAGGTCTTCCTTTCCTCTGCCATCTTCTGGTGGCAGTCTTCTCATTAGGTGGCCAAAGTCCTTGAGTTTCAACTTCAGGATCTGGCCTTCTCAAGAGCAGTCAGGGTTGATTTCCTCCAGGCCTTCCTGTCCTCTGCCATCTTCTGGAGTCCACTGAAGCTCACGCCTATTGCTTCAGTGACTGCATCCAGCCCCCTCCTTCTCTGTCGTCCCCTTCTTCTCTTGCCCTCCATCTTTCCCAGCATCAGGCCCTTCTCCAGTGAGTCCTTCCTTCTCATTAGGTGGCCAAAGTACTTGAGTTTCCACTTCAGGATCTGGCCTTCTAAAGAGCAGTCGGGGTTGATCTCCTCTAGGACTGACCGGTTGGATCGCCTTGCAGTCCAGGGGACTCGCAGGAGTCTTCTCCAGCACCAGAGTTCAAAGGCCTCCATTCTTTGGCGCTCAGCCTTTCTTATGGTCCAACTTTCACAGCCCTACATTGCAACTGGGAGTACTAACAACCAGAAGACTGCAAAGAATATAAATCCTTCTGTTCTCCACCATTCAGTCAAAACTGAAGAAGTTTCTTGGATAAGAAGAGAAATGACTTCCAGCAAAACAAGAAAGTCCATCTGCCTTTGGGGAAAAAAGCATGTTTAGTACATTTTTTTAATGTTCTTTTTTTAATAAGGCCAGGAAGCTGTCATGATTTACTGAGGGCTCTCTCCCCCCCCCAACACACAGACACACTTCTGTAAGACTGTAGGTGAACTTGGGGTTTTCATCAGGATTAGGAAGAAGTTTTCTTCTGATGTCTGGGTTCAAGAAACTCTTTGAAAATTTTGCTATCACTGCATCCATAAAACAAAAGGAAAAAAACCCTCATCCTTGATAGGACTCAAAAGATGTAAAATGTGGGATTCCTGCTGCAGTGTGCTATCCTATAAAGTTTGGATTATGGACAATTAATTTTCTAAGGTCAAATTGGGAAAATTACCTCCTCTTTCCTAAGCTAGTACTAATTCAATAAGAAATTTGGATTTCCGATATGTCCTGAACAATTATTTTGTTATAAATATTCATGAGGAGGAATATTGTCTGAAACCAATCTGCTTTGTCCAATAGCTTCATCTGGTTGCAGACAATATTGTGATGAATTAAATTCATTTTGGAATTTACGAACTCCAGCACTATAACATAAATGTTAAGGTGACTTTGCTAATTCTCTCAATTAGCCATTTTAGTGGAAGGGATATGGTCTCCAAAGAGTTTCAGCTGCATAAACTGTTTGCAGAGACTCTGGAAACAGTCCTTAATTACTTCTACACACTCCGATTGCGGCAATTAAAGATTGCTGAACAAAGCGTAATCAAGCACAGGACCCCTTTCGTTTGCCTGTGAAATGATGGATAAAGCAGAAAAGAGAATTCACCCACCTCGGAGTGTTTGCGCCAAATATCTATGTTCTTCCGTTGAGCTTTCGAGAAATGGTCCCAAGCTTTTTGTCGGATGGAAGCGTTGAAAACGGCCACAATCTGCTCAACTTTGGTGAACAAGGAAGTCAAACAAGACAAGCAATTTATGTTGTGATTCTCTAAAGGAAAGCCCAACAAAGACACAAGGAGCCTAAGGATGACATCACTGCTGGAGTGACCTCATCCCGAGACTTCCAAACCAGTGGTGGGATTCAAATGTGGGAACAACCGGTTCTCTGCGTGGAGGCCGCTTCCGGAAGTCCATTAGCTCCCGGTTCTGCCGAAGGGGTGAGAACTGGCTGAATCCCACCACTGCTCCAAACGTGTGTCTTTTCTGTACTTACATTTCAGATCTGTTGGAGGTGTCCTCCTTCAAGTCTCTCCTCACAACTTTAGCCTATACCAGTTGCACCCTGATAACTCACAGAGCTGCATGCAATTCATTGCTTCTACAGTTGTGACAGTTTTGACTTGTGTGCTTTCAAGCAGAAGGGACCTTGGAGGTCTTCTAGTCCAGCCCCTTGCTCAAGTAGGAGACCCTCTACCATTTCAGACCGGTGGCTGTCCAGTCTCTTCTTAAAAACCTCCCGTGATGGAGCACCCACAGCTTCTGGAGGCAAGCTGTTCCACCGGTTAATTGTTCTCACTGTTAGGAAGTTTCTCCTTAATTCCAGGTTGCTTCTCTCCT
Organism: Crotalus helleri; assembly: GCA_024509115.1. Taxonomy (NCBI): domain Eukaryota; kingdom Metazoa; phylum Chordata; class Lepidosauria; order Squamata; family Viperidae; genus Crotalus; species Crotalus helleri. The sequence continues at coordinate 2,457,739 of JAKSXO010000056.1, read as the reverse complement.
TGATCAGTTTCCATCCATTGCTTCTTGTCCTGCCTTCAGGTGCTTTGGAGAATAGGTTGACCCCCCCCATCTTTGTGGCAGCCCCTCAAATACTGGAATGCTGCTGTCATGTCCCCCCCAGCCCTTTTTTCTCTAGACTAGACTAGCCAAGCCCAAACCTTCAACCTTTCTTCATTTGTTTTAGTCTCCAGGCCTTGAATCATCTTAGTTGCTCTTCTTTGCACTTTTTCCAAAGTCTCAACATCTTTTTTTGTAATGTGGTGACCAAAACTGGATGCAGTATTCCAGGTGTGGCCTTACTAAGGCTTTATAAAGAGCAGTTAGAGCCTTACTTAGTAAACAGTTAGAGCCTTACTAAGGCTCTAACTGCTGTGCCAAGGTGGCGCAGCAGTTAGAGTGCAGTACTGCAGGCCACTTTAGCTGACTGTGTTCAGCAGGTCAGCGGTTCAAATCTCACCGGCTCAAGGTTGACTCAGCCTTCCATCCTTCCGGGGTAGGTAAAATGAGGACCCAGATTGTTGGGGGCAATGTAAATATATATATACATTGCTTACTGGTGTACACCGCTTAGAGAGTGCTTGCACTTAAAGCGGTATATAAGTCTCATAAATTAAATAAATAAATAAAGCGATAGTAATTTCCCATGATTTTGATTCTATGCCCCTGGTTTTGGCCGCTGCCGCACATGGATGGCTCACGTTTAAGTCATCATCCACTAGGACTCTCACCCTTTACTGTTTTTGAACCAGGTTTCACCTAATCTGTACTTGTACCTTTGGTTTTTCCTGCCTAGATATTAAAACCTTGCTTTTCTCCATATTCTGATGGATACGGCCTATTGTTCAAGTCTGTCCAGATCTTTTTGGAACTGACCTTCTCTTCTGGGGCGTTGGCTTTTCCTGCCATCTTAGAGTCATCGGCAAATGTGATGAGTTCCCCTTCTCTTCTATGCTAATTTAGAGAAGTATAGAAAACCAATTTGTACCTTCGGAAGCTATAATCCAAAGGCTGAGCGCCAAAGAATGGAGGCCTTTGAACTCTGGTGCTGGAGAAGACTCCTGCGAGTCCCCTGGACTGCAAGATGATCCAACCGGTCAGTCCTAGAGGAGATCAACCCCAACTGCTCTTGAGAAGGCCAGATCCTGAAGCTGAAACTCAAGTACTTTGGCCACCTAACGAGAAGAAAGGACTCACTGGAGAAGAGCCTGATGCTGGGAAAGATGGAGGACAAGAGAAGAAGGGGCGACAGAGAAGGAGGTGGCTGGATGGAGTCAGAAGCAGGAAGCGTGAGCTTAAAGGGACTCCAGAAGATGGCAGAGGACAGGAAGACCTGGAGGAGATCAACCCTGACTGCTCTTGAGAAGGTCAGATCCAGAAGTTGAAACTCAAGTACTTTGGCCACCTAATGAGAAGGAAGGACTCACTGGAGAAGAGCCTGATGCTGGGAAAGATGGAGGGCAAGAGAAGAAGGGGACGATAGAGAAGGAGGTGGCTGGATGGAGTCCCTGAAGAAGGAGGCGTGAGCTTCAAAGGACTCCAGAAGATGGTAGAGGACAGGAAGGCCTGGAGGAACATTGTCCATGGGGTCGTGAGGGGTCGGACATGACTTCGCAACTAACAACAACAACAACAACAACAAAGCTATAATCCTAATTTTACCTAAGAACATGCTCCGGTGGACTTAATGGATCTTAGTTTTTAACAGACATGTATAAGATTATATTCTTATTGAATAAAGTGTTAAGGAAATTCCCAAAGTGGGACTGGAGTTAATCTAAAGAAGATGGCACCATTAGCTTACTTATCCCTTTTAATGTTCTCTTTTCTTCTCCCTTGTGGGCAAAGGTATTCTGTGAAACATTTAAGCCCGCTTATCCCTCTTTGCACCATACAACGACTCCTCGGCTTACAACAGTTTGGTTTAGTGGCCATTCAAAGTCACAACGACACTGAAAAAAGTGACTTAGCCATATGTCTATTGCTAATTTACATAAGAAACATGGGAGATATCAGAAGCCAAAAGGACATCTGCATTTTAAATCATATTCTTTTCTTGTGTTCTTTTATCCTAATGGTCCCCTCCTTCTCCCTCCTCTCTTTTTCTTTTAGACATTACATTTCCAAATCAAAGGATAACATTTGAGTCTGCCAAGCAACTGCAAATGAAATGTCACTCAGGCCTTATAAGTAGCTAAAATAAAAAATATTGCAAATCCAATTCCTAAGTGCCGCAGTTGACGGATTCACTCTAGCAGGAAGCTGTGACAGTTAATTCAGTAAATATGTGTATTTCGTTTTGGCAAAGGGATCCTCATCTCTGCAAAGCTAAGAGAAACTCTTCCCACTTTACACCAGTAAGACTCTGGTTTGTGTTATTCCTGCGGAAGTAAATTTTTTATCTTCCCTGCTGTTTTCAAATATGATCTGATAAGCCTTGATGAGGGATAGAATCAAGATCACGTGAAATATTAATACCACTTTACAAGGCCTTGGTAAGGCCACACTTGGAATACAGCATCCGGTTTTGGTCACTGTGATGTAAAAAAGATGTTGAGACTCTAGAAAGAGTGCAGAGAAGAGCAACAAAGATGATCAGGGGACTGGAGGCTAAAGCATATAAGGAACGGTTGCTGGAATTGGGTAGGTCTGGTTCAATGAAGAGAAGGATGAGGGGGGACATGATAGCAGTCTTCCAATATCTCAGGGGCTGCCCCAAAGAAGAAGGAGTCAAGCTATTCTCCAAAACCCCTGAAGGCAGGACAAGAAGCAACGGGTGGAAACCTATCAAGGAGAGAAGCAACCTGGAACTAAGGAGAAACTTCCTGACAGTGAGAACAATTAACCAGTGGAACAACCTGCCTCCAGAAGCAGTAAATGCTGCAACACTGGAAGTTTTTAAGAAGAGACTGGACAGCCATTTGTCTGTAATGGTATTGGGTTACCTGCCTGAGCAGGGGGTTGGACTTGATGACCTCCAAGGTCCCTTCCAACTTGATGATGATGATGATGATGATCACCTGTGTCTCTGTCTTGATTTAAGAAGGTTATTCTGGATTTAACCTAGTGCCTTTTGCTTGAACTAGGGATTGTGCAATTTGAATTTTACACATTGAATTTTACAAACTGTTTTATAAGTGTTACCGACTTGAACGGACGCATTGTGCCATTTGAATTTTACAAACCGAGCGTGCAATTTGAATTTTACAAACCATGTACGATTCCCAAAGGTGATCCTTCATGCTGAGCACGGACTTCTGATTTCCCAAAGTTTAACTTTTTTTCTTTAGACATGCTACCTAGGTAGAACAATCACTTCTTGTGGGACTCTCAGCTTTGTACTTCAGTTTTAAGTTTAAAAAGCCTGCTCAGATTTAAAATGGGCCCCTTCAACTACATTTCTAAAATCTCAGCTTTTTTCTGCTGACTCCGCTGCCTTATTGTATCAAAAAGCAGATGCTGTTCCTAAGGAATTAAACATGGCAATTCTCTACTACAGGAAATTCTACCAGCACCAACCCTATAAAATAAGTCTGGGTGACAATTTCTACTTTATAAGGATGGAATTGGTTCTGCTCGGCACGAAGGTATGTCTGCACCAAAGATACACCTTCTGTATTTCTCTAATACTGAGTAGAACCAATTCCATCCTTATAAAAGAAGAAATTGTCATCCAGACTTATTTTATAGGGCAAGTGCTGGTAGGATTTCCTACCTTAAAAATGCCTCTATTTTGTTCCCAAGGATTGGAGCGCTAGATAACTTTTCCATAACTTTAATGTTTGGAAAGCATCCCTGGAAATAACTATTATTAACTATTATTACACAGAGCTTTCACCCAAAATATATATAACAATGGCTCTTTACAAAATTTAATTGAATATTTTGATTTTTAATTTAGCTTTTAATTTAATTTATTAAACCTGCACGCCACCCGGCTCTCAACCGTCAAACAAAGAAATTACAATAAAATCATTTAAAAAAAAAAAGGTAGAAGATGGCAAGTATGATGAAGAAGGTATTTTACTTCCAGCTCATCTTCCTCTTGTTTACATGAAGAGACCAAGCAAAACAGCATTAGAAGAAGATGGGTGGAAAGGGAACAGACACCTTAAGGATGAGAGCAAAATCTCTGGAAGCGGGACAAGACGCAACAGATGGAAACTAATCTTAGTACCTCTTTATAAAACCCTTGTAAGACCACCACCTGGAATACTGCAGCCAATTTTGGTCACCATATCACAAAAAAAGACGTTGAGTGTTTGGAAAAAGTTCAGAGAAGAGCAACGAAGATGATCCAAGGCCTGGAGACCAAAACATACGAAGAAACGACTGCGGGACTTGGGTCTGGCTAGTCTAAAGAAAAGAAGAAATAGGGGAGACACGATAGCAGCATTCCAATATTTGAGAGGCTGCCACAAAGAAGAAGAGGGGGTCAAATTATTCTCCAAAGCACCAGAAGGCAGAACAAGAAACAATGGATGGAAACTAACCAGTTAGAGAAGCAACCTGGAATTAAGGAGAAACTTCCTGACAGTGAGGACAATTAACCAGTGGAACAGCTTTGCCTCCAGAAATCGTGGGTGCTCCATCACTGGAGGTTTTTAAGAAGAGACTGGACAGTCACTTGTCTGAGATGGTATAGGTATTCCTGCTCGAGCAGGGGCTGGACTAGAAGACCTCCAAGGTCCCTTCCAGCTCTATTCTATTCTAATCAAGAAGAGAAGCAACCTAGAACTAAGGAGAAATTTCCTGACAGTTAGGACAATTAACCAGTGGAAGGGATTTCCTCCAGAAGTTGTGGATGCTCCATCACTGGAGGTTTTTAAGAACAGATTGGACAACCACTTGTCTGAAATGGCACAGGGTTTCCTGCCTGAGCAGGGGGTTGGACTAGAAGACCTCCAAGGTCCCTTCCAACTCGGCCATTCTGTTATCTGCCCACCCACCCCTCTCCGTACCCCAATATCAACTTTCTGTGACAAATACCTGAGCCGAGTGTCACGTTTCAACTTGTCCTAGGTGCGACGAATCCAGCTGCTAAATGATATACCAATTTGCATATACTTATGATTCAGGTTTTGTATTTCATAACCTTATTAAATTAATTGGAATAAGTATAGGAGACTACGAAAGGGCTATCACTAAGGAATCTATTTTATTAACAATGTAATTTAGATTCTAATCATTCTTCTGTTGCACCTATTACCAGGGCAAAGAGCACTGAACTTAATCAACAGCCTGGGTATAATTAATTAATGGCAGAAGGCTCCAGCAGAACAATTTCTTGAAGATGCAAGGAAAAGGTGCGCTGCTATTTTAAGGGGGTGCGTATTAAAACTCGGAAGCTCTTGAACTTTGAAATGACTGACTACGAAAAACAACTTCTATTCAGTTCCCACTGCGGGTTTTGCGACGTTCAGACGGCTTCCTGGTTGAGTTCGCTTGTTGGAAGCCAGCAGGTGCCAACTCAGATAAACAATCAAACAGTAAACAACAGCCAAGTCAAGGAACTGCCAAGAAGAAAAGAACACTCCCCCCAACACGGACTGGGCGAACCACAGAAAGCAAACCCTCCTCCCTTCTAGCATTGATGACGTTACCTAGTTAGGCAATGAAATGTCTTCAAGAAAACCACCAAGCTCAGAGAGCATCAAGGATCCCACAGTCCTCCTCCTCCTCCTCCTCCTCCTCCTCCTCCTCCTCCTTCTCCTCCTCTTCCTTCCTCCTTCCTTCTCCTCATGTCTCTGCAAACCCCCTCCTTTCTACCATTGTTGATGCTAGCTAGTTAAGTCATGAAACATCTCCAAGAAAACAATCAAGCTCAGAGAGCACTAAGAACCTCACTGTCCTCCTCCACCATCACCTCCTCCTCCTCCTCCTTTTCTGCTCTACAAACTCCTAGCATTGAAGATGTTCCCTAGTTGGGTCATGGAACATCTGCAAGAAAACAACCAAGCTCAGAGAGCATCAAAGATCCCACAGTCTCCCTCCTCCTCCTCCTCCTCCTCCTCCTCCTCCTCCTCCTCCTCCTCCTCCTCCTCCTCCTCCTCTCTACAAGCACTGATAATGTTCCCTAGTTGGATCATGAAAATCTGCAAGAAAACCACCAAGCTCAGAGAACACAAAGCAGTCCGCAATTCAACCTTCATACGACCTCCCATATTCTAATTGAGCCCAGTGGTCTCCAGAATCATCCAGATGACCATCTGGAAGACCATCGTTGGGGAGCAGACGTTCTTTAGCTACCCACCCTCTTTGCTCCTGTCTCAGTTGTCATCAGCTCCACGAAGGAGCACCTCTCCCTCAATACTTTGTCATACACGACCCAGACAATTCTATCTGGAAAAACTAGCTGTGTATCTTTGCTCTCAAGAAGTCCACTGGGAGTAGGAGTCTTCTCATGTAACCAATGTGTAGCCCCCTTTTCCATCAAGGTTTTCTCAAAACCTCACCCAATTTGCATGCAAGCTTTGGATCCATAGCTATAAACACAATCGACAATGCAGCAATGTTGTAAAACCCCATTGCCTAACAAAGAGGGGACATCCTGAGAACATCCTTTTGGGTGATTTTCTTTGCTGGATTAGATCTTCATGCTCTTTTTCACTGTAATCCTCTCTTTGGGATCTAATAGCTGTTAGAACTTTAAATCCAGCAGAACAGCTGAGCAAGGAAGAAACTTAGACAGAGAGTCCTTGACTTAACAACAGTCCATTTAGTGTCCATTCAAACGTACAATGGCGCTGGAAAAAATGACCGTTTTTTCCATGGCAGTGTCCCCGTGGTCATGTGATCAAATTCAGATGCTTAGCAACTGCCATGGACTTATGACGGTTGAGATGTCTGTGGGTCACGTGATCCCCTTTTGCGATATTCTGACAGGCAAAGTCAGGGGTAGGCAACCTCGGCTCTTTTATGACTGGTGGACTTCAATTCCCAGAATTCCACAGCCAGCATGGCTCAGCTGGGAAACCTCTCCCTTTCCCCTCAGCATGGCTGGCTCAGGAATTCTGGGAGTTGAAGTCTACCAGACATAAAAGAGCCAAGGCTGCCTACCCCTGGTATAGGGTATATATGGTATAGGATGGGGTAGGCAACCTTGGCTCTTTTATGACTCATGGACTTCAACTCCCAGAATTCCTGAGCCAGCATGGGGGAACTATGGCCCCCTCATGAGTCGTGGACTTCAACTCCCAGAATTCCTGAGCCAGCATTGGGGAACTATGGCCCCCTCATGACTCCTGGACTTCAACTCCCAGAATTCCTGAGCCAGCCTGGCTCAGCTTGGAAACCTCTCCCTTTCCCCTCAGCATGGCTGGCTCAGGAATTCTGGGAGTTGAAGTCCACGAGTCATAAAAGAGCCAAGGTTGCCTACCCCTGGCCTATACCATAAATACCCTATACCAGGGGTAGGCAACCTTAGCTCTTTGATGACTCATGGACTTCAACTCCCAGAATTCCTGAGCCAGCATGGGGGAACTATGGCCCCCGCATGACTTGTGGACTTCAACTCCCAGAATTCCTGAGCCAGCATAGCTCAGCTTGGAAACCTCTCCCTTTCCCCTCAGCGTGGCTGGCTCAGGAATTCTGGGAGTTGAAGTCCACGAGCCATAAAAGAGCCAAGGTTGCCTATCCTTGAGCAAAGTCAACGGGGGAGAGCCAAATTCACATCACAACCGGGTCGCTAACTTAACAAACGCAATGATGCACTTCACAAATGTGGCAAGAACAGTTGTACAATGGGAGGCAACATAAATTTTGGGCTCAGTTGCGGTCGTAACATGAGGGCTATGTGTAATGGCAAGGAAGGATGGAGAAGCAGTTTCCAAATTTTGGACACTTTAGTTAGGATTGGGACAGGAAGGCTGAAATAAGAAATGATACATCTTGGCTCTCCAACTTAGTTTTGGGTTTCTACATATAGAATGTCTACATTTCTGAGGTTGCATCTTCCCCGCCACGTTTGGAGTCATCAAAAACCTCCTTTCCAGATATTCTGCTTCTTCTTTTTCCCTGTTGACAATACAATCCTAAAGCTTAAAAATGAGAAATGTAACACCTTCCGTCTTTTTTCTCAATTATCGTCTTCCTAAGTGGGTCGCGACTCAAAAGAGTTTTCTCTAGGGAGGCTGTGGATCTCACTGCTTAGACATACTAGCAAACTGAGACTTTTCTTTGCCATTAGAAGAGAGAGGGAGGGAGGGAAGGAGGGAGGAAGAGAGAGAGACAGAGACAGACAGACAGACAGACAGACAGACAGAGACAGAGAGAGACACAGAGAGAGAAATATATAAAGACGATCAAGTTTCAGAATTGCAAAAGGCCTGATGCTTCTAACCAAGCTGTAGCTGAACAGCCCTGTACAACAGAAGGACACGACAATAAGCGCCATTAAATATTCATCAGCAAACATCTGCAGATTTATCTCCTGTCCTATAAAATTTTCATTAAGCAGATGCAACATTTTGTGTTGTCAATAAGTAAAAGACTGAAAATCATTTCTTTTCTTTCTTTCTTTCTTTCTTTCTTTCTTTCTTTCTTTCTTTCTTTCTTTCTTTCTTTCTTTCTTTCTTTCTTTCTTTTCAATTTATACAGCACGGATGAAAAGAAGTGTGCTGTTTCTCAAAGACATCCTCCCAAAATACTAGCCTTATAACAGGGGTCCCCGACCTTGGCCCCTTTAAGACTTGTGGACTTCAATTCCCAGAATTCCCCAGCCAGCCATGCTGCTTTGGAACTCTCAGAAATTATATTTCATATAGATCAGTGTTTCTCAACCTTGACAATTTTAAGGCATGTGGACTTCAACTCCCAGAATTCCACAGCCAGCATTGCTGGCTGTGGAATTCTGGGAGTTGAAGTCCACATGCCTTAAAATTGTCAAGGTTGAGAAACACTGATATAGATGGATGAATGGATTGGATGGATGGATAGATGGATGGATAGATGGACGAATGATATAGGTCATCACCTCCCTATTCCATATATTTAGTGTGGATGGGTATTATCTGCAGAGGCCAACCCATTCTTCAAAGATCTTGGTTGCTGGAAAAAGAAGCAACATGTGGATACTTCTTGGATTTTCATACCACCCAACTGCACCACGGAAGAACAATCTGTATCACCGGTTCAGCACCGCTTAAACAAGAAAGAAAGAAAACCGTTCCCCCCGTTGCAAAAATCAATCCATGTCCTCTTAATTTACTACAGAAAGGAAAAGAGAATTCAGGCCCTGAGATGCAGAATAAGCAAATTAATTAGTGCAGTGATACTGAATTAAAACTTAAATACATTAGTGCAACTGGGACCTAAATGTTAATGGCTATTAAACTGGCTGGAAATACCAAGGAAAGCATCCATCTCACCAGGATACCAGCATAGACAAGGCAGGATATATAGCTTTCCCACTGCATGGAAGGACAATAAGAGCTACTCTGTATCCCTTCGAGAATGCAGCTTGAAGATGCTAAAAGACCTTGGTCTCATGCTTGTAAGACTGGATGAAGGACACAGAACATAGAATAACAGAGTTAGGAAGAACCATGGAAGTCTTCTAATCAAGCTTGAGCAGGAGACGCTATACCATTTCAGACAAATCATTGTTTAGTCTCTTCTCAAAAGTCTCCAGTGTTGGAGCACCCACAACTTCTGGAGGCGAGTTGTTCCACTGATTAATTGTTCTATCAGGAAATTCCTCCTTAGTTCTAGGTTGCTTGTCTCCTTGATTAGTTTCCATCCATCCTTGTCCTGACTTCAGGTGCTTTGGGGAATAGGTGGACCCCTTCTTCTCCATGTGACAGCCTCTCAGATATTGGAAGACTGCTATCATGTCACTCCTGGTCCATCAGGCTCATGCTGGTGAGGATCATCTCCATTGCTTGTGTTCTGTTCTAGGTGGCCAGTCCTTGTTGAGGGATGAGACAAAATTGGACAAACTACAATTTGAGCCAGAAATGTAATTTCCTGAACAGTTTAAGATTTGGATATATTTGTCGAGCTCCCAAGAACCAAGAAAGACACATAGAATTACTTCTGAAACGCTTCCTTTGTGGTCCTTCGCCTACAGACAGAGATCTTGCCAAATTAAAACGACTACTTGGACCATAAAAAGTGTGCTCAGAAAGTGGCTAGGGAGGAGTCATCTGAACCCTCTTTTCTCCCAACCAAACTATCTAAATTCCACTCTCTCTTTGTCTCCTGGCATGCAGACCTCCTCCTGGGAATCCAGACTACAATCCACCACATCAGCTCTATGTAGTTATAGATTTGTGGATTGACCGGCAGAGATGTTTTGGTTTTTTTTTTAAGCCATGTTGAACATCAGTACTTTTTCACAGTACTGGCTAAAATGAGTATGTAATGAACAGTGAGAACAATCAACCAGCTTGTCTTCAGAGGTTGTGGGTGCTCCGTCACTGGAGGTTTTTAAGAAGAGACAGGACAGACACCTGTCTGAAATTGTTATCAGGTCTCTTGCTTGACCAGAGGGTTGGTTGAGAAGACCAAGATCCCTCCAATAATGTTCTATGAAATGTTTTCATTCTGATGGTTTGGCAGCTGCAGTTGGTTTCTGGATGCGGGAGATTTAGTTATGATGAAGGTTCATCTAGCCCAGTGGTTCTCAACCTCGAACGACCATTTCACGGGGGTCGCCAAACAACGCAGTCCGCCATTTTTTTCCCCCTTTTCCTTAGCTGTGCTACTCCCTTTTATTCTATTGGCTTTTGAAAGCCAATAGAATAGACTCTCTTGAATAGAGTCTAATTCTATTGGCTTTCAAAAGCCAATAGGAATTGTCCAGGCTCTCTCTGCCCTGCTGAGCCCGCCAAAAGTCCCATTCTGCAAACGGTGCTGCACCAGTTGAGTAGTCCTCGACTTACGACCGGTTGAGTAGTCCTCGACTTATGACCGGTTGGGGGTCAAGGCATTAAAAAGGTTGAGAACCACTGATCTAGTACCTTCTTGGACAGGGTCCCCGTTATATAGATGGTACCTTTAACCCTTCAAATGGTTATCTTTGGAGCAGATGTGCACTGTCATTCTGATACAGGTTGATGGACTGCACAATTAAAGACTCAACAGTGATATTTTGGTGTCGCCATCAAAGTGTTGCTCTGATCAACTATATCTCTTGACTGCCTTGGTCACTTTCTGGATCAGAGGTCATCAAACTTTAAGATGGATGGACTTCAACTCCCAGAATTCCTTAGCCGATTCTGGGAGTTGAAGTCCACTCATCTTGAAGTTGAATTCTGGGAGTGGAAGTCCACACTCTTCTACATCTGGAATGACATGGGTCACTTTCTTCCAGCTCTTCTTCACAAGTGACCACTTGGAGATTCCGTTAAAGCTGAAGAAGCTTTTTGGAGGAGAAGCAAACATGTTTTCAAGGAAAGAAAGAGAGAAAGTCCAGTTGCATTTTGGAAAAGCACCTTTAGGACCTGGATGATTGAGAATCTCCATAGATATTTCACCACCTGGAGATCATCGCCACTGAACAGAATGGGACATTGCAAATATGTCTCTATTCGGGACTGAGAAAGTTTTACATTTTCAGATCCTACGGTTCTGTCAGACGCCAAAGGATAGCTGCAGATAGTTTTGCTCCAGTTTCATCTTGAGCAAATTAACATCTGAAGAACTGATCTCAACCAAGTAATTTCCCAAGATTAAGCAACGATAGGGACGGGTGGAAAATTAATTATCCCGATATGCATTAATAACAATATTAATTATAATCCTGACATTATTTTGCCACCGAATTAATAGGCTGCCAAAGTGTCGTGATTTTTTTTCTTTCCTCCTTTGGAGACCTCAAATAATGCTTGACAGGGTCTTTAATGAAGTTGTACTCTTCACCGGAGAACTTCAGAAGCAAGCTGGCAGATAGTGGATGGTGAGACTTCAATGATGAATAGGTCTTTTCTTCATGGTGGCCTCGCCACCTTACTATTAGGAGAAGGCCTCAGTGGACAGAAGAAGGGCAAAAACAGAAGTGCTCTTCCAAAGCTTCCATCTCTTCAAGAGCAGAGGTCAAGTCAAGAGTGTTGAACGATAGGGAAATCTACAAATAAGTTGCTCGCTAGACAGATTTTCTGAAGGAAGGCTGTAGACCAGTGGTTCTCAACCTTTTTAATGCCACGACCCCCAACCGGTCGTAAGTCGAGGACTACTCAGCCGGTCGTAAGTCGAGGACTACTCAACTGGTGCAGCACCGTTTGCAGAATGGGACTTTTGGTGGGCTCAGCAGGGCAGAGACAGCCTGGACAATTCCTATTGGCTTTTGAAAGCCAATAGAATTAGACTCTATTCAAGAGAGTCTATTCTATTGGCTTTCAAAAGCCAATAGAATAAAAGGGAGTAGCACAGCTAAGGAAAAGGGGGGAAAAATGGCGGACTGCATTGTTTGGCGACCCCCGTGAAATGGTTGTTTGACCCCAAATGGGGTCCCGACCCACAGGTTGAGAACCACTGCTGTAGATACTATAATTATCCTTGCAGAAAAAGCCAGCTCACAACTACGTTTGACAGCTGTCATTATCCATTTCCCATAAAGAGAAGGATGGCCTGGGAAGGCCGAAACACAGATGTGGATCTCCTTAGAATTATGCTGTTTGGGTCAAGTTGCAGGCAAGAACTCTTCAATCACCAGAAGAACGGAGCAATTTCAGAGCTGGCATCAAGGGACGTTGGAGAAAAAGCTAATAGTTTGAGTCAAGTGGGAAGCAGAGATGGATTTGGTGAGGAAAAGATATATCTGGGAAGGAAGTACTTTACTTTTCTGGAGAATAAAAAGGGTTGGATCTCTGCGCAAAGCACGTACGTCTCCTGCTTGACCGACAGCTGCAGGGGAAAAAAAAAACCCCTGCTTCAAGATATTTTTTTTTAATCTACATTTTTAACCGGTTAAAAACCATATCAACAAAGAAACAAATAAAACAAGGAAGACTCACGAATATATAAGGACGAAAATAGAAAAGGAAAGAGAAACGGAAAAGGTTATAAACAAGAGGCTTTCCAATCTTTTTTTTTACAGCCGTTATAAATGCACTAGTACAGGTAGTCCTTGATTTACGGCAGTTCCTTTAGTGACCGTCTGAAATTACGACACCGAAAAAAGTGAGCTCTGATCGTTTTTCACACTTACGACCGTTGCAGCACCCCCATGCTCACAGGATCAAAATTCAGACATTTGGAAACTGGCATGTACCTGTGACGGTTGCAGTGTCCCGAGGAATCACTTGATCCCCTTTTGGGACCGTCTGACAAGCAAAGACAACAGGAAAACCAGATTTGCTTAACAACCGTGTCCCTAACTTAACGATTGCAGTGGTTCGCTTAGCCACTGTGGGAAGAACGGTCGTAAAATGGAGCAAAACCCACTTGACAATTGCCTCACTTAGCAACATAAATTTGGGGCTCAATTGCATTCGTAAGGCAAGGACTATTTGACTTGCATTTGACCTTCTCTCTATATAAAATTGCATCATAATTCCTGTCTTTCCATTAACTACTTTTTGTTCTGTCCCAGCCTATGTGAGTCCTTGTTAAGCTCACAAGAAGAAACCACTCTTCTAACAAGCAGGCTGGAAACGCAGGAAAAAACCAATTCCCTTTTATTCTTCACAGACTTGAGTCAATATCCAAGGCAAACAGACACAGTTCATAGAAACTTGAACAGTTGCCTTCGGCCACCAGCACCTCCCACCCCTTCCCTTTTATTATGCAGCCAAGGCGTGGCTTCCTAATGCCTTCTCCTTTGCCTTTGGAGCCACCCCATTGCATTCCTCTGTCCTACTCGCTTCTCTTGCCTGCACATTCGTGCATCCAGGATTTGTCCCAGCTGTTCTTCATCACTGTTCAACTCAGGCTCCCAGCACAGCTGTGTCTCAGCCTGAGCGGGAGTAGAGGGGCCAGGCTCCTCGTCAGACTGTAAATCTTGGAGCTCCTCAGAGCCTTCCTCTGACTCTGATGACACTCCAGGTCCCTCCTCCTCCTCCTCTGATTCCTCAGACTCAGCTGCCGGGTCCGTTGGCTGGTGAGGAATCACAAAACTTTTTTCTAATCTTCAAACCCATAAATCACAAGTTCAGTTTTCTGTTTTTTTGTTCATCCAAAAGTCCACAAGGACTTTCCAGTCTCTAACAAATTTAGATGTTGATCTTTCTATAATATCACGAGTTAATTCTGCCATCTCTGTTTAATTCCATCATGTTCACCCAGCCATTCCTCTCTTTCCAAAGTCCTTCCGTTTTTGCTCAATAGTCTCGCAATAGTGATCGCGAGCGTAAAGCCTGCTTTGAGATTTTTCAGAGGACTCGGCCTACAAAGGTTGTGAATAAATCAATAACATTCTTTTTTTGTGTTAGGAGGTTGATGGAAGCAATAACGGCGGCCTTACGATAGCATGGACAGAACAAGAGAGATGACAAGCAAGGGTTGGAACGGATATCAGCAGATAAAAGCCAGCCAAGCTTTTCAGGAAGCATTTAGTAACAGATCAGGAACAACTTGGAAAACAGCATCCAGTTTTGGTCTCCACAATATAAAAAGGTATTGAAGCTCTAGAAAGAGTGCAGAGGAGAGCAACAAAGATGATCAGGGGACTAAAACATATGAAGAACAGTTTCAGGAATTGGGTATGCCTAGTTCAGGGGTGGGCCACCTTGGCTCTTTTATGACTCGTGGACTTCAACTCCCAGAATTCCTGAGCCAGCATGACTCAGCTTGGAAACCTCTCCCTTTCCCCTCAGCATGGCTGGCTCAGGAATTCTGGGAGTTGAAATCCACCAGTCATAAAAGAGCCAAGGTTCCCCACCCCTGCCCTATATCAGAGGTCCTCTGATATACTCTTTTATGACTGGTGGACTTCAATTCCCAGAATTCCTGAGCCAGCATGGGGGAACTATGGCCCCCCTCATGACTCGTGGACTTCAACTCCCAGAATTCCTGAGCCAGCATGGGGAACTATGGCCCCCTCATGACTGCTGGACTTCAACTCCCAGAATTCCTGAGCCAGCATGGGGGAACTATGGCCCCCTCATGGCTTGTGGACTTCAACTCCCAGAATTCCTGAGCCAGCATGGGGAAAACT
This sequence comes from Crotalus helleri, assembly GCA_024509115.1. Classification (NCBI taxonomy): domain Eukaryota; kingdom Metazoa; phylum Chordata; class Lepidosauria; order Squamata; family Viperidae; genus Crotalus; species Crotalus helleri. Next base: position 2,442,645 of record JAKSXO010000056.1, on the reverse strand, counting down.
ATGGCCCCTTCATGACTCGTGGACTTCAACTCCCAGAATTCCTGAGCCAGCATGGCTCAGCTTGGAAACCTCTCCCTTTCCCCTCAGCATGGCTGGCTCAGGAATTCTGGGAATTGAAGTCCACCAGTCACAAAAGAGCCAAGGTTGCCTACCCCTAGCCTAGTCTAGAGAAGAGAAGGACGAGGGGGGACATGATAGCAGTCTTCCAATATCTCAGGGGTTGCCCCAAGGAAGAGTGGGGTCAGCTTATTTTCCAGAGCACCAGAAGGCAGGACAAGAAGCAATGGATGGAAACTAACCAAGGAGAGATCCAGTTAAAGAACTAAAGAAGAATTTCCTGGCAGTGAGAACAATTCACCAGTGGAACAACCTGCCTCCAGAAGTTGTGGATGCTCCATCACTGGACCTTTCCAAGAAGAGATTGGACAGCCATTTGTCTGAAATAGTACAGGGTCTCCTGCCTGAGCAGGGGGTTGGACTAGATGACCTTCAAGCTCCCTTCCAACTCTGTTCTGTTATTCTGTCTACCAAAAATTCGAAGCAAGAGAAGTACAACATGCTTTGGAGGACGCACCAAACTAGCCTGCATCCAGGCACAGATGCCAAATCACAATGAATGTGATATTCTAGGAGACTGACTGAAGCTCCACAAGAGCTGCACGAGAAGCTCTTGTGAAGAGCTACAGAGCCTTTTCTAGCTGGAAAAGGGGGAATTTTCAAAGGCTTAGCCGTTTTATTGAGCAATTTCCCGGCCGCTGAGAGCTGACGAGCAAAGGCCTGGGGATTTCCTGAGCTCCTGAAGGAAAGACAGGATACGCCGTAGGTCTCACAAATAAATGCACAACAGCGTATCCCATTTGTGAGATGCCACGGGGGCCAGGCCGCAATACAAGTCTACATTTCTTTTAAAAAAAAAAAAAAAAGCAGAAAAAAGGCTCGGAACCCCATTCATTCACAAAATCTCTTTTTCACTGGAAAAAAAAAAAAAGAGAGAGGTGTATTTAGCAAGTCTGTTTGCACAAAGGCTCTTATCGGTGGCTCCAGCTTGCGCTCTTTGTTTGCCTTGCTTGGAAAGCAAACCATTCAATGGCTAAAATGCCTCTTTTATACCTAAAGAGGACTTGATTTTCCACTTGCCTCAGCCCCCACCCCCACCCCTCCCCATCACAAAATCTGCACAAACACGTATTCTGAGGATTGACATTAATAATTTAGAGGCCTTATTCAGGGCAATAATAATAATAATAATATGGTATTCACAAAATTAAGGAATATTTCAGATTTGGACAATGCTCCCAACCCTATTATTCCGTGTTCTATAGAAAACATCCAGATTGTCTCTTATATCCAACAGGTGCTAATTTTTGTGGCGTTCCAGGTTAAATCCTAAACTGACCCCTGCAACCCAGGTACTTTTGGATGCCATCTGGGAATTCTAGAAGTGTTAGTGCCGCTCTATAAGGCCTTGGTAAGGCCACATTTGGAATACTGCATCCAGTTTTGGTCGCCATGATGCAAAAACAGATGTTGAGACTCTAGAGCAGTGTTTCTCAACCTTGACAATTTTAAGGCATGTGGACTTCAACTCCCAGAATTCCACAGCAATGCTGGCTGTGGAATTCTGGGACTTGAAGTCCACATGCCTTAAAATTGTCAAGGTTGAGAAACACTGCTCTAGAAAGACTGCAGAGAACAGCAACAAAGATGAGTAGAGGGCTAGAGGCTAAAACGTATGAAGAACGGTTGCAGGAATTGGGTACGTCTAGTTTAATGAAGAGAAGGATGAGGGAGTGACATGATAGCAGTGTTCCAATATCTCAGGGGCTGCCCCAAAGAAGAGGCAGTCAAGCTCTTCTCCAAAGCGCCTGAAGGCAGGACAAGAAGCAACAGATGGAAACTAACCAAAGAGAGAAGCAACCTGGAACTAAGGAGAAACTTCCTGACAGTGAGAACAATTAATCACTTGCCTTCAGAACTTGTGGATGCTCCATCACTGGAGGTTTTTAAAAAGAGACTGGAGAGTCATTTGTCTGCAATGGTACAGGCTCTTCTGCTTGAGAAAGGGGTTGGTCTAGAAGACCTCCAAGGTCTCTTCCAACTCTGTTATGATGTTACTCTGTTAGAAGCGGCTGGCCCATCACATATGGAGGGCAACTATACTAAATGATGCAGGAACAGATCACGTAGATAGAACAATAATCCTTAAGTTGTATTCCACAGAACAATAGTGCTCCTCCTCAACCTGAGCAGGTCTTGCCAAACCACCATGAATGAAGACAGTTCTTCTCAGACATCACATTGAGACAACTAGGAAAAACTGAACGCCACTGAAGGAAAGCAAACAAGAGCTAGTAAGTGAAAAGGCATTGAAACTCCGATATGTATGTGTAAGCGGATTTTAACTACTCTGTATACAGGTCCTCCTTGACTTATGACCATGATGGAGCCTGAGGTTGTAAAATGAGTCATCATCTGACCAATTGGATTTTATGATTTTTTTTTGTAGCACTCGTTAAGTGAACTTATGGTTTACTAGAAGGTGGTTTTTCAGAAAAATGTAAGTTAAACATCTGAAAGGCAATCAGATGACTGCAAGGTCAAAACTTTTGGAACTGGGTCTTAAGTATTTTAGGGGGGCCCATCATAACTTCAAATGGTTTCTAAGCAACCAGCCGTAACTTGAGGATGACCTGTGATCAGTACCAACAATCAGAATAAATTTTGTCTCGTCTTTCATTAAACAAGACGTGGACCCAAATAGGCCATCTACACAAGTCTGCTCATCCAGTTAAGATGTATAATTGATGTATTAAACACAAGGGGAAATGACGGCGATTATTGTTTTATTTCTATGTCCTTATTTTTTTCTTCCCTCCACCGAAAAAATGTTCAACTTTATACGACGCTGCAAACTTTAGGAAACATCAATTCAAAAGCAAATCTGACACCACGATTTCAAAAAAGTATTGCGAACGGCTCTAAGCGCATTTAAAAACTGTGGCCTATTCCGTCTGTAAACCGCAGTTGTACTTAATCAACGTCTCAGGTGAAATATTATACGCAATCTAGATGATTTATTTCCAAAACACGCTAAAGCAGGCTAATTTTGGGGTGCCTGACATTCAATGTTTCCGAAGAAATGATTGTTCTACATCTGGTTCTTCGTTTATGTACTTGTGTACGTTCTGTTGCATGAGAACCGTTAAATATTTTATATTTAATCATGGCATATGAAATGTTTGCACATTAGATTGGGCATGAATAAAACATCAGCCCAATAATCATCGCTCATAGTTTTCAGAAACTATGTTCCGTGTCACCTGAGGTAAAAAAATAAATAAAATGAAAGCTAGGTTTAATTTTTCTTCACTTTGATTGTAAGAAATGTGTTTTCACTCCTGAAACGGTCACTGTGTTTTTTATTATAAGATGATAAAGGAAATTCCGGGGGTGGTGGTGGTGCCTTATTCTGATTATTATTTTATAAGGAAGGGCCATTAAGGCAAGGGAGCTGGTTACAATTTCTCCAAAAGAAAAGAGGCCAGTACTTAAATACTGGAAGGAACTCGTCTGCTAAGTATGTGCATTTGCAGAAAATCAATGAGATGCAGTGGCTGACAAAACTTTGCACCCGATTCCTCTTGAAATCCACTTTGAAATCCACTTTGGAGAATGAATAGGTTTGGGTAATAAAGAACCCTACAATTTGCATGTCACCCTTGATGTTTGCCTCTGTATTTATCTCCATGCCCTCCCCTTCAAACACACGCAGCATCCCCAAGGCAGCTGGCACAAAATAATCTACAATTAGTCCTCCACTTTCAGCAGTTCATTTAGTGCAGTGGTTCTCAACCTGTGGGTCGGGACCCCATTTGGGGTCGAACGACCATTTCACGGGAGTCGCCAAACAACGCAGTCCGCCATTTTTTCCCCCTTTTCCTTCGCTGTGCTACTCCCTTTTATTCTATTGGCTTTTGAAAGCCAATAGAATAGACTCTCTTGAATAGAGTCTAATTCTATTGGCTTTCCAAAGCCAATAGGAATTGTCCAGGCTGTCTCTGCCCTGCTGAGCCCGCCAAAAGTCCCATTCTGCAAACGGCGCTGCACCAGTTGAGTAGTCCTCGACTTACGACCGGTTGAGTAGTCCTCGACTTACGACCGGTTGAGTAGTCCTCGACTTACGACCGGTTGGGGGGTCGCGGCATTAAAAAGGTTGAGAACCACTGATTTAGTGGCTGTTCGCAGTTACTGAATAAAGGGACTTTATGACCGTCATTGTCCCAAAAGTGCTTTTTTTTTTTCAGGAGGCCACTGGACTTCCTTTGTTTTTCTTTGAAGACGTTTCGCTTCTCATCCAAGAAGCTTCTTCAGTTCTGACTGGATGGAGGGGAAGGATCTGGTCAAAGCTGAGGAAGCTTCTGGGATGAGAAGCGAAACGTCTTCAAAGAAAAACAAGAAAGTCCAGGGGGCTCCTGAAAAAAACACCTTTGGGACAACCATGGCTTGGATGACTGAGAATCTCCACAGACATTTAGCCACGCACTTTGGGATGAACACACTTCGAAGGGTGCAGGAGCATGAGGAAACTAATGGATGGAAACTAATCAAAGAGAGAAGCAACTTAAAACGAAGGAGAAATTTCCAGACAATGAGGACAATTGATCAGTGGAACAATCTGCCTCCAGAAGTTGTGGGTGCTCCAACACCGAAGGCTTTTAAGAAGAAACTGGACAGCCATTTGTCTGAAATGGTATAGGTCAGGGATAAGCAACCTTGGCTCTTTTATGACTCGTGGACTTCAACTCCCAGAATTCCTGAGCCAGCATGGAGGAACTATGGCCCCCTCATGACTCGTGGACTTCAACTCCCAGAATTCCTCAGCCAGCATGGGGGAACTATGGCCCCCTCATGACTCGTGGACTTCAACTCCCAGAATTCCTCAGCCAGCATGGGGAAACTATGGCCCCCCTCATGACTCGTGGACTTCAACTCCCAGAATTCCTCAGCCAGCATGGGGGAACTATGGCCCCCTCATGACTCGTGGACTTCAACTCCCAGAATTCCTCAGCCAGCATGGGGGAACTAAGGCCCCCTCATGACTCGTGGACTTCAACTCCCAGAATTCCTCAGCCAGCATGGGGGAACTATGGCCCCCTCATGACTCGCGGACTTCAACTCCCAGAATTCCTCAGCCAGCATGGGGGAACTATGGCCCCCTCATGACTCGTGGACTTCAACTCCCAGAATTCCTGAGCCAGCACGAGGGGAAACTTTGGCCCCTTCATGACTGGTGGACTTCAACTCCCAGAATTCCTCAGCCAGCATGGGGGAACTATGGCCCCTTCATGACTCGTGGACTTCAACTCCCAGAATTCCTGAGCCATCATGGCTCAGCTTGGAAGCCTCTCTCTTTCCCCTTAGCATGGCTGGCTCAGGAATTCTGGGAGTTGAAGTCCACCAGTCATAAAAGAGACAAGGTTGTCTACCCCTGGCCTAAGTTCTGTTCTAAGCGGTGAGCCTCCTAGACCAGGGGTAGGCCACCTTGGCTCTTTTATGACTTGTGGACTTCAACTCCCAGAATTCCTGAGCCAGCCATGCTAAGGGGAAAGAGAGATGCTTCCAAGCTGAGCCATGATGGCTCAGGAATTCTGGGAGTTGAAGTCCACGAGTCATGAAGGGGCCATAGTTCCCCCATGCTGGCTGAGGAATTCTGGGAGTTGAAGCCCACGAGTCATGAAGGGGCCATAGTTTCTCCATACTGGCTCAGGAATTCTGGGAGTTGAAGTCCACCAGTCATGAGGGGGCCAAAGTTCCCCCATGCTGGCTGAGGAATTCTGGGAGTTAAAGTCTGCGAGTCATGAAGGGGCCATAGTTCCCCCATGCTGACTCAGGAATTCTGGGAGTTGAAGTCCACGAGTCATAAAAGAGCCAAGGTGGCCTACCCCTGGTCTAGGTTCTCCTGCTTGAGCAGGGGGCTGGACTAGAAGACCTCCAAGACCTCCCTCCCAACTCCGTCATTCTGTTTATAAATTTCATAGATGATGTATGCAGTATGTAAAAACCTGTAGCAGTTCCTCTGCCCTGAATCTTCCACCCTTTAGATTCAAGAGAGGTCTCAATTTTTATTTTTATTTAAAAAAAAAAATGCCCAAGTGCCTGTCATATCATTCCCTTTTTTTTGCCTCAAATATAGTCAAATATACCCTCTGGAGACATTTGTAATCCTGTCAGCGTTTTTCTGCCCTTTTTCTAACTGTACAAGATGGGTGTTTTTAAAGGCGCCTTCAAAATCTTTTGTCCAAACCATAAATTTGCGTAACTCGTTTACCACTCTGACAGTTTGATTTGATTTTATTTTTTATTCTCATCTTCGTGACACTCAATACATAATTTCTCCTTTGGAGACAGATTTAAGGGGTCATCAAGTTACCTGCGACATCTGACGCTCTTGTTCCTTGTCACTCACCAGTATCTGAGGAACTATCAGTGCTTCTAGGACGGCAGAAATGTCTGCCTCAGTTTTGTCTCCTGGCCTCTGCTTAAATACAAACGCTGTTGTTCATACCAGCAGACAGAGGTAATGCAGGAAGTCCCAGACTTATAACCGTTCATTTAGTGACCGTTTGAAGTGGCAACAGCACTGGAAAAGGGACTTACGACCATTCTGCAAACTTAAGATCGTTGCAGCAGCCCTGTGATCACATAAATCAAAATGTAGGCGCTTAACAACTGACTCGTATTTATGACAGTCGCCCAAGGTCACGTGATCCCCTTTTGCGACCTTCCCACAATCAAAGTCCACGGGGAAGCCAGATTCACTTAACAACTGTGTTACTAACAATTGTAGTGATTCCCTTAATAGCTCTGGCAAGAAAGGTCGTAAAATGGGGGCAAAGCTCACATTAACCAACGTCTCGCTTAGCCACACAAATGTTGGGCTCCGTTGTCGTCATAAGTCAAGGACTACCTCTATCCCCCAACTACTTTTCTCTCTTCCTCTAACAAACACAGTAACGTGGCTCACCTTGAGATTGAAAAGGCCTGTTCCTGGTTCTTTCCAACATATGAAACAATCGAAAAAGACTAGACGGCAACTACTTACCCACGTGATCACAAGCCTATCACCATGAAAACCACTCACACAACAATAACACACTTTACAGAGCTAACTGGGCTTACTTACATTGAGTGAGGATGCCCGTCAGGGCGTTCGTGAAGTTCTCCTTGGCCTGGTCCATCTCTTGTTCGTGATTGGCTTTTTCGTTCATGAGCCGGCGGATGTGGCTGTTGGCCGATTGCACCATGGAGTAGAACTGATTAGACGTGCGGCGGTTCACCTCCCCTCGTTCGATCCAGGTTAGTAGCACTACTATGGCCTCGGAGAATTTGCTGTCATCTGGAACAAAACCCATTCGAGAGAAGCTAAAATTATGGTCACGTTCTTTGTCTGCGAATGGATTTCAGCTCTTACGAATTCTCCCGTTAACAATATTTATGACGTATCTTCAACTCGGTTTGGCTTCGCACTCCTAATATAAACCTTTATAAATTGCTCTCTGAAGCACTGATTATCACGAGTGCCGGCAATGTTGTGGCTTGAATTTTCATTTACTCCTTATGCTGTCATTGCCGTGTGAAGTAGGTTCACTCTGGGAATAATTAAACGCGAAGTATTTTTTAAGATTCCACCCAACTGGAGTCAAAAGAAGACAAAGCTTTTTTTCAGCTCCGCAGTTCATCTTTCCAATAGGGTCCTTGAGTGTGCAACTGTTTTACAAGCTCCCCTGCAAACAGGAGTGATTCCAGATGAGAGCTTTCTATCAATATCACGCTGCGGTGAGATCTGTGTGAAGTAGAAAATACGCTGTGTTTTGTGTATAAAACTCCCCGATTTCCATGGAAAAGAAAGATGAGATGTAAAAATATTATTTTTCTCTCTCCTTAATGGTGGATCCTCAAACATAAGCCAGAGTTATGTCTATGAATCAATCATTAGGGATGATTCTGAGATGTAACTCTGTGTCAACATCCAGCTTGAGAATCTAAATGAAACTCCAGATTAATTCCGTTTCTGAAAATCTTACTGTTTATTGAATACACTGCTTGGTTATGTTGAAGCAAAACTAATTCTGAGGTTCCTACACCAATTCATAGACCAGTGGTGGCGAACCTATGGCACATGTACCAGAGGCGGCACTCAGAGCCCTCTCTGTGGGCACATGCACCATTGCCCCAGCCCCACCTCCCCCCGTGGCCCCCTCCTCATCAGCAGCCCCCCTGGAGGAGAGTCACCCCCAGGTGCGGCCCATGCGGAGCAGCACAGCCGACATGGCAGTCGGGCAGCAGGGTCAAAACTCCGCCCTTGCACCCCGTCACGTGCAAATGATGCTGCGGGATGCAGGCAGAGGGCGTGGCTACATGGCACTGCAGGGCCACTTAGGCGATCGGCGGTGGGCCATGGAGGTGGTGAGTGGCCCTGTGGGTGGGGAGCAGGGCGGTTTTTCAACACTCTATCTCTAAAAGGTTCGCCATCACTGTCATAGACTTAAACAATAGTTTTCCCAGCCAGCCCCCAATGTTTTATGTAATCTATATCAGTGACTCCACTTTGTTATGGGAACTGTCTGCTTCAAATCCACACCTGCTCTGGTGTCCTTGACAAGGCTTCAGGCTCCCACTGTCTGCAGCTGAATCAAAGAAGTTTTGTTCTTCCATCTACCCACTTGACAGTAACACCTCCCCCTCCCCTTAATCTAAAGGCAAGTTGAAATGCAGAAATGCCAAAGTTTCACCTTTGACACTCTGGCTTATGTTTCAGGATAGACCATTAAAGTGAGGTTGACTTCCTTAAAGAACTAAAGAAGCCTCTTAGATGAGAAGCAAAACATCTTCAAGGGAAAAAAACCAAGAAAGTCCAGTTGCCTTTTGTAAAGCACTTCTTTGGGACAACCATGACCTGGATGATTGAGAATCACCATAAACCCTCTGAATCAATCTCATATGTCTAAGAAAGACTGAAAAAAACTCACAAAGGCATCAACTGCCTGGGGAAGGGATCCGTGTGGACCAGCAGCATGATCTCCAGGATCTTTGAGGAGATCAAGGGCTCCATCCCAACATCAACTCTTCCATTCCATCTGGGTCTTCTCCTCACCTTACACCCCATTGACCTCCGTGCCAGAAACTTCCTTAAACTTTGGATTTAGCATTTACTATTGTAACGGATACTATTTACTATTCATTACTGGTGGAGAGACAAATGAGATTGCAAGCAAGTAGACCCAAGGAAGTTTTCATATTCCAAAAGGACAACAACATGTGACCTGAGCACAAATAAGAGTCAGCCTCTGTAAACCCGCTGAGTTTATGGAGTTTCTCAGTCAAAGCTGCTCTATCCTGCCAGGGGGTAACTCAGCAGTCTGCATATTAACAACTGACTCATCCATCTAAGGTTCTTATTCCCCTTTGACTCCTGTTCTTTACATATCCCACTCCAGTAAAAGGCTGAGCCCAGTCCCAGATGAAGCAACACAGGAGGATATTTGTAGCTCAGGGTTGACATGAGGGATCCTTGGGGCTCTCTGAGCTTGGTCAGTTTCTTGAAAATGTTTCATTACCCAACTAGGTAACATCATCAGCACTACAAGGGGGCAGCAATAGCAAAGTGGTGGCAGTGGTAGTGGAGGAGGAGGAAGAAGAAGAGGAGGAGGAGGAGAACTGTGGGATCCTTGGTACTCCCTGAGCTTCATTGCTTTCTTGCAGACATTTCATTACCCAACCAGGGAACATCATCAGCACTGCAAGGGGGAAGTGATAGCAGAGCGGTGGAGTTGGTAGTGGAGGAGGTGGAGGAGGAGGAAGAGGAAGAGGAGGAGGAGGAGAACCGTGGGATTCTTGGTGCTCTCTGAGCTTCGTTGCTTTCTTGCAGATGTTTCATTACTCAACTAGGGAACATCATCAGCACTACAAGGGGGCAATGCTTGCAGAGTAGTGGTGGTGGTAATGGAGGAGGAGGAGGAGGAGGAGGAGAACTGTGCCATCCTTGTGCTCTCTGTGTCAACAGTCCAACGATTAAGTCCCAGCAGGTATTACTTTATTGAGTACAGTATCTGAGAACTGAAGAAGTGAAACTAACTCTGAGGTTTCCCGCGTGAAAGCTTGCTTAGTTAAACACTGGATTCCCACTTCCCCACCCATCGGGCATTCACACTGTCCAATAGTAATATTTCTTTTTGTTATGGGAACAGCTCATTTCTTCATCGAGCACCTGCGGCAGTGACCTTGGGTTGTTGCAGGCTCTCATGGTCCATGAACGGCTCCTTGGCATTCCATTTCATTCCATTCCATTCCATTCCCACTCCTTTTTTCTTAAGGCAAGATAATGAAGCTAATAGCCATTGTTTCCTTGCAGACCTTTCATTATCCAAACTAGGTAACATCATCTAATACTGATAGTGTTACCTAGTTTGGTAATGAAACGTTTGCAAGAAAACCACCAAGCTCAGAGAGCACGAAGGACCCCACAGATCAAGCATTCATTCACGTTGAGAAGCCTCCTAGAATATGAAACCTTCAATATTTTTTTTTCTGAGAAATTTGCGCACTTAATCAATATGTTGCATCTGTCCTACGGAAAGGTTAAATGGTTGCAAAATGTTTGAAAGAATAAGGTAATCAACCTCTGGATGCCGGAATCCGTTTTTGTGGATGAGTCCCTACAAGGGCTGATCTTACGACAAGGAGAAAGTAAGCGGTGCTATTTGTAAAGGTTTGTCCACAAGGTTCTGTGTGGAGAAAGCTGTGCTTCTTCAATCAACGCATTTCATGAACATCCAGACTGAAGGATGCAACTCAAAAGAGGCTGTTTTTGATTACCATCATTGCTGAGGCAAATTAAATAAATCAAAGCCGCCATTGGTAAAAATAAAATGATCAGAAAGCACTTTTAATCTTGATTACGCCACTGCAACTCTCTCAGCACCTCTAATGGAAACTTCATTTACAACATGAGTTTGTTGCATCGGGAAATCTCCAATCATTTTGCAGGTAAGAACAGAACTGGCCTTTATAAAATTGCAACTCTCTTAGCTTTCCATCCAGGCACAATGTTTATTACAGAAAGAGTACAGAGAAGAGCAACAAAGATGATCAGGGGACTGGAGGCTAAAACATAATAAGGAACAGTTGCTGGAATTGGGGATGTCTAGTTTAATGAAGAGAAGGACGAGGGGGGACAGGATAGCAGCCTTCCAGTATCTCAGGGGCTGCCCCAAAGAAGAGGGAGTCAAGCTATTTTCCAAAGCACCTGAAGGCAGGACAAGAAGCAACGGATAGAAACTAATCAAGGAGAGAAGCAACCTGGAACTAAGGAGGAATTTCCTGACAGAGAGAACAATTAACCAGTGGAAAGAGCTTGCCACCAGAAGTCATGGATGCTCCATCTCTGGAGGTTTTTAAGAAGAGACTGGACAGCCTCCTGCAAAAAGCACCTTTGGTGCAACCAGGACTTGGATGACTTAAGAATCTCCATAGATACAAGAAGGAAGCTTGAAAGTCCCCCCAAAATTAAATGAAGACTTTGAACCTCCTTCGGTCAGTCAACAGGAAGCGCAAACCAATTGCTTTGGAAGACGAGCAGGTGGGGAATATGAAATGCAATCAGCAGGAAAAGGCATGGCTAAGAATCTAAAATGTATAATTTCAAGCAGGCACTGGATTTAAGTTCTGAGACATCCCCTTGATCGTGAGAGGCCTTGATGTATTTTTAAAACAAGTTGCCACGGATGTAAATGAAACAAGCGGAGTTGCCTTGGCACAGCGCCTCTCTGAAATCTTTAGAAAAAAAGCGTCATATCCCCTTAATTAAACAAAAGTTTTTAAAACTTTGTTAAAGGCATGCTGGGAAACGAGCCCACTGCATTTCTGTAAAATACTATATTTAATTCTGGATGGAGATGAAAATGATTTAAAAATGAAAAAGCATGAAGATTCTTGAGGGAGGGAGAAGCAAGCCCTGACAGGGAGAACAATTAACCCGTGGAACTGCTTGCCTCCAGAAATTGTGGGCTTTCCATCACTCCGGGTTTTTAAGAAGAGACTGGAGAGTCACTTGTCTGGGATGGTAGAATTAGTCCTCAATTTACAACTTAGTCATTTAGTAACCTTTCAAAGTTATGACAGCACTGAAAAAAATGACGTATGTCTGTTTTTCACACTTATGACCGTTGCAGCCATGTGATCAACATTCAGACTCTTGGCAACTGGCATGTAGTTATGACAGTTTCAGTGTCCCGGGGGTCATGTGATCCCCTTTTGCGACCGTCTTACAAGCAAAGTCAATGAGGAAACCAGATTCACTTAACAACTGGGTTACTAATTTAACAATCGCCGTGATTCGTTTAACCACTGTGGCAAGAAAAGTCATAAGACAGGGTCAAACTCATTCGTCTTGCTTAACAACAGAAAGTTTGGGTTCAACTGTGCTCAAAAGTCGAGGGCTATGTGTTTATAAGGTCTCCTGCCTCGGGCAAGGGGTTGGACTAGAAGACCTCCAAGATCCCTTCTGTCATGGTTCTGACAGATGAAACTCTTCAGAAGAACTTTGAGGCATTGTTTACCTTAAAGAATCTTCACTTTGAGTAGCACAATTTCGACACTACATAATCAAAGCCAAAAACTGAATTCCCCTCCCCTGAGCACGTAGTATCACAGCACAATTCCCTCCTCTAATTAACAGTCATAAATCACATTCCCCAATTAGCTTGAAGCACGGGCTTTCTTTCCAGTTCTCCAGCCCGCCAATTCCTTATTGGCTCTGATTTCAATAACCTTGATTCTCACGCTAAGTTTAGTGTTGTTATGTCTAGCTGGACTCTTGTTCACATCCCCCCTCCCAGCATCATCTAAATGTAAAAGCAAAAGGTAAAAGATGGCTACACTTCCATCTGTTGTCAATGCAAAAAACATCCGACGTTAGCAGCGTTGACACCTTCCATTGCTACGATTCTATTTCTATGTAACGGGTGATATAAAACCAGCTAAACGCAGCGTGAATTGAAGCCCAGCATGAGAGGCTGCTGACAGAATCCCAGTGTCACCGCAGATCAAAATAGTGAGGTGCAGAATTGAAATCCCACAAGAATTCTCAGTTGACTGAAAACACAAACGCCCCTTCCTCGCTGGGCTAGCGCACAATATTTGCGGTCTGCGGTGACACTTCCGTCGCAGGCTTCAACCGTTTACAAAATCTGCGAAGGACGCGTAAGGGCGAGATTGCGGAAAGCAGTGACGGATCGCTTTCTCTCCGCCGAGTCCTGTACACGGAGTGGCAAATTGGATTTCACACCTCCTTAATGTGTAAAAAAAAACCTCCAATAACATTTAAGGAGAAGGATATAACTGGGATATTTCGAAACGTATCGTCAGAGTGAAGAAAGAGGCAAGACGCCTTTTCGGATCACTCATAGACAAACAGCAGCTATCGCCATACAAGGAAAGAGACACATTTCATTAAATATTACTAAAAAAAAAGTTTTTTTAAAAAAAAATAATTGCCTGATAACAAGCTTGCAGTGTTAGTGATGTTTTGACATCAAACGGAATCAGAAAGTGTTGTGTTACCTTTCAACTTGAGGGCTCCTTGGAGCTCTCTGAGCTTGTTCGTTTTTTTGCAGACGTTTCATTACCCAACTAGGTAACATCATCAGATTCTTGGGTTGGGCTGTTTACTAATGGCTCTATGGCAGTTTCTTGATTGGGGTATTGCTTACTTACCGACAGGCAAGACACCAGGATATAAACTGACAGCAAACCGCACTCCCTACTAGAACTGCTGATGTTATCTAGTTGGGTAATGAAAAGTCTGCAAGAAAAACCACCAAGCTCAGAAAGTACCAAGGAGCCCACAGTTGTTGTCTCCCCCTCCTCCTTCTCCTCCTCCTCCTCCTCCTCCTCTTCCTCCTCTCCACAAGCCCTACTCCCTTCTAGCACTGATGATGTTACCTAGTTTGGGTAATGAAACATCTGCAAGAAAACCACCAAGCTCAGACAGCACCAAGGACCATGCAACCTTCTCCCTCCTCCTCCTCCTCCTCCTCCTCCTCCTCCTCTCCTCCTCCTCTTCCTTCTCCTCCTCTTCTCCACAAATCCCACTCCCTTCTAGCACTGATGATGTTACTTAGTTGGGTCATGAAATGTCTGCAAGAAAACCACATAGCTCGGAGAGCATCAAGGACCCCAGTCTTCCTCCTCCTCCTCCTCCTTCTCCTCCTCCTCCTCTTCCTCCTCCTCCTCCTTCTTCTCCCTGCAAACCCTATTCCATTCCACCACTAATGTTGTTACTTAGTTGGGTCATGAAATGTCTGCAAGAAAACCATGTAGCTCAGAGAGCACTAAGGACCCCATAGTCATCCTCCTCCACTACCACCACTACCACCACCACCACCACCTCCTCCTCCTCCTCCCCTTCTTCTTCTCTTCAAACCCTACTGCCTTCTAGCACCGATGATATTCCCTAGTCATGAAGCCTCTGCAAGAAAAAACACCCAGCTCCGAGAGCACCAAGGACGCCACAGTTCTCATACACCCCTCCTCCTTCCCTTCTCTTCCTCTTCCTCTTCCTCCTCCTCCTCCTCCTCCTCCTCCTCCAAACCCATTCCCTTCCAGGACTGATGATGTTCCCTAGTTGGGTCATGAAACGCCTGCAAGAAAACATCCAAGCTCAGACAGCCCCAAAGGCCCCCCTCATTTCAACCCTGAGCTGCAAATAGTCTCCTTCGTTGGTACCTTTCAATTTTTCAGCCAGCAGGGAGGCCTCGTGTTCCGAGTAATGCATTATGACGGGAGGCGAAGGCGGACGTATCCGGTCTTCCTCCATCTTGCGACGGTGGCGTTCTTCCCGCGCCAGCATCCTCTGCTTGCACTCCCACTCATAGAAGTCATCCCTGGCCTGAGCAAAATCGACATGGAGGCGCCCGGAGTCTTTCTTATCCGTGCTCGATCCTAATCGCATGCGGTAGCCTGAGAACGAGAAACCCCCAAAAATAATTTAAAAAAAAAATAGAGCCGTTCTTTCTACTTCTGTGAAGGTGGTTATTTTAATCAGGTTTTTTTTCTTATTATTATTCCATACGTTATCAAGTGGATGAACAGATGATTACGCCTGCTGTTCCTGTGAAGCGTAACCGGACACGTGTGCATAGACTTGTCTTCTAAAAAATATTACAGTAGTCCTTGACTTACAACTGTTCAGTTAGTGGCTGTTTTGAAAGTAAACCAGCCTTGGGGAAAAAGTGGTTGATGGCCGGTTTGCACATTTAAGACCACCGCAGCCTCCCCAGGGCCATGTGATTTAAATTCAGGGGCTTGGAAACTGGCATGTACTTATGACGGTTGCAGCATCTCCGGGTCATGTGATCACCATGATTATGATCATGATTGATCCCTTGTGGCTTGTATGCACACTGAGAGCGTATGCACTGGAGACAGATTCCTTGTGTGTCCTATCACACTTGGCCAATCAAGAATATTCTGTTCTGTTCTGTTCTGTCCTATTCTATATTCTATTCTATTCTATTCTATTCTATTCTATTCTATTCTATTCTATTCTATTCTATTCTATTCTATTCTATTCTATTTTCTATTCTTATTTTAATTCTATTCTACTCTACTCTATTCAATTCTACTCTATATTCTATTCTATTCTTATTTTAATTCTACTCTATACTCTATTTCTATTCTATTCTATTCTTATTTTAATTCTACTCTATACTCTATTTCTATTCTATTCTATTCTGTTTCTATTCTATTCTATTCTTATTTTAATTCTACTCTATACGCTATATTCTATTCTATTCTATTCTTATTTTAATTCTACTCTATATTCTATTCTATTCTATTCTATTCTATTCTATTCTATTCTATTCTATTCTATATTCTATTCTATATTCTATTCTTATTTTAATTCTACTCTATTCCACTCCACACCGCTCTACTCTACTCTATTCCATTCCATTCCATTCCATTCTATTCCATATTTTCTATTCTGTTCCGCTCCATCCCATCCCATCCCATCCCATCCCATCTCATCCCATTCCATTCTGTTCCATTCCATTCCATTCTCTATCCATTCCATTCTCTATTTTTTCTATTCTATTCTATTCTATTCTATTCTATTCTATTCTATTCTATTCTATTCTATTCTATTCTATTCTATTCTATTCTATTCTATTCTATTCTATTCCATTCCATTCCATTCCATTCCATTCCATTCCATTCCATTCCATTCTATTCTATTCTATTCTATTCTATTCTATTCTATTCTATTCTATTCTCCTACTCTACTCTCTTATTCTATTCTGTCCTATTCTATATTCTATTCTATTCTATTCTATTCCATTTCATTCCATATTTTCTACTCTACTCTACTCTACTCTACTCTACTCTACTCTACTCTACTCTACTCTACTCTACTCTACTCTACTCTATTCTATTCTGATCTTCTGACAAGCTAAGTCAATGGGGAAGCCAGAGTCACTTAACAACCGTGTTACTAACTCCACAACTGTAGTGATTCACTTAACAATTGTGGCAAGAAAGGTTGTAAAGTGGGGCAAAACTCACTTAACAAAGGTCTCACTTAGCAATGGAAATTTTGGGCTCAATTGTAGTTGTTAAGTTGAGGACTACCTGTATGCCTTTTCACTTGGCCTGTAAGAAAAACCAACTTCAGTGTCTTAGACCAAACTGCACAAAATTTGCATGTCGTGCTAAGAAAACACTACGGTAGTTCAATTCTTAAGTAAGGAAATATGCAATCTGGGCATTTGGGAAAGTGTAAATATGATATCTCTCAGCTTTCACCTTATGATGAAAACACAACAGGACCAGATTTTGCATCTTGACGCGTGCAGAAAATAGATTTCCATAGTCAGCTCTGCCCTATATATAGTTCATCCAGATTTATTTATTCTTTATTCATTCATTTCCTTTAACAGACTAATCTTGAATGGAGAGAGAGAAAGAGAGAGAGGAGAGAAGAAAGAGAGAGACAGAAAAGAGAAAGAGAGAGAGAAGAGAGAGACAGAAAAGAGAAAAAGAGGGAAGATAGAAGAGAGAGACAGAAGAGAAATAGAGAGACAGACAGAAGAGAAAGAGAAGAGAGAGAGAAGAGAGAGAGAAGAGAAAGACAGAAGAGAAAGAGAGACAGAAGAGAAAGAGAGAGAAAAAGAGAGAGAGAGAAAGAATTGAAAGCTAATAAGATCAAATCAAAGAAAGAGAACTTATTTTCTAGCAAAACCATTGGTTGATATATCTTTAATCTTCCTATGTCAGCACAAACTGGTGGATCTTAAAGCACTTGCAAAGACAGTTTTGCATACTTTCAGAAAAGCTAAACTGGATTCAGATCTGAGCTAATAAAAATAATGTGTAAGCAACACCTTCGTTTCTAACTGTCATCAACAGGACTATCCACAACTTCGCCTGTTTTGTTTTTGTCAAATTAACAAAAGCAGCTTCACAACCTCGTGATGCATCGCTCCACACCTTTTGGGCATGTGTGCCATGTCATAAACCCTGGCTTACATCCCAAAGGGGCTTTTCCCAAAAGATAGCTGGACTTTCTTGGTGTTTTATTTTTTTTTCCTCCCTTGAAAACATTTCACTTCTCATTCCAAGAAGCTTCTTCAGCTTCTTCAGAACTGGTGTTTCAGAACTGAAGAAGCTTCTTGGAAGAGAGGAGAAGTGTCTTCAAGGTGAAACCAAGAAAATCCAGCTGGTCTTTTGGAAAACGCACTTTGGGGCCAAACCATGACCTGGATGATGGAGTATCTCCACAGACAGTGGGCTGACCTCACAACAGCACAATGTCAGACTGACTTCTTTAAGGTGACGTGACATCCCATTCCACCCCACCGCTGCTACAAACAAGCAAAACCTCTGCAGAATGTTTCCATCGCCACGCGCGATGGATTTATCCATCAAATGCCCCGGTTTATGAAGAGCGACACCTTCGGTGCAGCCACAATGGCTAGTTATGACAAATCAGAAAAAGTTTATAGAAGTCTTGGATAGAATAGAACGGAGTAGAGTAGAGTAGAACAGAACAGAGTAGAATAGAATAGAATAGAATAGAATAGAATAGAATAGAATAGAATAGAATAGAATAGAATAGAATAGAATAGACAGATTGTAGGCTAGTCTAGACTAGAATAGAATAGAATAAAATAGAACAGTTTAGAATGGAATGGAATGGAATGGAATGGAGAATAGAATAGAATAGAATAGAATAGAATAGAATAGAATAGAATAGAATAGAATAGAATAGAATAGAATAGAATAGGTCTCTTTGATCACTCAAAAGGGATTTAGGAATGCATAGCTGGGACTTGACAAGAATTAAAGGGAGACTAGTATAGCTATTTCGAGCTATTTAGCTCTCATCAGCTAGCCCAGTGGTGGCAAACCTATGGCACGGGTGCCAGAGGCGGCACGCAGAGCCCTCTCTGTGGGCACGGGCACCGTTGCCCCAGTCCTAGGCCTTCAGATGGGTTTTATAAAACCTTTTCGCTTTAGGCCGTGTGCAAAAAAAAAAAAAAGGTTCAATTAGTCAATTTCAACTTCTCGCGGGGAAAAAAAAATCTTGCAAAGTTGGAATTGACTGATTGAACTTTTTAGTCCCATCCAGTCTGCTGTTACCACCGCAGCCATGCCCACCCAATTGACCACACCCAGCCAATGGGCTACACCCACCCAGCACTCGATGATACATAAGTGGGTTTTGGGTTGCAGTTTGGGCACTCAGTTTCTAAAAGGTTCACCATCACTGAGCTAGCCATACCCTTCTGAGATTCGAACCTGGGCCGCTTGCACGTTAGGCAGCTGTATCATGGTTCTAGGCCAAGGTTCTCCTCGCTTTTGTCTGCTGTACCAGGGAGGAGAGATTAAGTGTTTTCAGGTGAAACCAGTCTAACAGAGCACCTGGTCTACCCAAATATGGGACGGATCAATCTGCTATTGCTTTCGCCTTTCAGCCCCAATCTAGGAGTTTTTACAGGCAGATGCTACTGCAACAAACTATTTCTGTGTTAAATTTAGATTTTGCCAAGAAAGAATTAAAGGGAGACTAGTATAGCTATTTCGAGCTATTTAGCTCTCATCAGCTAGCCATACCCTTCTGACACACTGCAAAGGTCGTAAGTGTGAAAAACGGTCATATTACTTTTTTCCAGTGCCATCGCAAGTTTGAACGGTCACTAAATGTAAGCTGAGGACTATAGACAGGATCGGTGCTAGCACGACCTTCCTAGGACCGGCTTAACTTATTCCGACAAGTGCGTTGTCATTTAGCGTAAGCCGAAAGTGGCAACCAGGAGGTAGCCTTTGTGTGTCACCACAACCGTAAGTGCTGTCAATTATATCTTCTCTCTTTTTTTAATGTCTCTTGCCTATTATGAGGCTGGGAAATTACCCTCTTCCATTTCAGAGCATTTTATGTTTGAAAATGTAATAAAGATCATCGTGGAAAAACAATAATTCAGCGGAATTAAAGCAAGCCATCTTCGTGGCTGACAGCTGCCCGTCTGCCAAGCGAGAAGATAGTCAGGTATTGAATTCCGCTAGTAAAATGTCATCAAAATCCAGCTTGAGAGGATGCAAAGCAATTTGCCACTCCTTGCTTGGATGAAGCCATTTGCAGGGAGTGTTTGCTTATATGGAGTGGGGGTGGGGACAGGTGACTCCTGCTTTCTGTCTGAAAACTGGGGCTCCCTGGGCCTGTGAAATGGATTGAGTGGTAGGAGAGACTGGGATGCAGAAGAAATATAATTTAATATTATCTGTATTAGCCTCTTTGAAGATAGGATTCAAGACAGCTGGTATCAAGAGTGAATATTTGGCAGCTAAGTGCCTCTCCATTTTCATCTTGCCATTAGAGTAAGAGAGGGGGAGACAGAGTAGAGTAGAGTAGAGTAGAGTAGAGTAGAGTAGAGTAGAGTAGAGTAGAGTAGAGTGGGATGGGATGGGATGGGTTGGGTTGGGATGGGATGGGATGGGATGGGATGCAGAATAGAATAGAATAGAATAGAATAGAATAGAATAGAATAGAATAGAATAGAATAGAATAGAATAGAATAGAATAGAATAGAATAGAATAGAATAGAATAGAATGGAGTAGAGTACAGTAGAACAGAACAGAACAGAATACAATAGAATAGAATAGACAGATTGTAGACTAGTCTAGACTAGACTAGACTAGACTAGACTAGACTAGACTAGAATAGAATAGAATAGAATAGAATAGAATAGAATAGAATAGAACAGTTTAGAATGGAATGGAATAGAGCATAGAATAGAATAGAATAGAATAGAATAGAATAGAATAGAATAGAATAGAATAGAATAGAATAGAATAGAACAGAGTAGAGTAGAGTAGATTAGAGTAGAGTAGAGCAGAACAGAACAGAGTAGAATAGAATAGAATGGAATGGAGAATAGAATAGAATGGAGAATAGAATAGAATAGAATAGAATAGAATAGAATAGAATAGAATAGAATAGAATAGAATAGAATAGAACAGAACGGAGTAGAGTACAGTAGAATAGACAGATTGTAGACTAGACTAGACTAGACTAGACTAGACTAGACTAGACTAGAATAGAATAGAATAGAACAGTTTAGAATGGAATGGAGTAGAGCATAGAATAGAATAGAATAGAATAGAATAGAATAGAATAGAATAGAATAGAATAGAATAGAATAGAATAGAATAGAGTAGAGTAGAGTAGAGTAGAGTAGAGTAGAGTAGAGTAGAGTAGAGTAGAGTAGAGTAGAGTAGAGTAGAGTAGAGTAGAGCAGAACAGAACAGAGTAGAATGGAATGGAATGGAATGGAATGGAATAGAATGGAATGGAATGGAGAATAGAATAGAATAGAATAGAATAGAATAGAATAGAATAGAATAGAATAGAATAGAATAGCATATTGAATAGAATAGCATATTGAATAGAATAGCATATTGAATAGCATAGGCAAATAAATCTATTTGCTTAACTACCTGGCAGCTTAGTTGGTAGTTAATGTGATACACAAAATCAGCCTATAGCTGTCATTCATGACAGAGGGGTATATTAGAATAGCATAAGCAAATAAATCCATTTGCTGTCCACACATCTACGGTACATTTCAAATTACCGCGTTAGAGATTTCTACTAACTAACTAGTGACAGGGAAGGACGAAGCTCCATCCCAACATGCAAAATGCAGATAAAATGCTGCAAAGCTCTTGGCGGATGCAAAGAAAAGATGGCTGTTACCAGCCTGCAATCCCTTCTCCAAGGTCGAGAGAGAGAGAGAGAGAGAGAGAGAGAGAGAGAGAGAGAGAGAGAGAGAGAGAGAGAGAGAGAGAGAGAGAGAGAGAGCTGACAGAGATCTATAGTATACGGGTAAAAGAAAAGGAAATATCACACAATACAAATGAGAGGCGGAGACTCATGGGAGGAGTTGATAAATACCAGAAAGGTAAATGGCTTTATCAACCATGAATTCTTCTGAAAAACGGATGTGGCAAAAATTCTTCTTGCTTTTTCGGATGGCCGTGATGTCCCCGCACTGTTCGAAGACTTCCTGGATTATTTCCTCGCTCGCATTTTCGGGCAATCCTCCGACAAACACGGTTTTGCATCCCGGCGGTCTCTCCCTTGTCGAAGGGGGTGGAAGATCTAAGACAAAACGGAATATCGCACAGATTACCGGAGAATCCAGATCTCCTTGCCGAAGCCTCCAGATCGATCCATGCTTCACTCAACACCAACATCCAGCACGGTGGGAAAGAATCTGTCCTGAAGCGATTCTTCCATCTCTTAGTTGACTTAAGGCTGTTTTTGCTGGAGTAATTTAGCCCCTTGCTAAAGGGCGACTCACACATCCCTACATGTTATCACTGTCTCAGGCCTAAAGATGTAGTAGGGCTGTACGGCTATTATCCTTCTCATCTACCCCTTCTTCTCGTTTCCCACCTTTTCCCATCTTCTCATCTTTCCGACTACCTTCTCCTATTGGCTTATGATTTGTCACTTGTTGCTTGTATTTTAGGATTAATGATTGTAACTATGATTTATGACCTATCACTCTGTGGTTTATATGTATACCGAGAGCTTATGCACCAGAGACAAATTCCTTGTGTGTCAAATCACACTTGGCCAATAAAAAATATTCTATTCTATTCTATTCTATTCTATTCTATTCTATTCTATTCTATTCTATTCTATTCTATTCTTTCTATTCCATTCCATTCCATCCCATCCCATCCCATCCCATCCCATCCCATCCCATCCCATTCTATTCTATTCTATTCTATTCTATTCTATTCTATTCTATTCTATTCTATATTCTCTTCTATTCTGCATTCTCTTCTCTTCTCTTCTCTTCTCTTCTCTTCTCTTCTCTTCTCTTCTCTTCCCTTCCCTTCCCTCCCATCCCATCCCATCCCATCCCATTCTATTCTGCATTCTATTCTATTCTGCATTCTATTCTGATCTATCCCATCCCATCCCATCCCATCCCTCCCATTCCAATCTATTCTTCATTCTTCTGTTCTGTTCTGTTCTGTTCTGCTCTGCTCTGTTCTGTTCTGTTCTACTGTACTCTACTCCGTTCTGTTCTATTCTATTCTATTCTATTCTATTCTATATTCTCTTCTATTCTGCATTCTCTTCTCTTCTCTTCCCTTCCCTTCCATCCCATCCCATCCCATCCCATCCCATTCTATTCTGCATTCTATTCTGATCTATCCCATGCCATCCCATCCCATCCCTCCCATTCCATTCCATTCTATTCTTCATTCTTCTGCTCTGCTCTGCTCTGCTCTGCTCTGCTCTGCTCTGCTCTGCTCTGCTCTGCTCTATTCTATTCTATTCTATTCTATTCTATTCTATTCTATTCTATTCTATTCTATTCTATTCTATTCTATTCTATTCTGCATTCCCTTCCCTCCCATCCCATCCCATTATTCTATTCATTTTAGGACTTCCAAAGGTGATAAGGCAGCACTATTGATAATACGGTTTCAGTAAGTAATACTAAAGGAAGGAAGTGATACCAGAGTTGGTTGATTGGTTTATTCATGTCAGAAGCACCACAATTAAAATAAGGCATGCTACAGGACATAAATTTAAAAATAGAAACTACAAGATTAAATTAGGCACCACTTAAACAGATCTTGCCCAGAAACTAGCAACATTTATTGCATTCCATCCTTCTGCTGTGAGGTCCTGAAGTTACCCCCAAAGCTGGCAACGTTGTGAGATTAACATTAGTGATTCTAAAAGCAGACCTGAGGAATGTTCTCCTGATTGGCCAGCCACCTACCATGAACATAGAACAATAGCGTTGGAAGGGACCTTGGAGGTCTTCTAGTCCAACCCCCTGCTCAGGCAGGAGACCCTATACATTCTCTTGCTATGTTAAAATTGCAAGATCCTTTCCCCCTGTCGTTAGGTGGCTAGGCGATACGTCCATCAACTCTCAAAAAGCTTTGCGCCAGCCTAGTAGTTTCAACCCTCATTAAGCTAACTTGTTTAGCTAACCAGGTTTACTTACTTGGGTTTGGAGGGAAGAGAGTGCAGCTTTTACAGTGAATAATCTCTTTGATGACAGGGACTTCGGTGGTGGGGGGCTGAGGTACGAGGCCCATGCCTGACAGCATGGGGTTAATCGGAGTGATTCCCGTCATCATCCGGAGGCTTGGATCAAAGCCCCTCACGCAAATGGAATCTGCAAATACAGCACAGAAACGTTTTATGAACTTTAGGGCAAGGTTCACTTACTGTCCACTGTCACCTTGCTTGGTATGGTATCCCTGTCAGGCCCATCAGCCTTGTTCTAAAAACAAAATAACCATGCACGTAGAAGAAGCTGCTACCTAACATGAACCAATCCATCAGAATAGAACTGGATGGGACCTTGGAGGTCTTCAAGTTCTGCTCAAGCAGGAGACCCTATACCATTTCGGACAAATGGCTGTCCAGTCTCTTCTTAAAAACTTCCAGTGTTGGAGCATTTACCGCTTCTGGAGGCAGGTTGTTCCATTGGTTAGTTGTTCCAACTGTCAGGAAGTTTCTCCTTAGTTCCAGGTTGCTTCTCACCTTGATTAGTTTCCATCTGTTGCTTCTTGTCCTGCCTTCAGGGGCTTTGGAGAATAGCTTGACTCCCTCTTCTTTGGGGCAGCCCCTGAGATATTGGAACACTGCTATCATATCACCTCTCGTCCTTCTCTTCATTAAAATAGACCTACCTAATTCTATCAACCTTTCCTTATATGTTTTAGCCTCCAGTCCCCTGATCATCTTTGTTGCTCTTCTCTGAACTCTTTCTAGAGTTTCAGCATCTTTTTTACATCATTGGGACTAAAACTGGATGCCGTATTCCAAATGTGGCCTTACCAAGGCCTTGTAAAGTGGTATTAATACTGACAACGAGAAAAAAATTAACCAGGGAAACAGTTTGTCTCTTCTTTGGGACAGCCCCTCAAATATTGGAAGATTGCTATCATGTTACTCCTACTCCTTCTCTTCCTTAGACTAGCCAAACCAAAATCCTGCAACCGTTCTTCATATGTTTTAATCTCCAGGCTTTTGATCATCTTAGTTGCTCTTTTCTGCACTTTTTTTCCCCCCAAAGTCTCAACATCTTTTTTTTTTTTTGAGACTTTGTTGAGACAGAACATGAATCTGCTAGGTCAGTGGTTCTCAATGTCAACATCCTACTTGAGAATCCAAATAAAACTCTAGATTAATACCGTTTCCGAAAATTTTAAGGTTTATCGAATACACTGCATAGCTATGTCGAAGCAAAGCTAACTTTGAGATTCCCACACCAATTCATTGACTTAAACAGTGGTTTTCCCAGCCAAACCCCCAACATCTTATGTAATCCATATCAACAAGTCCACTTTGTTATGGGAACCATCTGCTTCAAATCCACACCTGTTTTGGTGTCCTTGACAAGGCTTCAGGCTCCCACGGTCTGCAGCTGAATCGAAGAAGTTTTGTTTCTCCATCTGCCCACTTGTAAGGAACACCTCCCACCCCCTTTTTCTAAAGGCAATTTGAAACACAGAGGCATGTAGCTGTCAAAAGTTTCACACTTGACACTCAACCTGGGGTCGCTGGACCCCTGGGGGGCTGTGATGTCATCACGGGGAGTCCGTGATGACTTGAAAAAATGTTATGATTTAAATCTTGAGTTAAGTCTTGGGGATTCGTGGTCACAAAAGATATTTAAGGGGGGCGTCCATGGTGAAGAAAAGGTTGAGAACCACTGTGATAGGTCATTAAAATATCATCATCGTCACCATCATGAAATTGGTTCTTTTCTGGAGCACAATCTCTAGATTCCCCTTCCGTTCTTCAGATCTACTTGCTGATTCAACAATTTTGGTAAGAACAAAGCAGTGAAGGCCACGGGAGACAAGACTCAACATGAAGGACTACTTCCATCACGTTTCGTTTCAACGGCATCAAGTCTTCCATCACAGGCTGTAGGGAGTCCTTGACTTACGAACATAACTGAGCCCAAAGTATCTGTTTTATGACTTTCTGACAAGCAAAGTCAATGGGGGGGGGCAGTTTCACTCAAACAAGAAGAATCCAGCTGAGTCAAACCAACAATTCTTCCAGTAATCAACTCCGTGTCCACAGGAAGTTCAGAACGAAGGGGAGGGGGAGAGATCCTCCAAGGACTGCCCTTCGCACAGACGGTTACTTGAACGTGGAAGCCGGACGTAGCCGACAGGCCCCTTTTTCATGAGTTTTTCTAATCCTCCTCACAAGTCAGCTAATTACTTGACCTTGTAAGCAGATTGCCTGGCGTTGGGCGCAAAAGCTCCCTCCGTATTGTATGAGCTTCTTCCACAGGATTCTCCTGCCAATCAGCTTCACTCTGTGACTGCAGAGATCGGGCATTAGAAACGCTGGCATGAAATAATCCTGCAGGATAAAATGCATTTGCAGGATAGAATGTAAATTTCGATACTAATCTGTACATCGGGAAATCTGTGGAAAGGGAGGGAGGGAGGAAGGAAGCAAGGAAGGAAGTTGATGGGAAAGGGAGGGAGAAAGGGAGGAAGGAAGCAAAATAGGGAGGAAGTGAAGGGAGGGAGAAAGGGAAGAAGGAAGAAAGGAAAAGAGGGAGGAAGGAGAGGGAGGAGGGAGGAAGGAAGATAGGAAGTTGGGAAAGGGAAGAAGAGAGGGAGGAAGGAAAAAAGTTGATAGGAAAGGGAGGGAGGGAGGGAGGGAGGGAGGAAGGAAGGAAGGAAGGAAGTTAATGGGAAAGGGACGGAGGGAGGGAGAGAGGAAGGAAGGAAGGAAGGAAGGAAGGAAGGAAGGAAAATAGGGAGGAAGGGAAGGGAGGGAGGGACAAAGGGAAGAAGGAAGAAAGGAAAAGAGGGAGGAAGGAAAGGGAGGAGGGAGGGAGGAAGGAAGGTAGGAAGTTGATGGGAAAGGGAAGGAGAGAGGGAGGAAGGAATGAAGTTGATGGGAAAGGGAGGGAGGGAGGAAGGAAAAGAGAGAGAGGGAGGGAGAGAGTTGATAGGAAAGGGAGGAAGGGAGGGAGAAGGGAGGGAGGGAGGGAGGGAGGGAGGAAGGAAGGAGGAAGGAAGGTCTAGCTAGTATCTTTTCTCTGATACGGGCCAATTGCACAGAAGATTTTAAAAACAGTCACTGTCCTTCTGTGGATATTTGCAGGCAGAATAAAGAGCGGTGTCTGTGTTTGGGCATGTTGCAATACCTTCAATTACTGCACCGAAAATGAGACTTTGATCAAAGTACTTTTTCCTCCCCCTCTCATGTTTATCGCACGGTGACACGAAAAGCTTAACTTCTCAAAAGCGCCTCATTGGCCCGAGGTTGGAAAGACGTTGAATGTTCTCTTGTATATAAGCTTTGTGTGAGCTAATTGGGTGGGATGGCTGGGAAGAACACACACGGATGAAGTTTCAAACTTCCTCTACGGAGACCCTCTCCTGCTTGGTCTAGCTTGGCTCCAGACTTCCTCTCCCGGGTTTGGGTGGATAACTTTTACTACACGTCTACAAATCCTTCACGTGGTCTCAAAGCAGCTTCCGTGGCTTAAAGGCAGGTCCACGGTTGTTACTGATGTGTCCCATTCCATTCTGCCGAGGAGCTGAGGGTGGGACACGGGGAGATAATCTTACTCCACCCCCGTTGTCCGCGATCTCATCAGGATTTGTGTACAAAGCGTAAGTTCTTGGCGCCGGCCCTCAGCTGCCAGATGGTGAGACATAATATTGCTTCATTACTCCCCTCATCTGGAAGCATCTGCTCTGCATGCTTGTCAAGTTCCCACTTTCTACTTCTGGCAGGTTTCATTCTGATTTTTATTTTTCATTTTTTTATTTTTGGCCTCCACGTTATCCCTAAGGCGTCCTGTTGGACTGCCAGATTCCAACACACGATAGGGGCTGTTCTTATTTTACGGAAGATGCGCGGTGTTGCAATCCACCAGGTTTGAGACAGACACAAAGGGGGCAACCACGCATAATCTGTAGGGGAAGAGCAGGCAGAGTCTGCAGGTGGAGTCAAGAGAGGACTTAGCCTAGAATCGTGACGTCTCCACAAACGCTCCGGATCCAATCCCGCTGGACTTCCGTGGACTCTTATCTAGCACCAATTTAGTGTTTATCGTTAATTGACCAAGATTCTTGTATGCAGGTTAGTCCTCCAATGCATTTAGTCACCTTTCAAAGCTACAACAGCACTGAAAAATGTGACTTATGAAGGTTTTTCACACTTACGACCATCGCAGCAGTGGTGACGTGCTCAAAATTCAGGTGCTTGGCAATTGGTTCATACTTATGATGACTGCAGCATCCCGGGATCACGTGGTGAACTTTTGCAACCTTCTGACAAGCAAAACCAAGGCAGGGGTAGACAACCTTGGCTCTTTTATGACTCATGGACTTCAACTCCCAGAATTCCTGAGCCAGCTGAGGGGAAAGGGAGAGGTTTCCAAGCTGAGCCATGCTGGCTGAGGAATTCTGGGAATTGAAGTCCACGAGTCATGAGGGGGCCATAGTTCCCCCATGCTGGCTGAGGAATTCTGGGAGTTGAAGTCCACGAGTCATGAGGGGGCCATAGTTCCCCCATGCTGGCTGAGGAATTCTGGGAGTTGAAGTCCACGAGTCATGAAGGGGCCATAGTTCCCCCCATGCTGGCTGAGGAATTCTGGGAGTTGAAGTCCACGAGTCATGAGGGGGCCATAGTTCCCCCATGCTGGCTCAGGAATTCTGGGAGTTGAAGTCCACGAGTCATAAAAGAGCCAAGGTTGCCTACCCCTGGTTAAGGGGGAAAATCAGATTCTCTTAACAACCGTGTTACTAACTTAATAGCTGCAGAGATTCGTTGAACAACTGTAGCAAAAAAGGGCGTAAAAAAGGGGACAAAGCTCACTTAGGAACTTTCTTGCTTGGCAAGAGAAATTTTGAGCTCAATTGTGGTCGTCCTGGACTACCTGGATAGGCATGAACAATAAATCTTCCGAACTGGGATTTACATGTGGTCCTGATCCATAATGCTTTCCAAAAGTTAGCTTTGGGGAAGTCACTCTGATTTGCTTAAGTTGATTCTTGCCTTCCCTCGGCTGCTTTATTAATTTCATCTACCTCCTGGCTATCTTTCAAGTATTCTCAGATTTAAAACCAATGAAAAATAGTCAAAATAGAAAATAATAGAAACATAGAAAGTCCCACTTTATAAAGACTTAGTAAGGCCACACCTGGAATACTTCGTCTGGTTTTAGTCACCACATTATAAAACAGATGTTGAGACATTGAGAAAAGTGCAAAGAAGAGGAACTAAGACGATTAAAGGTGGAGTGCTTGGGTATGGTTAGGAGGGCACTGACTTTTCTAGGCTGCCCTATCTATGTTTCCTGGTAAAATACATGAGAAAATCCCATTGGAGGAAAATTCCGCTTAGGGTTAGGGTTAGGTCACCATGAACTCGTAGAGCCAAATGGACATCACCAACGAATTTGGAGTGCTTGGGTATGGTTAGGAGGGCACTGACCTTTCTAGCCTGCCCTATCTAGGTTTCCTGGTAAAATACATGGGAAAATCCCATTGGAGGAAAATCCCACTTAGGGTTAGGGTTAGGTCACCATGAACTCGTAGAGCCAAATGGACATCACCAACGAATTTGGAGTGCTTGGGTATGGTTAGGAGGGCACTGACCTTTCTAGCCTGCCCTATCTAGGTTTCCTGGTAAAATACATGGGAAAATCCCATTGGAGGAAAATTCCACTTAGGGTTAGGGTTAGGTCACCATGAACTCATAGAGCAAAATGGACATCGCCAACAAACCCGGACTGCTTGGGTATGGTTAGGAGGGCACTGACTTTTCTAGCCTGCCCTATCTATGTTTCCTGGTAAAATACATGGGAAAATCCCATAGGAGAAAATTCCACTTAGGGTTAGGGTTAGGTCACCATGAACTCGTAGAGCAAAATGGACTTCACCAACAAATTCGGAGTGCTTGGGTATGGTTAGGTGGTCACTGACTTTTCTAGGCTGCTCTATCTATGTTTCCTGGTAAAATACATGGGAAAATCCCATAGGAGGAAAATTCCACTTAGGGTTAGGATTAGGTCACCATGAACTCAGAGAGCAAAATGGACATCGCCAACAAATTCGGAGTGCTTGGGTATGGTTAGGAGGGCACTGACTTTTCTAGGCTGCCCTATCTATGTTTCCTGGTAAAATACATGGGAAAATCCCATAGGAGGAAAATTCCACTTAGGGTTAGGATTAGGTCACCATGAACTCAGAGAGCAAAATGGACTTCACCAACAAATTCGGAGTGCTTGGGTATGGTTAGGAGGGCACTGACTTTTCTAGGCTGCCCTATCTATGTTTCCTGGTAAAATCCATGGGAAAACCCCATTGGAGGAAAATTCCACTTAGGGTCTCCTGCTTCAGCAGTGGGGTTGGACTAGAAGATCTCTAAGGTCCCTTCCAGGTCTATTCTGATTCTGATACACAGCATTATAACTGGAGTATTGAGTCCAAGGACCTGTACTTTATAGATTTTTTTTTCGCTTCGCTTTTTATTTCATCAAATTCCTACCAACACAGCCAATTTTTATTATACTCCCTCACTTTTTCTCTCCAGCACAGAGATTACACAGTATTATACCAAGATGAAACAGATGTCTGCTCTGTGGCACTGGAAATTATAGCATTTTTTAAAAAAAGAATGAGAAGCTAACATTATAACTCTTGTGAGGTGCAGAGGGTAATGGAAGTTGGAAAAAAAAGTTATTTCGTTTCTTGAGACACCATAAATTATTCTGCGAAAGTCAGTTTGTGAAAGATGAATGTTATTTGATAGCATCAGTTATTCATAAGCAATTGTGTTGTTGCTGGGATGTTCCCACAAATTTGTTGTATGGTTATTGGATATCAACTTAGCAATATTTAATAATATGTAGGTTTTGCATTTTGGCAGCTTAGGACTTGGAACTGAGCTAGAACTGAGAAGAAAAACAGACTTTTATCTTGTCATCAAGCCATAACGGAAACTACTTAGCTGTAGAAAAACCACAAAATATTCCGTGTTAATTCTTGATACAGTTCTATAATGTACTAGATCAAAAATAAAAAGCCAATATATTTTGAAAAACAAATCACCACCATTTGGGCCCAAGCATTCAAGTTTCTAGTTCAAGGACACAAAGGTAGATAGAGAGGCCTTGGTAACTACAACTTCTTCCATCTGCACAAAAAAAATTTGGTGCAAGTTCTTAATTTTCTCCATTTGATCCCTTTTCCATGGGATGGCAAGGAAATGAAATTAAAGATTCAAAGTAAGAAAAAAAAACTTTGTGAGGCCTTTAGTGCTCTCCAAGCATGGCTCTTTTCTTGCAGACATCTCATTACCCAGCTAGGTAACATCCTCAGTGCAGTCAAATAAGTTTCTTTAAACTGGGCTCCCGCCAGATTTATCTGTCTTTGCTTTGGAAGCAATTTTTCCTCTTAGCGCTGGTGATGTTACTTAGTTGGGTCATGAAAAACCACCAAGAGAGAATCAAGGATCCCATAGTCGTTGCCTCCTCCTCCTCCTTCTCCACTTCCTCCTCCTCCACTTCCTCCCCCTTCCCCTCCTCCCCTCCTCTTCCATCTCCTCCTCCTCTTCCTCCTTCTCCCCTCCACTTCCTCCTCCTCCCCTTCCATCCTCCCCTCCTCCCCTCCTCTTCCATCTCCTCCTCTTCCTCCTCCTCAACCCTCCCCTCCTCCTCCCCTCTTCTTCCATCTCCTCCTCCTCCTTCTTCTTTTCTTCTCCTCCTCCTCCTCGTCTTCCTCCTCCACTTCCTCCTCCTCCACTTCCTCCCCCTTCCCTCTTCCCCTCCTCCCCTCCTCTTCCCTCCTCCTTTTCCTCCCCCTCCACTTCCTCCTCCTCTTCTTCCCTCCTCCCCTTCTCCCCTCTTCCATCTCCTTCTCCTCTTCCTCCTCCTCCACTCTCCCCTCCTCCTCTCCTCCTCCTCCTCCTCCTCCTCCTCTTCCTCTTCCTCTTCCTCCTCCTCCTCTCTGTACATCCTACTTTTTCCTAGAACTGATGAAGTTATCTAATTTGGGCCATAAAACATCTACAAGAAAATAACCAAGCTCAGAGAGCGCCAAGGACCCCACAGTCGTCGTCGTCGTTGTAGTCGTCGTCGTCATTGTCCTCCTCCTCCTCCTCCTTCTCCTCCTCTTACTGCCTCCTAGCACTGATGAGATTACCTAATTTGGCTAATGAAAAGTCTGCAAGACAACATCCAAACTCAGAAAGCACCAAGGACCCCTCATTTCAATCCCTGTGCAACCAATATTCTCCTTTATTGCTTCCCGTGATCTTTCAAGGCCACTCCTTAAGTTCTGCCCACCCTCTGTAGCTGAAGAAATTTCACTGAGAGGGCTTATCTTCTCTAGTACCAATTTTTTAAAAGTTTATAATACTTACTTCTGGGCATTAAACCTCACCCTCCATGCAAAAACACGATCCCCTTCATTGCAGAACGCAACTTCAAAGGATTAGTGCCTTGGCAAAGATGTGGTTTACATCTGGCTCATTTCTATCAACGCAACCGCTGATCTATTTTTCGTCCTGTTCTTTTCACCGTGTTCTTTCCTAGCCGAAAAGCAGCTGGTGAATCGAGCCAAATAAATAAATAAATGGCTCAAAACATATTGAGCGCGCTTTTTTCCCTCTCTTTTATCCTATTGATTTCGCCGGGATAGTTTCTAAGCACAGATCTAAAGTCACAGATATTCATTCCAACTTGCTTCATTTGGATGCTTCTGTGCCAGCACCTCGCCCATGTTGTCCGACCTTCAGTGAAAAAGAAAAATCTTTAATTTTAGCAAATCCCGAGCTGAGATTAAGTGTAATTTGTACTGTTCGCAATTGTACATAGGTTTTGATGTTTGTCTAAAAACCTGCTGTGCGTCTCGACTCATCCATTGCGTGGAGCAGCTTTGATGCCTATCGCGGGTACGTTTAGTTGATTCGTATATTTTGTCAAACTTTACTGCAAAGCTCACATTGGCTCCAGGCAGAATTCACCCTGGAGAAAATATTAATGCCGTTCTGCTGTTCGCTTTAATCACAAGTCTCACGGTCTCTTATTCTGATTTTTCTCTGTCAGTAATTTTGAATTCTTTTCTTTTCCTATGGGCAAGATTGCTCAGCCGCAATTCTACCACCAGCTGGAACAAAATGCCAAAGAAAGAAAGAAAGAAAGAAAGAAAGAAAGAAAGAAAGAAAGAAAGAAAGAAAGAAAGAAAGAAAGAAAGAAAGAAAGAAAGAAAGAAAGAAAGAAAGAAAGAAAGAAAGACAGACAAACAGAAAGAAAGAAAGACAGAAAGACAGACAGACAGACAGACAGAAAGAAAGAAACATAGAAACATAGAAAGAAAGACAGACAGACAGAAAGACAGACAGACAAACAGAAAGAAAGAAACAAAGAAAAACAGACAGAAAGAAAGACAGGCAGACAGAAAGAAAGACACACAGATAGACAGACAGAAAGAAAGAAAGATGGACAGAAAGAAAGACAGACAGACAGACAGAAAGAAAGACGGACAGAAAGAAAGAAAGAAAGAAAGAAAGAAAGACAGACAGACAGAAAGAAAGAAAGAAAGAAAGAAAGAAAGAAAGAAAGAAAGAAAGAAAGAAAGGAGGGAGGGAGGGAGGGAAAGGAAGGAAGAGAAAGAAAGAAAGAAAGAAAGATAAGATGATAACTAGCTTTCTAAAGTTGAAGATCTATAAAGATGGGTTGAAAGTTTTCAAGGTGGATTCTCTACGGAGATTCTACATCATCCAGGTCCTGGTTGTCCCAAAGATGCTTTTTCAAGAGGCCACTTGGACAGATAAACAGGTAAACCTCCAAGTGGCCTCAACGCCTCTCAGAGGGAGTGCAAACAACCAGATGACTGCAAGGAATGTAAATGCTTCCGTCCTCCACCATCCAGTCGGAACTGAAGAAGCTTCTTGGATGAGAAGCGAAGCGTCTTCAAGGAAAAACAAAGGAAGCCCAGTTGCCTCCTAAAAAAGCACATTTGGGACTTTCAGGCTGGGATATCTTACCCTACAAAATGAAGTACACCAGATCACCAGATCGTTCTTCCATTACCAATGGCCAGCTCGAGATGGACATAATTCGCAGAAAAGTAACCAGATGCTCCTGGAGATCGGGAACACATGTTTTTTTACAATGTCCCTGTCCAGGATTAACAGGCTGGCAGGGTCAAATCCATGACTAAAGCATTACCACTATACAAGGCCTTGGTAAGGCCACACTTGGAATTCTGCATCCAGTTTTGGTCACCATGATGTAAAAAAGATGTTGAGACTCTAGAAAGAGTACAGAGAAGAGCAACAAAGATGATTAGGGGACTGGAGGCTAAAACATATAAGGAACGGTTGCTGGAATTGGGTATGTCTAGTTTAATGAAGAGAAGGGCGAGGGGGGACATGATAGCAGTCTTCCAGTATCTCAGGGGCTGCCCCAAAGAAGAGGGAGTCAAGCTCTTCTCCAAAGCCCCTGAAGGCAGGACAAGAAGCAACAGATGGAAACTAATCAAGGAGAGAAGCAACCTGGAACTAAGGAGAAACTTCCGGACAGTTAGAACAATTAACCAGTGGAACAACCTGCCTCCAGAAGCGGTGAATGCTCCAACACTGGAAGTTTTTAAGAAGAGACTGGACAGCCATTTGTCCGAAATGGTATAGGGTTTCCTGCCTGAGCAAGGGGTTGGACTAGAAGACCTCCAAAGTCCCTTCTGATTGAAAGCACACGTCAAAACTGTAACAACTATAGAAGCAATTAATTGCATGCAGCTCTGGACTAGATGACCTCCAAGGTCCCTTCCAACTTTATTACTATTATTATTATTATTATTTATTATTATTATTATTATTATTATTATTATTATTATTATTATTATTATTATTATTATTATTATTATATTTCTTAAATTCACATGCAAGGTAAGGATACTTTCCTAAAAGGCAACTGGACTTTCTTGAGGTCTTTTTTTCCCTTGAAAATGTTTCGTTTCTCATCCAAGTAGCTCCTTCATTTCTGACCGAAGGGTGGAGGATGGAAGGACTGATACTCCTTGAAGTCATCTGGTCATTAGTACTCTCTCTGAGAGTCATTGAGGCCACCTGGAGGTTTACCTGTGTCCTCAAGGTCACCTGAGTGGTGCAAATGGAGCCTTCTTGGGACTGCTGAAAGGACCGTGTTGTAGACAGGAGATGGGTGGTGTCGTATTTCCCCCCCCCCCTATTGAGAGAGGGCTGTTCAATTTGGACCTAGATGGCCTCTTAGACCCCCCCCCCTTTCAAACCAGCGGTGCTCTCTGTCCAAAATGTGGACAGCCTTTATCTTTATGCAGACATGCCGCTGAATCCTGCCCTGATGGCTTTGCTCTCCTGTGTTGTGCCTTGTGTTTCCCCACTGTACAGATGCACTGATGTCTCACTGCATTGTATTGTGTATATCACATTGCTCAGATTGTGTCTGGGTGCTGAGAGCACTGAAGAGCAGATGAACCCAAAAGATGCTTCCTTAATAAAGGAGAACGTCTGAAAAAATTTCTATTTCTCCATCTTAACACACTTGCCCTAACTACATACTGTGTATACAATACATTCTTCATAGACCTTTTTTCTTTAAATAATCACCCTTTCTTTGCACAGGTACTGGGAAAAAAAACTGATAAATCTCTCTAAAAGAGAGCAATTACTTGTTCACAATACATTCTGGGGGGCCTTCAATCGAATTTAAAGAGAGTAATTACTTGTTCACAATACATTTTTGGGGGGCCTTCAATGGAATTTAAAATAAATGGTATGGTAGAAAGCAATCACCTCCTTAAAATGCAGCCCTTTTGACGTTCTAACGGAGAATGGTTTTATTCTTTCATTCCTCCCAGACAGGAAGAATCTTTTCCTTTATAACCAAACCGCATATTTTAAGGAACACAGCTGAGATTGTGAGTTGAAAATACATCTAAGCCTTTGTCGGATGAGGATGAACTGCTTATAACGCTGGCTACGTTTTAATTTTGCAACCTTTATTTTGGTAGAAATGAAGCTTGAATGTTCCTCTGTTCTATTCCTTTTTGACAGCTCTCGCATTTGTCTCCTTAGTACTCCAGAATTACACGGGATTATATCTCTAAATCCAAAAGGCTGTTATTACTTCGCATTATTAGTGATTCCGAAGTTTTATACATGACTCACTTTCCTAGCGATTTCAATAATGTATTAATTTTACAGGCAGTTAAGAACACTGCTCACTCCTTTCATGACACAGTTTTTAACAAAATAAACGATTGCATCCAATTACCTTGTGAAGGTAATTTTGAGCTACGAGCTTCAAAAAAGAAAAAAAAAGAAAGAAACATCTCCAGACCATTGATAAAACTACATTGTATTTCCACAATTATCCCAGCATCCCAGTGATTAATCTTTATACCAGTGATTAACATTTATTTCAGTGATTAATCTTTATACCAGTGATTCATCTTTATACTTATATGTTACTTATATGTAGGGTGTAGGTCTATACATATGTTGTATATAGTATGTTTTAAATGTGTGTTATGTATGGGTATGCTTTGAGAGCAAGCAACTACATTTCATTTTTTTTAACGTGGGCCATTGTGCTCACAGGGGGAAAATGACAATCAAGGTTATCTAATCTAATTTTATCTGGAAAGTGCTGTAAAAGTATTTATTTGACTGTATTTAATTACACTTCTGGGCAACAAGGGGGTTCCATGGGCTAGACGTGTTTGGAAAAAAAAAACAAGAAATGTAAATAAAATGCTGCTTGATAGCAGCCAAACAGAAACCTAAAAATAAAATAAACATCCACAAACCCCCCTTTAAAAAACAACAACACAGAATGTGCAGTTCTACGAAAAAGTCTTTTGATCTTTCTTGAATTTTTCTTACAGGAAGTTTTCTGACCTAAAAAGGAAGGCTGGGGGGGGGGGGGGACGACAAGCAATGGTTAAATTTGGTGACGGTTCCATTTATTGCATTAATCAAATCCTCCGACAGGCCATGCTTTTCCCCATGAAAAAGTAAAGCTACGTCTTCCTCATCAATTCCGCTAAAGCAGTGGTTCTCAACCTGTGGGTCGGGACCCCATTTGGGGTCGAACGACCATTTCACGGGGGTCGCCAAACAACGCAGTCCGCCATTTTTTTCCCCCTTTTCCTTAGCTGTGCTACTCCCTTTTATTCTATTGGCTTTGGAAAGCCAATAGAATAGACTCTCTTGAATAGAGTCTAATTCTATTGGCTTTCCAAAGCCAGTAGGAATTGTCCAGGCTGTCTCTGCCCTGCTGAGCCCGCCAAAAGTCCCCTTCTTCAAACGGTGCTGCACCAGTTGAGTAGTCCTCGACTTACAACCGGTTGAGTAGTCCTCGACTTACGACCGGTTGGGGGTCGCGGCATTAAAAAGGTTGAGAACCACTGCGCTAAAGGAAGGACTGAGGATTACAGGTAATCCCCAATTTATGATCCCAATGGGGGGAGGGGCAGAAGGTCTGTCACTAAGCAAGGGGATTGTTAAGTGAATCGTGACCAATTTTACGGGGAAAAAATTGCCACAGTTTTTAAGCAACTCACTGCAGCTCTTATGTGAATTGTGGGGTCATTAAAAAAAAATGTGGCTTCCCCCCCCCCTGTTGAATTGGCTTTTTGGAAGGCTGCAAATGATGATCACGTGACCATGGGACTCTGTAACCATCATAAGTCTTTCCTTCCTTCCTCCCTCCCTCCCTCCTTTCACCTTCCTTCCTTCTTCTCTCCCTTCATCCTTCCATTCTTCTTTCCTTCCTTCCCTCCCTCTTTTCATGTTCCTTCCTTCCTTCCTTCCACTGTCCTTCCTTCCTTCCTTCCTTCCTCCCTTCCTCCTTTCACCTTCCTTCTTTCCGTCCTTCCTTCCTTCTTTCTTCCCTCCCTCCTTTCATGTTCCTTCCTTCCTCCTTCCTTCCTTCCTTCCTTCCACTGTCCTTCCTTAATTACTTCCACTGTCCTTCCTTCCTTCCTCCCTCCCTCCTTTCACCTTCCTTCTTTCCATCCTTCCTTCCTTCTTCCCTCCCTCCCTCCCTCCCTCCCTTTCACATTCCTTCCCTCCCTCCCTCTTTTCATGTTCCTTCCTTCCTTCCACTGTACTTCCTTCCTTCCACTGTCCTTCCTTCCTTCCACTGTCCTTCCTTCCTCAATCTCTCCCTCCCTCCCTCCTTTCACCTTTCCTCTTTCCATCCTTCCTTCCTTCCCTTGTCCTTCCTTCCTTACTTCCACTGTCCTTCCTTCTTCCTTCCTTCGTTCCTTCCTCCCTCCCTCCTTTCATCTTCATTCCTTCCTTCGTTCCTTCTTCCCTCCCTCCCTCCTTTCACCTTCCTTCCTTCCCTCCCTCCGTCCTTCCATTCTTCCTTCCTTCCTTCTCTCTCTTTTCATGTTCCTTCCTTCCTTCCACTGTACTTCCTTCCTTCCACTGTCCTTCCTTCCTTCCACTGTCCTTCCTTCTTCCTTCCTCCCTCCCTCCCTCCTTTCACCTTCCTTCCTTCCCTCCCTCCCTCCTTTCATCTTCCTTCCTTCCTTCCTTCCTCCCTCCCTGCCTGCCTGCCTTTTGGGAAAGCACCTGTGGGACTAATGCAACGAACCACCATTGCTGAAATCCTTGCAAAGTCTTTTCTTGAATTATCCTACCTTGAAGGATTGAACATACATAAACAAGAGGCGGACTCCCTACTTCACCAAGTTGAAAGAAAGTTGCTCCTGGTTTCAGTGCAAAATTTAGATGCTCAGGATTCTTCCTCTCAAACAAAAGTATTTTTTTAAAAAAAATAAATAAACCCATTTTACTTTTTTTTCTGTAAGGAAAAGACGGCAGGCTGAGAGAGAATGGCTACCTCTATCTGCAGATTTCGTTGGCTCTCCATTTGCATTTCAAAGGTCCAACAGTACAATTCAATTTCTCTTTCTCGGTTTAATTATGGCCACATGCGGCTAAATCTGGAATGCAAGCCTACATTTTTATTCAAGGACTTGCAACATTTCACGAGATGGGGACAAATGCAGAAAGGCGAGTCCATTCCAAAAGGACGACAATCAACCGCTAACCTCATTTTTCTCCAATGTTAGAAAGCGTGAACAAAAGTGATTACGTAAAAAGGCGTGAAAACAGAAACAGAAGTGCTTCATCATATGAAATTCTTTAAAAAATATATATTGGAAAAATGGCAGCGAGCAATCTTCTCCTCAAAAGGCAGAGACAATTGAACGCTGAACATCACGATCGTATTTCATGAATTCCACTCGTAAGCAATGTGTTAGCAATTCAGCAATTAAGAAATCCTCTCTCGTGTTATTGCTATTACAAAATCTACATTCTCAGCTCAGTTTCCACTCATGGGAAGGCTTTTCCCCCTTCCAATATTCCTTTAAAATGATAAATGAGGAAGAACGTGTGAAAATAAAAGGGTTGATGACTCGATAAGGGATTAAATGCAAGATTTGTTTCCTAAAATATACACAGAAGGATCTACGCACCTTTTCTGACAACAACAAAAAGTATAGCACAGGTCTTTTGACACAAATAGTCCTCCATTTACGCCCACAATTAAGCCCAAAATTTCTGCTGGTAAGTGAGACATTTGCTAAGTGAGTTTTACCCCATTTTACGACTTTTATGGCCACAGTTGCTAAGTGAATCCTGCGGTTGTTAAGTTAGTAACATGGTTGTTAAGTGAATCTGGCTTCCCCATTGACTTCGCTTGTCATAAGGTCGCAAAAGGGGATCATGTGACCCCGGGACACTGAAACTGTCATAAGTACATGCCAGTTGCCACGCCTCTGAATTTTGATCACATGACCATAGAGATAGACCATAGAGTCACTTTTTTCAGTGCCGTTGTAACTTTGAACGGTCGCCAAATGAACTTGTGGGAAACGGAAATATTGGCTATTGTTTTTTTTTTAATGCAAGGTTTAGGCCCAGGTGAACTGAATCAGGCCTCGTGGACAAAGTATTGAACCAAAGTGTGTGCTGTGCTTAATTTTGCGGTTTGCAACTGTACTTTATTTAATATGATTTTGTTAAGCTTGCTTGTTTCAAGTATATTTAGAACATAAAGTCTGGAACAGTAAGAAATAGGGAACTGAAAGCAGCTGATGGATGCGGGTTCCAATGTCCATGGGTATATGTGGAAAGTTATGTTCAGCAGAAGGTCAGCAGGAAGTCAGTAGAAAGTCAGCAAAAATCAGCATAAATCAGCAAAAGTCAGCAGACCATCTGACCATAGTCTTAGAATGAGAAAGGGTATAAACTTGCAGTAATGGCGAACCTTTTAGAGACCGAGTGCCCAAACTGCAACCCAAAACCCACTTATGCATCGTCGGGTGCCGGGTGGGTGTGGCCCAATGGGTGGGTGTGGCCCATTGGGTGGGCGTGGCTACGGTGGTAACAGCAGACTGGGTGGGGCTTAAAAAGTTCAATCAATCAATTCCAACTTTGCAAGATCTTTTTTTTTCCCGTGAGAAGTTGAAATTGACTGATTGATTGAACCTCTTTTTTTTGCACACGGCGGCGGAGGCCTAAAGCGAAAAGGTTTTATAAAACCCAGCTGAAGGCCTTGGACTGGGGCAACAGCGCCTGTACCCACAGAGAGGACTCTGAGTGCCACCTCTGGCACCCGTGCCATAGGTTCACCACCACTGGTATAAGGGCTTGGGTATGGACCTGATTGATTTGCCATTGGCCTATAGCTGTCCTTTTGGAATCTGCTATGCCATATGGTCCTCATTGCAATGGGTTATTAATGTAAGTGATGTTGTGTTATTATGCTTGCTATGTTCCAAATCATTAGCAAAATAAACCTCTGAATCTTAAAGTAAGAATTAGTGTTTTGTGCTGCTGTCTCTTGTCTTTTTCATTGGTTTTTTTCACGAGAAACTGTTGTAAGTTTATTGACTATCTGTAATCCTCTCTATCCCAGAAGCCTGTTTATTGATTGAAAGAACCTTGCAAAATTGTCAAATTCTGCAAAACTGCCCCAAATTCTCAAGATCAAGGTATTCTCGTCTGACATTCTGTGACTACCACACAAAAACCAAATTCCCCGTCCCCTTTGGGGGAACATGAAGAAATAGCGAATACAGATATTAAGAAAAAATATATATTTTTCTTAAACAATACTGTTTGTGACACGGAACAAGCTGATTGTTTAAATATTGTTAAACAACATTGTTTGTGACACGGAACAAGCTGATTTAGAAAGAAAGTTTGAGTTTTTTTAAAGCTATTTATGATGCATTGAACTGGCTCTATAATATAATCAGAGCTTCGATAATTGTAATCGCTAATTTTGACATAAAAGGAAACATTTTCTGTTGTTTACAGAGTGGAAATTAAGTTTAGGCTCCAACATTTAAGCGTGCCTTTTCTGAAAGTTTATCAAAAACAATAACTTGGATGAAGTGGAAACCTCAGCAATTTTGTTTTAGCCCTCCTACTTGTAATGGCAGTCCAAAAGAATTCCATGATAATCTACTTTAATCAGTTCTATACAGTCAATCGTATCCCAAGACAAAAGCAACAAAGCCTGGGAATTGTCAACAGATGACAAGCGAAGTGGAGAAAAAACACACAAAAAAACGAGCTTCTTTTTGTTCAAAACATAATGTATACAAAGGAAAACAATAGCCAAAAATGATATCGCTGGAGTGAAAATTAGAAGCAAAAGAAAAAAAATAGAAATAAAAAAAGTCCCACGATTAGTACAAGTGCCAACGTCTGGCAAATTGCTTCATTCGTTACAAGGATGTCAGATACTTGCTGATTAAGAAGGCTGAGATATATATTCAAGTGTCTTTTGGAGAAGAGATGTGGGAGTTGTGGAGATAAAGAACACAACACATGTCCCCAGGGTGAAGAATGGGATTTGATTGCTTGATTGATTGATTCAGAAAATTTACACTGTGTGCACAATTATTAGGCAAGTGAGTATTTTGACCACATGGTCATTTTCATGCGTATTGTCCACCGCCAAGCTGTATAAACTTGAATGCTTAGTGGATATAAACATATCAGGCGATGTGTAGTTGTGTAATGAGGGAGGGTGTGGCCTAAGGAGATCAACACTGATTTTTAATTTATTTTTTGGGAAATGTCAGAAATGTTTATTTGCACGTTTTGAATTGCTGGTTTACTATTCTTGCTTTAACAGGTGCAAATAAACGAGTGAGATGGGCAATTTTTTGTTTTTCATTTAGTTGCATGATACTAGTATAGGACATGGTACCTTGCTCAATAGTAACAACTGTGAGAGGGATCTCAGGGTCCTAGTGGACAATTGGTTAAACATGAGCCAGTCGTGTGCTGCAGCTGACAAAAAAGCCAACACAGTGCTGGGCTGCATTAACAGAGGGATAGAATCAAGATCACACAAAGTGTTAATACCAGTTTACAAGGCCTTGGTAAAGCCACACTTGGAATACTGCATCCAGTTTTGATGTAAAAAAGATGTTGAGACTCTGGAAAGAGTACAGAGAAGAACAACAAAGAGGATCAGGGGACTGGAGGCTAAAAGATACAAGGAACGGTTGCTGGAATTGGGTATGTCTAGTTTAATGAAGAGAAGGGCCAGGGGGGACATGATGGCAGTGTTCCAATATTTCAGGGGCTGCCCAAAAGAAGAGGGAGTCAAGCTCTTCTCCAAAGCCCCTGAAGACAGGACAAGAAGCAACGAGTGGAAATTAACCAAAGAGAGAAGCAACCTGGAACTAAGGAGAAATTTCCTGACAGTGAGAACAATTAACCAGTGGAACGACCTGCCTCCAGAAGCGGTGAAGGCTCCATCACTGGAAGTTTTTAAGAAGAGACTGGACAGCCATTTGTCCGAAATGGTATAGGGTTTCCTGCCTGAGCAGGGGGTTGGACTAGATGACCTCCAAGGTCCCTTCCAACTTATTATTATTATTATTATGGATCATCTCACAGTCAGCCAGATGTTCAGACTGGATTTGGCATTTTGTCTACCTATCGAGTCCTTACCCAGGACCTGGGATAGGCAGATGTGGATGTTTGATGGTATTACAGGTATCGTCGCAGGATGGAAGCAGTTCCTAGTAAGGCCGCCTTTTGCAATTGACTAATAGAGAATTTGTCAATGCCAATGGTGTTCAAGTGGTGCTCCAGTTGTTTTGGGATGGCACCTAAGGAGCCTATCACTATTGGTACTACCCTTGCTTGCTTTTGCCACAGTCTTTCTATTTCTATTTGTAGGTCTTTGTATTTTGTTATCTTCTCCAGTTCTTTCTCTTCTATTCTGCTGTCTCCAGGCACTGCCACGTCCACTATCCAGACTTTTTTGTCTTTCTTATCGACAATTGTTAAGTCTGGGGTGTTATGTTGCAGGTGCTTGTCTGTTTGAATTCTGAAGTCCCAGAGCAGTTTAATTTTATCATTTTCTATGACTTTCTCTATTTTATGATCCCACCAGTTTTTGCTTACAGGCAAATGATATTTTTTGCAGATCTTCCAATGCACCATCGTTGCTACTTTGTCATGCCGCTGCTTGTAATCAGTCTGTGCAATCTTCTTGCAACAGCTTACCAAGTGGTCCACTGTTTCTTCAGCTTCTTTGCATAGGCGGCACTTACTGTCTGTTGCTGTCTTCTCAATTTTGACTTTGTATGCATTTGTCCTTAAGGCTTGGTCTTGTGCAGCCAGAATTAGTCCCTCGGTCTCTTTCTTCAATTTTCCTGCTCTTAGCCATTGCCAGGTTTTATTATTATCTGCTTTCCCAGCTATTTTTTTCATGTATTGGCCATGTAGTGCTTTGTCTTCCCATGCCTCTATTCTGTTCTTCATTTGGTCTTTCTTGTAAGCCAGTTTGGTCTCTCCAGTAGTTAGTAAGCCTTCCTGATATACTAATTTCAGTGCATCTTCATCATTGTTCTTCAGATATTCTTCCAAAGCCATTTTTTCTTCTTCAACCATCTGATGTACTTGTAGCATTCCACGCCCACCTATTTGCCTTGGTAGATAAAGTCTATCAATGTCACTTCGTGGATGAAGGGCATGATTCATTGTCATTATTTTTCTGGTCTGCCTATCCATTGCTTTTAGTTCTGCTTGAGTCCAGTCCACTATTCCAGCTGTGTACCTAATGACTGGGATTGCCCAGGTGTTGATTGCCCTTATGGTATTTCCTCCATTGAGTTTGGACTTTAAGATCTTCTTCACTCTCTTGATGTATTCACCTCTAATCTTTTTCTTGACTTCAGTGTGCTTGATGTTGTCAGCTTGAAGGATACCCAAGTATTTGTAGTACTCTTCCTCATCCAGACTCTTAATGTTATTTTCGTGGGGCATCTTGATTCCTTCAGTTTTCACTAT
Organism: Crotalus helleri; assembly: GCA_024509115.1. Lineage (NCBI taxonomy): Eukaryota > Metazoa > Chordata > Lepidosauria > Squamata > Viperidae > Crotalus > Crotalus helleri. The sequence continues at coordinate 2,398,669 of JAKSXO010000056.1, read as the reverse complement.
TTTTCCTTGTTTGATAGTAAGTGTGGCACATTTGTCCAAGCCAAACTCCATTACAATATCTTGACTATATATACGGACAGTGTTGAGCAGCGATTCTATTTCAGATGATGTTTTTCCATATAGCTTCAGATCATCCATGTAAAGGAGGTGGGATAGTCTAGCAGATGTTTTTGATGTTTGATAGCCATGTCCTGAGTTATTCAGTATTGTTGACAGAGGAAACAGTGCAATAACAAATAGTAATGGTGATAATGAATCTCCTTGAAATATCCCTCTCTTGATATTAACCTCTCCCAGCTTCTCACCATTGATTTGCAACTGTGTCTTCCATTGTGCCATCGATCTTTGCACAAATTTTCTGATGTTTCTACTGACTCCTGTTATTTCTAGGCACTTTATTATCCAATCATGTGGCAGAGAGTCAAATGCCTTTTTGTAGTCAATCCATGCCATATTCAGGTTGGTCTTCCTTCTCTTGCAGTTTTCCAAGATCATTTTGTCTATTAGGAGTTGATCTTTTGTTCCTCTGCTATTGGGGCGGTTTCCTTTCTGCTCAGGTGGAAAGAGATTGTTTTCAACTAGATGCTGTTGTACTGCATCAGCTACCACACCAGTTAGTAATTTGAAAGTTGTTGGTATGCAGGTAATTGGCCTGTAGTTACCTGGTGTTGCCCCTTTTGCTGGATTTTTCATTATTAGGTAGGTTTTCCCAGTTGTTAGCCACTTTTCAATTTCTCCTCCCTGTAGTATATTGTTGAACTGCTTGGCAATGAGTGGGTGTATAACAGTTAGATGTTTCAACCAAAACCCATGCAGTTCATCTTCACCTGGTGCTGACCAATTTTTGATTTTCTTTGCTCTTTTTTCTACCATTTTTGTTGTTATTACTAGTTCTTTCATTTCAACTTCTGTTTTATTTGCATCCACCTCTTTTAACCAAGCCGCATCCTTGTTGTATTTCTTTGGGTTATCCCATATCTGCTTCCAGAACTGCACTGTTTCTTCCTTGTCAGGTACTGACTGATTCCTTGCAGTTTCTCCATTGATGGATTGGTAGAAACGTTTCTGATTGGATTGAAATTGGAGGTTTTGCCTATAGTTTGCAATTCGAGCTTCATATCTACTGATTTTCCTGGTTATAGCTGTTATTTGTTGCTTTATTATTTCCAATGCTTCCTTGATTTTCCTTGTTTCTAAGTGGTATTTCTTGATTAGGTATTCTTTGGTCTTCTTGTTCTTCAGCTTCTTTTCTTTCATCTGTTCTAGCTTGCTTGCATGTGATCTTAACTTGCTGATCTTATTTTCTAGTCTAACCTTCCATTTTTGTGGTACATTGTTTGTTTGTTTTTCTTCTTTGTTGATTTTGCATCCCAGGTATTCAGTTATAACTGCAGCTGTGCTGTACATTAGTTGGTTTGTTTCTTGCAGTGAATTGGTGCTTATACTTGCTATTGCAGTATTTGCATCTTTTAATGCTTGTGCTAGCTGTTTCTTTGAAACAAGCTTCAATGCAGGCAGCCTTATTCTGTTGTTTTTGTGCTGTTCTAGATGCTCAGTTATTCTTTGTTTCAATTCTTTTATTTCTTTAGTTAGAGGGTTTTGTTCTTCCTGAGGAATAGGCGCCTCATTTCCAAATGAGAACAGTTGTATATCTCTACTGGATTCTTTCACTGCCAATTCCCCTTGGTTTGCCTCTACATTCTGAATTACTTCTTGTAAGGCTTTGATTTCTTTGCCCTGGGTAAACCTTTGCAGTTCGTCCAATTCTGTTTCTGTAAATACTTTATTTCGTGTTATAAATCGGCGTTGATCTGCTAGTCTCTGTTCTGTTATTTCTGATTCTGGATGTTGTTCTTTCCAGAACTGGTGCATTCGTTTTAGATATCCTCGTCTTGTTGGACTTGATCTGTAGTAACAGATCATTATTTCTTTGTTTTCCATCACTGTGTATCTGCGACGGGTAAACACCTTTTCTTCCAGTAGTTCTGCAGCTGCTGGCCCTGGTTGCTCAGCCAACAGTCCTGAGTCCTGTAACCCATTTTTCACCAGATATCCAGGAACTCCAATATCTAGCGCGGACCTTGTTAACCCGGGCGACATCCGAGCCGGTATGGCATTCTGAAATTTACGTCTCACCATATTTTTTATGGGAGAGACACTCTTTGTCTGACTCCTCTGATGAGACCTGTCCAGTATGGTTGAACCTCTGGCATAGCTCTCATCTTCCTCAGAGTACACAAGCCCCACAACCACGTCAAGGTAGTGCCTCACTGGGGGTATTATTATTATTATTATTATTATTATTATTATTATTATTATTATTATTATTATTATTATTATTGATCATCGCACAGTCAGCCAGATGTTCAGACTGGATTTGGCATTTTGTCTACCTATCGAGTCCTTTACCCAGGACCTGGGATAGGCAGGTGTGGATGTTTGATGGTATTACAGATAGTGGCCCAATAATTGTGCACACATAGATAGTCTCTGAAGACAGCCAAAGCCTCACTTTTACTTTCTTAAATATTCAGGTTTGAGTTTTATTAGCATTTGGGATTGACCCAGAGCACCGTCGTTGTTCAATAAGAAAATTAACCCTCCAAAGCACAGCTTGCCTAATAGTTGTGCCCACAGTATATATGGATGCTCAACTCAATCTCAGTGACTCTCAGCAGCTTATAAAGATACAAAACTTAATAGAAAACAATAAAAAAGCAATAGCCTTCCATTACCACCACCACCCGGGGACAACAGCTAATCAAACAAGCCCCTTGATGTCAAAGGAGATTCACAGTCGTCCAGGTCCTGGTTGTCCCAAAGATGCTTTTTCAAGAGGCAACTGGACTTTCTTGGTTCTTGCCTTGAAAAGGGTTCGCTTCTCAACCAAGAAGCTTCTTCAGCTTCTGAAGTCAGAACTGGGCAAAGCTTCTTGGATGAGAAGTGAAATGTTTTCAAGCAACGAACCAAGAAAGTCCAGTTGCCTGTTGAACAGCACCTTTGGGACAAGCCACTTGATGGGCTCCATCCCACTCTGGGTTCCTCGGGCTTGTTGGCAAAACCAGGTCTTCAGGGCCTTGAGGAAAAAATGTCCAAATTGTCATCTCTGCAGGGATGATGTTCCACAGGGACATCTAAACAAACTCTTGTAAATTGAGGACTACTTGCATTTAAGTAGATTTTTCTCTCTTTTTTTGCAATCAAACCTTGATCTCCCCTAAAAACATTCCTTTGTCTGATTCCCTAGCTTTAACAAAAGACACACTGCTTGGTACTCTGTTCTGCTGCCATAAATGAAACGATCAGCCTACACAATGGGCTGCCTGTTGTGTTTATTCTTTGCCCAGTTCTCTAAGTCTTTATGTTTGCTGTGACACACACACACACACACACACACACACACACACACACACACACACACGTGCCTGCTCTTCATTTCTGTTGTGTTGTAACAGGCAATGCACTCAGAGAGTTCCTAAAATCCAAAGAAGAAGAACAATTGTGCTGCAGGCTCATCTCTATCCCCTTAATGGATTCCGTGTGATGAGAAAAAGATGGATGAAGCCTCAGGAAAACTCAAGACCCTCACAAGTGAAAGAGGATGACATCATCCGGGTGGGGGAGGGAAATCAATAAATCTTTGAGGATTTGGCAAGGCAATTAGATAATTAGAACCCTATCAAGAAGGACCAGTGATTTATAAGGATTAATTTATAAGAATGGCTGAGGGATTTCAGCCTGGACAGATTTACAGATTGTACATTCAGATCTCTCTCTCTCTCTCTTTTTTTTTTTTTCCTCATGTAGCTTTCCCCCTTAAACCAGCTGATAAACTACAGGTGGTCCTCGGCTTACAATGACAATGGAGCCCAACGTTTCCGTTGCTAAGCGAGACATGTGTTAAATGGATTTTGCCCCATTTTACAACTTTTCTTGCCAGAGTTGTTAAGTGGGTGGCTGTGGTTGTTAAATTAGTCGAGCTGTTCTTCAGCGAATCGGACCTTCCCCATTGATTTTGTGCTACCCGTAAGCGGATCGTATCGGCCGATCCCGCGGAGCTGATGGGACCTGTTGTTGTGATAATACAGCGGAAGAATTTTGCCCCTTTTCAAGTAATTTGTACAGCTGTGTGATTTTTATTTTATTTTTTTTCATTTTCACGTGTCGGTAAACTGTAATATTATCATGCAGCTTCCCTGAAACTGCCTGCTGATTTTCAAGGGCAAATTAGAAGTTAGAGATGGAGTGGAGAGAACTTGCCTTCAGACATCGTGGGCGCTCCATCCCTGGAGGTTTTTAAGAAGAGACTGGACAGTCACTTGTCTGAAATGGTCTAGGGTCTCCAGCTTGAGCAGTGGGCTGGACTAGAAGACCTCCAAGGTCCCTTCCAGCTCTATTCTGATTGAATAGCTTGCGTTCAGAAGTTGTGGGCGCTCCATCACTGGAGATTTTTAAGAAGAGACTGGACAGTCACTTGTCTGAAATGATGTAAGATCTCCTGCTTGAGCAGGGGCTGGACTAGAAGACCTCTAAGGTCCATTCTATTCTATTCTATTCTATTTCTATTTCTATTCTATTCTCCTATATATTCTATTCTATTCTATTCTATTCTATTCTATTCTATTCTATTCTATTCTATTCTATTCCATTCCATTCCATTCCATTCTATTTTCTGTTCTATTCTATTTTCTGTTCTATTCTGTGACCATCATAAATATGAGCAGTGGTGGGATTCAGCCAGTTCACACCGGTTCAGCAGAACCAGTAGCTAATTTTTTGTTGCCCAGCAGGTCCAGAATGGACTTCCGGAAGCGGCATCCATGCAGAGAACTGGTTGTTCACATATCTGAATCCCACCACTGGATATGAGTCAATTGCCGAGTGTCGGAATTTTGATCCCATGACCATGGGGATGTTGCAACGGTCATAAGTGGGAAAAACGGTCATAAGTTACTTTTTTCATTGCTGTTGTAACACCAAGTGAACTGTAGTAAGTCAAGGGCTACCTATAGTGATCAAGATGGCAGACCTTGAGGGGAAAAACCATTGTTCTAGATCAGGGGTAGGCCACTTTGGCTCTTTTATGACTGGTGGACTTCAACTCCCAGAATTCCTGAGCCAGCATGGCTCAGTTTGGAAACCTCTCCCTTTCCCCTCAGCATTCTGGGAGTTGAAGTCCACCAGTCATGAAAGGGTCAAGTTTGCCTAGCCCTGTCCTAGATCTTCTTAACCACAGAAGCTCTTTGGGTGCCATTCATTCATTCTCAACCCAACCAACCTCTTATAGTTATCGTTTCTGTGAAAAATAGGAGGGGAAAAACCACGTGCACGCTACCTTGAATGAAAGACAGGGTGTAAATATAAATAAATCTGCAGCTGCCAAAAAAGCCAATACAGCGTTAGGCTGCATTAACAGAGGGATAGAATCAAGATCACGTGAAGTATTAATACCACTTTACAATGCCTTGGTAAGGCCACACTTGGAATACTGCATCCAGTTTTGGTCACCACAATGTAAAAAAGATATTGAGACCCTAGAAAGAGTGCAGAGAAGAGCAACAAAGATGACCAGGGGACTGGAGGCTAAAGCATACAAGGAACGGCTGCTGGAATTGGGTATGTTTAGTTTAATGAAGAGAAGGACAAGGGGAGACATGATAGCAGTCTTCCAATATCGCAGGGGCTGCCATAAAGAAGAGGGGGTCAAGCTATTCTCCAAAGCCCCTGAAGGCAGGACAAGAAGCAATGGATGGAAACTAATCAAGGAGAGAAGCAACCTAGAACTAAGGAGAAACTTCCTGACAGTTAGAACAATTAACCAGTGGAACAACCTGCCTCCAGAAGCGGTGAATGCTCCAACACTGGAAGTTTTTAAGAAGAGACTGGACAGCCATTTGTCTGAAATGGAATAGGGTTCCCTGCCGGAGCAGGAGGTTGAACTAGATGACCTCCAAGGTCCCCTCCAACTTCTTCATTATTATTATTATTATTATTATTATTATTATTATTATTATTATTATCATCATCATCATCATCATCATCATCATCATTATTAACACCTGCAGAAATGTTGTATGAAGCCAAGATTAACTTGATTTTCAAAGAGAACGCCACCAAATCCTTGCAACTTGACAGATTATATGCTAGATATTTTGGGCCTGTCTTCACATTCCAGTAGCAAATTCTGGCAGAATGCAAATTAAATCCTAACATTTTGATCTCGACTGAAGATCGCAGGGGAAAACAGAAGTGATGAGAACTCTCGAGTCCAGTGACCTGATAATGTTGCAAAATGAGCTATTTTAGATTCCTTTATTCCAAATGTCTATTTTTATCCGCATTTCTTTCAGTTAGCCTAACAACCCTCTTCCCCCCCCCCCCTTGCTACAGTAGAAGGTTTTAACTAATTTCCTATTGCTACTCCTTTGCATGAATGTTAACAAATGCTTTGGTAAAAAATAGCTTTTTTAAAAGTAAAAACAAACAAAAAAAACCCCAGTAAATATTTCTTATGAAACTTCCCTTTCGGATTCAGCCAGCCCAGCACTGGGTTTTAAAAATAATTTTGTAGCTTTAAAAAAAAAACCACCTGCAATTTCCTTAGGGGAATTCTCTCTATTTTTCATGAAAAGGTACTAGATAGATTAGATGCTCGTTAATGCAAGAGATTAACGGCTTGTACATAGCATTAATAAAGTAGATTGCACAGTTTTAATAAAAGGATATCTTTGTCTTTAGCAATATGTGTGTGTGTGTGTGTGTGTGTGTGTGTCTTGAGTGTTTTTTTGATGCACCCTCTCGGCCCAAATATGGGAGGAAGTATAGCTATCCCAGTCCCCCTTTAATTCTTTGTTAGCAATCAAAAAAAAAAATTAGCACATATATATTAATGCACCTTGGTTTTTGTAACTGCTATACTGCAGTTCTACTATTATGATCACATTTGCCTTGCAGCCCCAGCCTAGGAGTGTTAAGCAGGCTCAGGTTGCTACTGCGATACACTACAAATTCGAATTTCTTTTTTTTCTGTTGACAAAGAGTTAAAGAATTAAATGGGAGACTAGAATAGCTATTTTGAGCTTTTTAGCTCTCATCAGCTAGCCATATCCTTATGGGGTTTGAACCCCATAAGGGTATGGCTAGCTGATGAGAGCTAAAAAGTTTGAAATAGCTATTCTAGTCTCCCATTTAATTCTTTAACTCTCTGTCAACAAAAAAAGAAATTCAAATATATACCAAAACACACACACACACACACACATCCCTGAATGTATACTAAAGACACTCACACCCAGCACACAACTTCAGAAAGCTTCGACATTTATCTGAGGGCTTTCCCAAAAATCCATAAACAATCTACGCAACAAATCTTCGCAAAAGCCTTACCTGTCACAAGCTGTTGTCCAGTTAATCCCACCGGCACCATTCCGAGGTTATTCATTGCGGTTGCCCAGGCTGACGGATCAGTGACTGACATGTTAAATTGTGTTGTGTCTATAGCTATGTTCCCCAAGCCATCAGCTGCTGATGGAAAAGAAGCATATTCTGATCAACAGGATTGCTAGACGGGTCAGTGGGCAAACCAAAGAATTCTCTTCCATTCTTTCTGTGCAATTATCTCGGATCGTATTTTTCTCCCTGTTCTCCTTCATCTACCGGAAAAAGTACACCGCGGCACCAGCCATAAAACAAAACAAAACAAAAAAAATCCAATATATACAATGTCTGTTGAGACCTAACCCAATAAAGGGCAAAGGTTCCTATGGAAACAAATTCCCAAGGACACTGATAGGTTTGGTGAGAATAATGAATTTAGCACGGCAAGAAATTGAGGAGGGGGGGAGGCCCTTGAAAACTTCACCTCTGCCGTGCGTTTCTGACTAGAGGCCTCCTTGGCCTTGAATGTTTGTGCCAAAATCTAGTTTTCCGTTCAGCTTCTGTACAACTCAATATTGGTTTTGTCGCAACAGCATCACACAGGAATTCCTTGGGAGTAAAAGGATGAATTTGAGCTAGGCAGGACGTTAAAATAAATTGGACGGGAAGGATATCAAATCAACCTGGCGTATATTCTACGTTCTGGGGGAGACACTGAAAAATATGAACCTCCCATCCTGATCCCCAAGTGACCTAAAGCAATTTTGTTGTGAGACAGCCCGAATGTTATTGTCTAAGGGAGATTCTCCATCATCCAGATCATGGTTGTCCTAAAGGTGTTTTCTTAAAAGGCAGCTAGACTTTGTTTTTCCTTGGAGACATCTCGCTTCTCATCCCAGAAGCTTCTTCAGTTCTGACTGAATGCTGGAGAACAGGAAGATTTACATTCCTTGCTGTCATCCGGTCGTTGGAGCTCCCTCTGAGAGGCATTGAGGCCACTTGGAGGTTTATCTGTCTATGTGTCCAGGTGGCCTCAACAACTCTCAGGGGGAGTCCTAAAGACTAGATGATTGTGAGGAAAATAAATCCTTCCATTCTCCACCATTCCATCAGAACCGAAGAAGCTTCCTGGATGAGCAGCAAAATGTCTTCAAGGAAAAACAAAGTCAGGTTGCCTTTTGAAAAAGCACCTTTGGGACAAATACAATTCTTTTTTAAAATAATAAGAATAATAATAACAACAAAAACAACAATGGTGTTCAAGTGGTACTCCAGTTGTTTTGGGATTGCACCCAAGGCGCCTATGACTATTGGTACCACCCTTGCTTGCCTTTGCCACAGTCTTTCTATTTCTATTTGTAGGTCTTTGTATTTTGTTATCTTCTCCAGTTCTTTCTCTTCTCTTCTGCTATCTCCAGGCACTGCCACGTCCACTATCCAGACTTTTTTGTCTTTCTTATCGACAATTGTTAAGTCTGGGGTGCGATAATCCATAATAATAATAAACGTGCAACTAGAACTACCAAAAAGACATTCACCTGTGCCCATGGTTCTGCTAGGTATTTCTCGCCAACTTTCTCCCGACACACGTTGACGTCTTCATTTGCTCCTATATTAACAGCTTGAAAGGCAAAAAGGTCCTGGATCCACTTTTAGCGCAGTATGCTTTGGAAGGGAAAAAGAAAGAAAAAGAATCAGGAATTGAAAATGATTTTTGAATTGTTCTTCCTACAGATCTTTGCAGGAAAGATAGCCAGAGCTTTCTGGAGGAAACTCAAACGCACAGCTCTGCCCAAGACATCAAAATGAATATTATGCCATTGGAGGTTCCTGCTGATTGAGAACAAAATTAACCTGCTGTAGAAGATCTGGCTGAATATTTTGCCTCTGGGCTGCTTCACCACTCCAGTGTTTAGGTTTTATCAGCTCCTGCACAGCTACTTTTCCAAGCTGGGGTCTGCTGGGAGGAGATACTTAAGACTGGAAATGCCTTTTTTAAAAAGTTAAAAATTAATTGCTATTGAAAGGCTGAAGAAACAACTTAACTCTGGAATAGGTTTCTGGGTACAAAAAAAAAAAAAGTAAGGTGGGAATACAGAAGGCGGAAAAAAAAATTACCTTGAGGCACTCAAGTTAAGAAATGGGTTTTTTTATTTATTTGCAAAGTGGCATATTATAACTGCGTACCTTAAAAATTAGGGTCAAGGCAAGAGAGTTAACAATTTTTCTCCAAATGTTTAAATGAGAATCCTTTAGCTCTTCTTCTTGACTTTTGATTGGGTAACTACAGTAATTTAAAAAAAAAACATTCAAAGGATAATGAAGTTCTCTGTTATCAATCCGAATGTATAGAATACTAGACCTGGAGGGGACCTTGGAGGTCTTCTAGTCCAGCCCCCTGCTCAAGCAGGAAACCCTATACCATTTCAGACAAACGGTTGTCCAGATTTAATTTATGGTGACTGGCAATCTTCTGGTAAAAAGAGGATCTTACATTCAGCAGGGCTGGCACACAGAAAAATTCCAGAACTGCTATTTGTCATCAGGAGTTACATTGTACCGTTTTATTTTAAAAGATGTAAAGGCAGAACTATGATGGTTTTTACTCCAGCTCCAGAGAGTATATCTCTATTGACATTAAGAGACATAGTAATAATAATAGTAACGTAATAACATGGACATTCTCAAGACATAATAACATTATCGTATGGATTAAGGCATAAAATACACAAACATGTTCCACAAGAAGTATTATACATAACATTATATTATGTGTTATATATGATAGAGAGATATAGGATAGATAGATAGATAGATAGATAGATAGATAGATAGATAGATAGATAGATAGATAGATAGATAGATAGATAGATAGATAGATAGATAGATAGAAGTAAGTAGGTGGGTGAGTGGATGGATGGAGAGAGAGAGAGATAAGGTAAGTAGGTAGGTAGGTGGATGGATGGACGGATGGACGGACAGACAGACAAAGTAGGTAGGTAGATAAGGTAGGTAGGTAGGTAGGTAGGTAGGTAGGTAGATAGATAGATAGATAGATAGATAGATAGATAGATAGATAGATAGATAGATAGATAGATAGATAGATAGATAGAGGTAAGTGGGTGGGTGGGTGGGTGGGTGGGTGGGTAGATGGATGGATGGATGGATAGATAGATAGATAGATAGATAGATAGATAGATAGATAGATAGATAGATAGAGTAGGTAGATAAGGTAGGTAGGTAGATAAGTAGATAGACAGACAGATAGATAAATGAGAGAGATGGATGGATAGATACATAGAGATAGAAAGATAGATGAGAAGCAGAGAGAGAGAAAAAATAAAGAGAGATAGAAATTGAGACAGAGATAGATTGATATAGATGTGTTTTATATATGAAAATATTGTGTTGAAAACAGAGATTCGCTCTCTGTGGTGCTTGGAGAATTCTAGATTTTTTTTCAGAGTTCCTGCCTAGCATTAATCTCTTTCAAACATCTGCTGCAACAGAAGTCTCTGAAAAAAAAAAAGTTATATGCAAACAGTGGCAGGGTTTGTTTGTTTAAGAAAATAAGTTTGTGCTGGGAAAATGTGCATTGAAGAAGCTCAGTATACCAAAGAGTGGACCAAGCACAGTTGGGATTTAATCAGTCAAAGTCTTGCACAATTTCCATTAACGTCGCACACAATTTTTTATGGGTTTTATTCTTCAAAGCCAGCAGAAACCCAACGGAAGAACGTCTTAATTTGTTTGCCGTGTTTATAACACTAATGCTGAAGAATTCTGAGTGGTACCCAGTCCTAAAAATACGGCCCATTGAAGTAGGGAAGAAAGTGGACAGAATGGTTATCAAATAGCACATTTCTGAACTGGTATCCAGGAGAGAACATTTAATATAATTATTATTATATATATATTTTTTAAAAAAATATCTACCTAGTTTAACATTATAGTTCTGCTTCATACTGTCTACTTGATCAACTGATTATTTTACTTGATAATAAACATCTCCGTAGGATTTGGAAAATTAGCTTTGGGGGTTTTCCCACTTTTTTTTTTTTCCTGACTGTCCTAGTGTTCGTTAAGATTCAAACTCTTCCTTTTATCCTGATTAAATTTGGTCCCGTGCTACCAAACGCCAGTGAAGCAGGTTCGTTATTCCAAAATGTTTTGCTAGATATTGACATCAAAGTCCTTTTTTAGAAAATGCAGCGGCAATGAAATTGAATCTGGGATGACAAAGTGCCCTCAAGAGAAATGGTAGACCTAGAATGGTCAAAGAGGCAATAAACGAAGAGAGTGCTAACTTTGCTAAAGCTAAGCAACATCTGGACTTTCTTGTTTTTTTTCTTGAAAAAGTTTCACTTCTCATCCAAGAAGCTTCTTCAGTTCTTGATGTTGACAATGTTGATGTTCTTCAAAGCAAAATGTCCCATTATATACTGAGATACTCAATAACACAAGCAGACGATGGCTGTGGTCTTTTCCACCACCAAAATTACATTAATGGTATAAGTCACCCATTGGGTGGGAGAATCAATGATTCCCCCCCCCCAAAAAAAACAACCCAAAGAGGAAAAAATGAAGGAGGGGTAAAAAAAAAGCATTTCCGCCATTTGTTTTCAGTTCTGAAAAAAGAAAATGGAAATTTACAGGAGATCTACATGGCTGGCGTTAATGAAGGCCACCCTTGGGGCTGACTTGCCTCAGAGAAGGATAGCGACAGCGACAGCACTTAGACTTATATACCGCTTCACAGTGCTTTTTTACAGCCCTCTGTAAGCGGTTTTTAGAGTCAGCCTGTTGCCTCCCCCCCCCCCCAACAATCTGGGTCCTCATTTTACCGACCTCGGAAGGATGGAAAGCTGAGTCAACCTTGAACCGGTCAGGATCGAACTCCTGACTGTGGGCAGAGTCAGGCTTGCAGTATTGCATTCCAACCGCTGTGCCATCAAGGGAGGGGGGGAGGGAGGGAGGGAGGGAGGGAGGGAGGAAAGATAGCAATAGCACTTGGACTTATATACGACTCCACAGTGCTTTACAGCCCTAAGTGGTTTACAGAGTCAGCACATTTGCCCCCAACAATCTGGGTCCTCATTTTACCGACCTCGAAAGGATGGAAGGCTAGGTCAACTTTGAACTGGTCAAGATCGAACCCCTGACTGTGGGCAGAGTCAGCCTTGCAGTATTGCATTCCAACCGCTGTGCCATCAAGGGAGGGAGGGAGGGAGGGAGGGAGGGAGGTAGAGAGGGAGGGAGGGAGGGAGGGAGAGAGGGAGGGAGGGAGGGAGGGAGGGGAGAGAGGAAGAAAGGGAGGAAAGATAGCAATAGCACTTGAACTTATATACGACTCCACAGTGCTTTACAGCCCTCTCTAAGAGGTTTACAGAGTCAGCCTGTTGCCCCCAACAATCTGGGTCCTCATTTTACTGACCTCAGAAGGATGGCAGGCTGAGACAACCTTGAGCCCCTCAGGATCGAACTGCTGGCAATGGGCAGAATCAGCCTGCAATACCGCATTCTAAGCACTGCACCACCCTGGTTCAGAACGATATGTAAGGATGGTGTTATGAAAGCCGTAACTGTTCTAAAGCCCCACAAAAGCTGGCCACACCTACAAACAAAATGACAGATGACAGATGACCCTCGCTTCTCTCTCTCTCTCTATCCTGCTGGAATGAATACATTCCCTAAATTCGTGCCGAGCTTCTGTGGCTTTTCTCTCCTTCACATCCAATTCTGCAACAATAGCTTGTGACCTTGTGAGAAATTCAGAGTTATTTATTTTTGCTCTGGTTGAAGCAGTTTAGAATAGTTCTGCTGGGGGGGGGAGAAGCAATAGCTGGGATCCTGGAGTATTTCTGGTCTTCTGATATTTATGGGAAACTAAAGTGCTTTCTGGATCAGGGTTTAATTTTAAGTATGCCTTTCCTGTTTCTTTAAAACTCTGGAGGATTCTTTTTTTTACTGCAAGCAGACCAGAGTCTATGATTGGTAGGGCCATAAATCATGTGAAGAAAGTCATAAATAAATGCCTCCTGCCTACACAGCATTACTAGGTTTTTTTTCCCCCCCTGAAAATTAAAGTTTGCTAAATTGCCTCAATTCCGGTGCTTCTGTCTTCTTCTTCCTGAAACGTGGAGTCCTTTATGTCCTTGAAACAAAAAGATTAAAAAATAGAGCCAAATCCACCGTAACTGAGATATTTATTTATGTGGGAGTAAGCCTCCTTGACTTCAATTCATTTTGTAGGTGGTCTGGCCTTAGTTTTCTCTAATGCAGGGGTCTTTAAACTTGGCCCTTTTATGACTGGTGGACTTCATCTCCCAGAATTCCTCAGCCAGCCTCCATTTTGTTTGTTAGATTTAAGACAGGGGTCTTCAAACTTGGCCCTTTGATGACTTGTGGGAATTATGAATTCTGGGAGTTGAAGTCCACCAGTCATCAAAGGGCCAAGTTTGAAGACCCCTGTCTTCCATTCTCCACCATTCAGTCAGGACTGAAGAAGCTTCTTGGATGAGAAGCAAAACATCTTCAAGAAAAAAAACACAAGAAAGTCCAGTAGCCTTTGGAAAAAGATAAATATTCCCTATTTATCACCAAGACATACTGCAAGCAGTATAAATGAACGGCCACCTATTTAGCAGACAACGTCAGAATAAAATTATTGCGCATAATGAGAAAGAAAATTATGAATGGCCATCCAGGGTCATTCCAGCTGCCGACTGTAGAACAAGCCATGAATTATTGGTATCCAAACATAAGATAAGATAACCTTTATTGTCTTTTTTTTTTTACTGTGGGCACAACAGCACACCTCGAAAATGAAATTGAGTTGCCCACTCTCAAAGTGAAACACATACATGACACACACCTAAAACATACTATGTACAACATATGTATAGACCTACACCCCTACATATACATAACAAATAAATATTAAATACTGCCCATCTTGAATATATAATGGAAGAAGGAAGCTTGAGAGTTCACAAGGTTAATGCTGTATGGAATGAAACTATGGCTGAATCTGAAAATTAAAGAGATTAAACATGCCAGGAATATTTGATACGAGGGACATTCAGTCAATATAAAATCTGGGTAAGGAACAGAGTCCCTACACTGATTTTATGCACAAAGGAGTTTGACAAGCTACGGCAAAAGAAAAAGAAAAAGAAAAAAAGACATCATGAAAGCTTAAAATACTGCCCAAATTTGAGCTAGCTGGGAATTTCACAGACGGAAAGATTCAAATAGTTTTCAGAAGAAGCTATCAGGATAATGAGAGAAAAACTGAAGATAAAAGCCTTAGGCAACAACTTCAAGAAGGTGTCATGAATGAATGTAGACTCTCGACGTGAAGCAAAGGATGATATCTTAATCCAGAGTGTTCGCAAATGGAGGAAAAAATATCAAGAAAAGAAATATGAGCTCTTTTTTAAAGAAGAACCGAGAGACCACGGGAAAATTAAAAGTAAAGTAAATAAACATGGAAGCAATCTGCAGGAGAAAATTAATTAAAAGAAGATTAAAATGCTTAAACTGAAGGTTGACAGTCCTTCAAACACAAGGAGAAGAAAACTAAAATGTTTGCAGCAGGAGAAAATCTTCATGGATCAAGTGTGCTCGAAAGAGCAATGAAAAATAATATTTGTAGCTCAGGGTTGTAACGAGGGGTCCTTGGTGGTCTCTGAGCTTGGTGGTTTTCTTGCAGGCATTTCATGACCTGACTAGGTAACGTCATCAGTGCTCGTGAAACGAGGGGTCATTGGTGCTCTCTGATTTGGTTGTTTCCTTGCAGACATTTCATTAGTCCAGATTAGCACAGATATCAACTAGTTTGGGTAATGAAACATGTGCAAGAAAACAACCAAGTTCAAAGAGCACCCCACAATTCTCCTCCTCCTCCCCCCTCCTCCTCATGCTTGTCCTCCTTGTCCTTCTCCTCCTCCTCCTTCTCCTCCTCCTTCTCCCCAATAAACCCCACTTCCTCCTAGCACTGATGAGGTTACCTAGTTTGTGTAAGGAAATGTCTGCAAGAAAACCACCAACCTCAGAGAGCACCAAGGATCCCACAGTCTTCTTCTTCCTCCTCCTCCTCCTCCACCTCCACTCCTCAAACCCCTTCTAGCACTGATGATGTTACCTAGTTGGGTCATGAAACGTCTGCAAGAAAACCATCAACCTCAGAGAGCACCAAGGACCCCACAGTTTTCCTCCTCCTCCTCCTCCTCTTCCTCTTCCTCCTCCTCCTCCATTTTTTACCCTTACACTTGCAACATCCCCATGGTCACGTGATCAAAATTCAGACGCTTGGCAACTGGCATGTACTTATGACAGTTGCAACGTCCCAGGGGTCACGTCACGTGATCCCCTTTGGTGACCTTCTGACGAGCAAAGCCAATTGCTCGCACAGTCAGCCAGATGTTCAGACTGGATTTGGCATTTTGTCTACCTAACGAGTCCTTACCAGGACCTGGGATAGGCAGATGTGGATGTTTGATGGTATTACAGATCTCGTCGCAGGATGGAAGCAGTTCCTAGTAAGGCCGCCTTTTGCAATTGACTAATGGCAAATTTGTCAATGCCAATGGTGTTCAAGTGGTGCTCCAGTTGTTTTGGGATTGC